>CM017555.1:24416201-24758565 GCA_007844125.1 Sinonovacula constricta | reverse complement strand
AGAGAGAGAGAGAGAGAGAGAGAGAGAGAGAGAGAGAGAGAGAGAGAGAGAGAGAGGAGAGAGAGAGAGAGAGAGAGAGAGAGAGAGAGAGAGAGAGAGAGAGAGAGAGTTTAATTTACGTAGACAACTACACTTGTTATCTATCCCTAATACAGATACAACAATGTATAGAGTTGATCAACAAAAATATCAGCTCCATTTTTGTTCCGTTCTCTCCGGATGTCTTGTGCATAGATTGCCTATATACATGTACCTTAATTGTTCAGTCACTTGTAAGTGCATCAAATGATTTTTACCAAACTTAATCTGTAATGCACCCAAATTATCCGATTCAAGTTACTTATAATCCATATTTTATAATTTGACAAAGTTTTGAGTTGACAGAAATTGTATTGTATTGTATTGTATTGTATTGTATATCTCGGTCTATAACATATCTGTTTGGCTTGATCGCAAGGAAATGTAACAACGCGAAACCTCCTCACAACCCGTTGTTAGTTTCCGTCTCGATTCTCTCACAGATGTTAGTTTAATGTCTGATTTAGATTATTATATTTATATTCCAATTAATTCCGATTTAAGTAAAAGACATAGCATTGTGAAATGAGACATTTCACTCGTACATAAAGAATGGGTCCGGATCATTTTTAACCACAATTAATCTGGAAGGCGCCTAAATTAACAGAATCAAGTCACAAATACTCCCTTCTTTATAATTTGATCTTACTCTTAGTTTTATTAATTATTTTGTTAAATTCGTTGCCAGGAAATGTAAAAACGTGAAATGTAATAACCTTATTATATATCGTGTTATTATTACATCTCGTGTCTCGTGTATCTGTCCCAATCTTTTAAATCTTGCTTTGCGTTTCGGCAAGGTCTAAATCAGTGTTGGGGTTAAGATATAAAAATTCCAAATTTAAGTTTCGTAAGATTTTTTTACCATGTATGTTTGTATTTTGATATATATTTTTCATGCATCATGGATATAAGAGCAATTTATGTATTTATTTATGAACTAGTCTATTTGTATTTTTATATAATATGATACGAGTGTATGGTACAATATTTATTAGAGTATGTATCTCAAATGGACGGTAGTTTTCATTTAGTTTAACCTGTTCTTTATACTGTTTCTGTTCCGATATAAGGTGTACAATCTTCATATAGTTGAAGGAAATAAACATCTAATTGAGTCATTTCCCGGGAGTAATATCTTATCATTTCACTTTGCTATAAGTAACGTGCAAGTAAATTTTAAGGTTTACCGGATTATATAAAGGCCTTGGTATGGTTGATTTATAGTTCGCGTCTTACACTTAGTCAAATTTCCTGAATCACAGAAACATGTAAAGTGTATCAATGAAATGTTTGCATATGCGCTTTTTATTTAAACTTCATGGTTTAAACATAGTCGGTTAGTTACCCTATACTGTTAAAAAGCAACTTATCATTTTATTTTTAACAATAACGAATAAAGCGTTCCGACTGACTTAAACGATCGCTGTTGACGAACAGATTGCAGTGTTCTTTGCATAGGTGTCCTAGTTGTTAGCTCATATGTGAATCATACCTTGAGTTGAGCTGCGAGGAACAATCTTTTTTTTTTCTTTTTTTTAATTTGGACATTTTTGGTAAAAATGACATGGTTTTCGTACACATACACATAATTCTGTTACGTTGTTAATTTTTATAACACATCAACAAATCAAAATAATAAGTAAGACATTGGATTTACATTGCGATCAATATTGTCTTGTCAACCAATCTTAAAAAAACCTAGACATTTGACCAATATTAATTTTCCTCGATATCTGGTCACACAAGGGTTGTGGCATTGTATTTTAATATGTAAGTGTGTTATTGCTTGAGAAGTAGCAATATCTGAAAGCGATCGTTTTTATTTGATCCCTGGTGAAGACTTTCGATAAAATATTAGCTGTGATACAAGTAGATAGCCCATGCCTGCGACAGATGTTATAATAAAATTGATGGGTTAAACATGCATTTTGATAAAACAAATGGCTGGCTTTTAGGATTACCCAACGACTAGTTTATATTTTGATAAAACAAAGTCCAATGTTATTTTGATGAACAATTGGATGGTCTATGTCGCCAAAAAATAGCTGGACCAACCAATGGCGAGGCTGTATTCGAATAAACAAATAGCTCATTTATATTTGATAACCCTATGGCTGGGTTATATTGGATAAAAAAAAATTGGCTTGTTTATATTTGGATAAACAAGCATTTAAACTTATATTGGATAACATGACTGGTTAATTTTATTTTATTTTTGATAATGGGTGTGGTATTTTTATTAACAATGACTAGTTTATATTTGGATAAAACAATGGCTGAACTATATGTAGATAAAAGAATGGCTATGTTATATTTGGATAAATAAATCGCTGGTTTATACAACTTTTATAAAAAAAAAAAAACAGAATTTAGTTGGATAAATCAACTTTTCCTAAAGGTTCACAAAGAAGTAGGAATGTGCTTCAAAAGCACCCTAACTATTTTTAAGAAAACAAAACTGTGGAGATATATTATGATAAACTATTTTCAGAGTTTTATTTATTAACCATAAACTGTATTTCTTCTTCGTGAAAAGGGGTTCGTTTTAAGCATATTTTTATAATATTTAAATGATCCTTACCTGGGTAATCATAAATTAAAGCATACTGTGGAACGTTCTCTTTCATTGTTTTGTCCAGGTACGATTCTATCTTAACCACAACATCCCCTGAAAAGTATTATAAAAAATCGTTTTCATCTTCAATAACAGCAATAGCAACATCGTAATATTTAACAACAGTATACATGTATATCACTGGCACCAACAACAGCGGCAGAGTATTTGTCGTCGTCATCGTCATTCTACATCACCTCTTCCTAATCCTCCTCCTCTTCCTCCTTATCATCTTCAACACCTATCATCATAATCATTAACATTATTAGCAGCAGCATACTACTACTTCTACTACTACTACTACATCTACTACTACTTCTACTACTTCTACTACTACTACTACTACTACGACTACTACTACTACTACGACTACTACCACTACTACTACTTCTACTACTACTACTACGACTACTTCTACTACTACTACTACGACTACTACTACTACTACTACGACGACTACTACTACTTCTACTACTACGACTACTACTACTACCACTACTACTACTACTACTACTACTACTACTACTACTACTACTACTACTACTACGACTACTACTACTACTATTACGACGACTACTACAATTACTACTACTACGACTACTACTACGACTACTGCTACTACATTAACATCAGTATGAGACAGCATCATCTAAAATACCCTCATAATCACGTTCGACATTTATAGGAAAACTGGTATCCGACAGTTTGTCTATATCATATACATGTAACAATATAGAATGCCTGATATGGCAAATGTGAGCATAATTTCTCCATAACCTTATACTATATTCTAAGTAAATGCAAATTTGATCACTTCCTTAAGTTTTAAGCAGAGCGAATCATAAAAATGCTCTAAATGCCAATTATTTCCAAAACCAAAAATTAAATTGTGAATTTCTGCTAACAACAAATATCGACGTCACAGCGAATTACCCGGATTATGACATAGCGTGATATCAAAGAGTCGCCAAGTGATTTCCTTCGTTTAACAATAGCCTAGCTAACTGTGCAGGTTGGCACAGACAGGAAATACATTGTGTAATGACGAGTTGACGCGCCACATTTCAATTATATGTAGGACATCAATAAGCAGCATTTTGCGGGATATTTCCATGAAACAAAAATTTATTTGGATGTTTGAGAGGGAGAAAATGGCTCTAAACCTTCTGATACCATATTTAAACCCTTTACTTGCTGAAAACACCATATGTGTGCGGGACTGCGGGACGTTCTATATTAATGGTGGGAATGTTGTTTACAGCAGGTAAAGAGTAAAAAAAAAATATTATTTTAAAAGGAAAACCACGATAACTCTTACTTCTAAGGTGATGTTATAGCATTATTCAGGTATTCCTCTACGACGTCGGTATCTGTTAAGCATCGTGGTTGTTAATTGATATGGAAATAATTAACATTTAATGCGGATTTTTTTTTCTTAACGATTTGCACTGTCTTACAGTTGATGCAGTCAAAATCGTATTTACCTAGACTAAATTATGAGTAAATGCAAACATTATGCATTGATTAAAAAAAAACATGAGTAATAAATTGTATTTTGTAGGCAGATGGTTAACCTGATACCGACGTTATAGTCCCTTAACCTAACCCGAATCATCGTCGGATACCCACTTTCGACTATTCCCTATATTTATACAACTCTGGCATATAGTGTTGATCCAGTTCAGACAGATAGCTGCTGGGAGCTGTCTAATCAGAATCTGCACTATTTGCTGCTAAATCTCTAGCAATATGTCTAGGCACCTTTGCCTTGCAATGTTAAGTAGATGACTGGGTTATTAACAAATGTAGCAAGCTACGGTTTTAAGTGATTTTTCTCAAAGTATTTACTTATATCTTAATTTTCATTGGAAAAACTTTGTTGAACCAGAATGCATACTGGAACTAAATTTTAAATCTTGCCACAAACTTCAAAAGATTGTGTTGTCTTTAAGTTGTGAGAAACTTAAGCTTCGCAACACTTCAACTATTTTACGCAATTTTTAGCCCAGTTAGACATGTATTTGAACTGTGCACGTGGTTCTTTATTGTCATAAAACTACTTAAACTGGCCAAGTCAATTAACAATTAAAAGGACAAAATACATCAACAAAGACAATATAAGTGGGGGTATGTGTATTTATTATCATACATAGGGTAAGTTGTCTTTAGTATGCAATAAATACCAGCTTATTTCTAATACCATACATGTATATAATCCGAACGGACCATTCAACCATACCATCTTTTAAACTTGCATTTCAAACATCCCATCATTCCGATTGTATCAACAATAAAAACCACATACATTTATTCCTAAAAAGGTCCATATAAATATATTGATTTACAGAGACAATATTCATATGGTTTTATACCGAAAACATTAATGTGTTCAAATAGTGACATTGACATCAGAAAGTAAATTGAGGAATGATAAAAAAATGTATCAATTGAAATATATAACATAAAGGTAAAATAAAGATAAAGATGTAGATTTGGGTCCATGCATTTGTATAGATGTTATTTATTTGTGGTCAAGATACAAAGTTCGATGGTAATTCTATAAACTGGCTTTTTTCTGTATTCCTTTTTATAAAGCTTAAACAGTTACCTTCTTTTTATTGTATTGAAAGAATACAAAAATATTGGCTTTCAGAAACAAACATTTCAAGAAAAATATCCTGAACGTGGTGGCTTTAAAGTACAAACTCACCAAAGAGTAAGTGGCAGTAGTTTGTGTATGTATTTCTCTTCGTCTTAAGTCAAATTTAAAAAAAATGTTTTGACATTTTAGATGCTCACAAGTAACATGTTCAATCATTTTCTTAAATGTCATAATCTGGACAAACCTTCAGTAAAAATCTACAATAAAAACCTAAATTTTATTTTAAACCCAAAGACTTTGAAAAAGAGTGGTCACAAACAATAGGTAAATAAGAAAAGGTCCTATCAAAATTTTCACAGATATTTAAATTTTATCTACCTGTAGACAAAGGCAAACAAGGTAAATGTAAATGTTACAAAAACACAGAGACGAGACATAACACACAAAAAGAAAAACCATCAGTTACCGCCTTGGAACGGTCAGTCGGCAAAAGGGCCAACTGGGGTGCTTAAACCTGGTTTGTGGAGCGCTCAAACCTCGCACTTCCTGAAGGGTTTTCTATTAAACAAACAGTGTAAATAAAAATATCCCGTCAAAGTGAAACAACTAACAGTAAGCACCTACATCGGGAGTTAAAACAGATATAATGAATAATTAAGTCATAGATAAAGTAACAATAGTAACCCGTCTTTTTTCTCTTAGTATGATGGATATTATCAAATCAGTTATTTTTTTCACAATGGAGTATAAGGGTTTCAATCAGTTTTTAAGTCTGGCTTTACAGAAAATCCCAAATGTGTGTAAAAGCAGATTAGACAAATATGGAAAGTGTCATTACGTTTAACTACTTGCATTACATCTGTTTAACTTTAAGCAATACTATAAATCTCCCCGTGCATGTAATCTATGTTGTCGTTTAATTCATCCTATAAGCATTGTTACGTGTATTTCCTTTGATGGACATTGGACTTTGGTTCCTCAATTCCGTCTTAACATGAGCAGGATGCTACAACCATTTATTCGTTTCTGGTCATGTTTTTTCTTGATTCAAAAAGTTAATTTCACTTATAATCAACCATTTTTGTAGTTTTTCAAATCAAAATAATACCCCTTTTTATTCTTAACACTATGTTGGCATTATTTTTCAATGACGTCACTACTTTCGTCATATCTTATCAAAGAAAACATCAGCGCTTGGACATTTTGTATTCAAATAGATTGGTTTTCTTTTCATTGGTTGCATTTGAGAAACCCATCCGGAAGTGCAAGGTTAGCGCTCGGTAAAACCGGTTTGAGCACCCCAGTCGGCCCATTTTGCCGACTTACCATTCTAAGGTGGTAACGGTCGATTTTGCTCTTTTTCGTTAAATGATTCATCACAAATTTGTTCTCACTTTTCACTTGGCTTGCATGTGAAATACCTTTATCCTACGCCTTTCCAGAGTTTGGTATATGTTGCAATGCTCATATGACAGTCTTATACATTGGTTTCGATTTGATCCTCTGCATCCAGGCATGGTTCGCCAATAATATTATGTCAATCAATATTAATTGTTCTCCTGCATCACCATGTCATTTCTGGCTTGTTTTTTCTGCCTCAAATCTCAGCTGTTGTGATGCTGTCCTATCAATTCCTGAATCAACTGAAATAGGAGTTCCAGCTTTCACTGTGAGCTGTCTTTCTTTCCTTGTCTAAATTTACTTGTTTGATATCTGGCATAACAGGCCCTTTACATAGCAGTATTATGTTGGGACCTTCAGGGATATCACCGACCAATTTTTGGCTCAAAATGCTTGCCTTGGAGTATAAAGCTCAACCCTTAAAGAAAAGAATAACAAATTGCAGCTACACAACAACAGTCATAAAACTGAAGTCCAGCTTTTGCCTGGAAAAAATTCTTAAACATTTAAATCAAAGAACCACCGGATCAATGCCAGTCAGCTGGAATACGTCACCGCATTAGGACCTATGCTAAACTGGGACTTGAACCTACACAGAGAAAATAATGCGTTAGATGGTTAAATACTGTCTGACAGTAGACGTTAAAGAGAAAAAAAAACCCTCAGACATTACTGTTATAAGCTATTCCAGCTTTATATGATGTGACAGTAGTTTTACCATTATATTCATCTGATATATTCTATCAACAAAATATATAGCTGTGTTTTTGTGAATGACTGTGTTCGATAAATGAATAATGAGTAAAACGCTATAAATTAGTAATGTAACAAGAGGGCCATGATGGCCCTTAATCGCTCACCTGATGTCAGAGGCTTTTAGTAGGCTCAAATCTGGCATCAATTAATTAAGAGTTTTTTTACTTTAGAAATCTTAGGTGAATATTGGACCATTAGTGTGGCCACTATGTTGATAACATTTTCTAGAATTTTACTAAGTAACCTACTGAATCCACATGACTAACTTCAAAACATGTGTAAGATTTCATACTGGCAAACATGCTGGTCAAATTTAGTGAAGACTGTGCCTCTTAAGTGTTTTCACAAGGTTTTGTCATGACCTACTTTTTGACCCCACATGACCCAATAACGAACTCATCCGGGATTTCACGTAGACAAACATTCTGACCAAGTTTGATGAAGATTGGCATATAAATGGAGCCTCTAGTGTGTTTACAAGCTTTTTCTAAGATTTAACCTAGTGACCTACTTTTTAACCCCACGTGACCCAGTTACGAACTCACCCAGGATTTCATGCAGACAAAGATTATGACCAAGTTTGGTGAAGATTAGGCTATAAATGTGGCCTCTAGTGTGTTCACAAGCCTTTTCTAAGATTTGACCTAGTGACCTTCTTTTTAACTCCACGTAACCCAGTTACAAACTCATCCAGGACTTCATGCAAACAAACATTCTGACCAAGATTGATGAAAATTGGGCTATAAATGTGGTCTCGAGTGTGTTCACAAGCTTCTTCTAAGATTTGACATAATGACCTACTTTTTGACCCCACGTGACCCAGTTGCAAACTCATCCAAGATTTCATGTAGACAAACATTCTGACCAAGTTTGGTGAAGATTGGGCTATAAATGTGGTCTCGAGTGTGTTCACAAGCTTTTTTTTAAGATTTGACCTAGTGACCTACTTTTTGACTCCAGGTGACCCAATAACAAACTCATCCAAGATTTCATGTAGACAAACATTTTGACCAAGTTTGATGAAAATTGGCCTACAAATGGGGCATCTAGTGTGTTTACAAGCTTTTTCTAAGATTTGACCTAGTGACCTACTTTTGGACCCAAGGTGAACCAGTTACTAACTCATCCAAGATTTCATGCAGACAAACATTTTGCCCAAGTTTAGTGAAGATTGGGCTATAAATGTTGTTTCTAGTGTGTTCACAAGCTTTTCTAAGATTTTACAGATTAACCTACTTTTTGACCCCACGTGACCCCGTTACGAACTCATCCAAGATTTCATATAGGCAAATATTCTGACTAAGTTTGATGAAGATTGGCCTATAAATGGGGCCTCTAGTGTGTTCACAAGCTTTTTCTAAGATTTGAAGTAGTGACCTACTTTTTGACCCCACGTGACCCAGTTACGAACTCATCCAAGAGGTTATGTAGACAAACATTCTGACCAAGTTTGATGAAGATTGGCCTATAAGTGGGGCCTCTAGTGTGTTCACAATTTTTTTGTAAGATTTGACCTAGTGACCTACTTTTTGACCCCACGTGATCCAGTTACGAACTCATCCAAGATTTTATGTAGACAAACATTTTGACCAAGTTTGATGAAGATTGGCCTATAAATATGGTCTCTAGTGTGTTAACAAGTTTTTCCCAAAATTTGACCTAATGACCTACTTTTTGACCCCAGGTAACCCAATAATGAATTTATCCAAGATTTCATGCAGACACACATTCTGACCAAGTTTGATGAACATTGGATAAAAATTGTGGCCTCTAGTGTGATCACAAGCTAACATGTTGACGACGAAAGACGGACGACGAACGGACGCCGGACGAAGCGGTTTCACAAAAGCTCCCCTTGAGCACATTGTTCTTTGTGAACAGTCTGTCCTCTGTCTGGTTGTTCAATCTAGCGTAGTCATAAAAACGTTTCAGTATTGATTTAGGTCGATCCATATTTAAAGCAGATTTCGACAGCTAAGAAGCTTAATGCTCAGCATCTGATTATCAAAACGTATCCTGTTGATTTTGTTTACCTCGTGATGTGGTTCTTTTGTCTGTCGATGCAATAACAACTTATAATAAAGCGCAATGGGGTAACAATCCCATACACTTAAAAGTCCCCTAAGACCGTGAACGTCAAAATATTGTGAATATTTATCAAATGCCTGTTTACACTGTGGCCATTTTGAGAAAACCCCTATTCCCCCTGGTTCACTTACCAGTTGATTACTGTCCGACATAATTGAATCCAAATGCGCCTAAGTCGTTTGTTTTGAGAAAATCGATTCAGTGAAACTGTTCTGTTTTGACCATCCTTCCGCGATAAACACCTTAACATATGCAGCAATACTTAAGAGATTTTCGATTACGGGTTGGTTTCTCTTTTTTTATAAACTTTCTTTGTCACGCGGAGAGTACTCAGGGGCAGACAACTTTGTTATCGCAAAAGCCAATAATCTGTAGCGACCTCCGCAGTCATTGTATTACAGACGGCCAACTTGAGATTGTATTACATCGGCCAGTTACTTCTCCCAAGTTGATTTATATATTTACTGGCCAAGGAATGACGGGATGGACGTTGACAATCCTGAATTTAGACACTCGTGCAATTATTCTTCTATGATAATTTTCACCAATATCTGTTATTTTACGTTGTATGGTTACAAATATTGTTAATATTTTATATCAATGAAATCTGTTCTGTTTAAGCTAAAACTTATTATGCTGCAGTAGATTGGCTATCTTCTTCCTTTTGTCCGTTTTTCTTCTGGTGATCCGTTTACGCAGCTGCGCATGTGTCGAAAAGGAATCGGAGTTCCCAGCCAAAAGAGCTCGCGCTAAAATAGAATAACCGGCCAAAAAAAGTGTCACTAACACTTTTCTCCGTCGGTGACTTCTTTAATCCTTATTCAAAAATTATGAGGCATTTTTCTTGTCATATTTATTTTCAGTAATCCGGTATCATTACAGGCTTTCGTTTCAATACAAAAAAAAATGGAATTTAAAGACATTTTCCCAAAAAAGTCGCTTTTAGCCATATCGGAAAGAGCCGCATTAACGAGCTACACTCTTATCTCCTCTCCTTCCCTAATATCAATGCATCCTGATGCTGCGTTCAGCCGAGGAGCCGCCGCCCCTCCCAGCCATTAACCACCAACTGTGATAAGGCGTCTTCCAATTTTAAATAGCTAAAAAATGAGTACTTACCAAGGTTGTTAGACTGCCGTTGCTTTTTCAGTTGATCGGTCCAAACGCACTCCTTTTCAGAACATCTCATTAGCAGACCACGCTTCACGTCAACGTAGTTCAAGATCAACCAGTATGGGGCAAACATCGCCACTAGACTGCCCAAAATAATGGTTACAAGCAATACCAGGCCACACACGCTGCTGCAACCTGTCGTCATGATAAAGATCTTAGACAGTGATTACTTTTAATTAAAAACAACAACAACAAGTATATGTTTCCTCCGCTTGAAATTATTGTGTATCCCTCGATAGAGAAGATATAATGTTTTACTTTTTTACTACACCGGAGTCAACGTCTCCGTTTGAAAGTGACGGAATATATTCCTCGATGCACTGTATTTCAAACTTCTGCCATTAGAATCACTGTATATCCATAAAGACACAATGCAAAGCTGGTATGATTTTCACATCTAATTAGCCTTTTCAACTCGCTTGCTTCGAGTATATATGTGGGCTATTTTGCACTTTCAGTTTCACCAAGATTGGAACGTAGTCAAAACAGCGTCCGTGAAGTGGCATTTCTCGTCGTAGGCTGAGATAGCATTTGCATTAAACATGCAACATATGAGTAACGATTGATTGACTTGTACCAAAGCAACAACAATGGCGGGCAAGTATTGAAGCTCCTCTCTTCTATATAGTCAATAGAAGCAACAGCCGAACAGACAGGGCATTCATTGGGTTTTCTCCGATTTTGAAGAAGAAATCGATAACAGCTTGCATATAAAATTAGACCACTGATATATTCATGAATACCATTGATTTGTATCACGCAACATATTTAAATTTACATTGGATTGTGAAGCGAAAGCTACGCATTTTCTGTTTCATTCATTTTCTGTTTTTAGGCATTTCCAGAATATACAACGTCGATAAAATCAAAGTGATGAAAGTACTGTGTGTGTGTGTGTGTGTGTGTGTGTGAGTGTGTGAGTGTGCGTGTGTGGACGCGCGCGCGCGTGTGTTTGTGTGCGTGCGTGTGCTCGCGCGTGTTTGTGTGCGGAGGGCAGGTGTCGTAGGGGATGTATGAGAGAGAGAGAGAGAGAGAGATGTGCTCAGTGAAATGTAGCGCCGTATGTAGCACAGACTAAAGTGAACATCTCTCTGGCGGTAAATAGGTCAACCTCGTGTTAACTGCAAATAGATAAAGGTCAGTGAAACCAAAACAAACAGGCCATGACATAACTGAGAAAACAGTTCAAAGTTAGACAAGACTGTTTTGCAATGCTAGGAAATGTCAACGCTACTTGGTTTTCTTTTAACCCTTTACCTCAGACATGTATTTACATATTCATAACTTGTGCTTATTAATCTTTGTAATTGTTGAATAAAATAACAAATAATATCATTAACACAAAAAAACATCAACACTATCTACTATACTGTAGAAATCCTTATGCGTAACATAGTTTTTCTTCTTATTGAGTTATTGTGCTTAAGTGTCATATTTGCAGTTGCCTTAAAAGGAAATTATAGATCCTGCGAAGCATATTATTTAGTTGATCTAGATTTAGTAGTACTACAACTATCATATCCTGAAACAATAACGGCTTTACTGAATGCTCTCTTACACTCGAACAAGCACATTGACAGATAGATTTTATTAGCCAATCGAAAGCCTGGATTTTGACTACGTGTTCGTGCGTCCTTAAATAAAGATGTAAAGTATAAGGTGAAAAAAATCTAAAGCCAAACGTCTTCTGTTATTATTTTCAAGTAAACTATATAGATAAGAAATTAGCAAAGGTCTGTATGGCAACCTATACTTGTTAAGGTAGAAACATGTCCATTATCTTGCTAAATGTGTTTAAAGCCCATACCATGCCTTAGTTATCGTCTTACATCTATATACAAATACTAGAGACTCAGCAGCAAATACTGTAAATCGTGATCAGACAGCTCCACGGTCTGAGCTGGACCCTAAGTATTTGCATTAACCATATAAAAAGGTCCTTATAGCAGGATAAAATATATAGTGACTTAAGACTTCATTAGTTACTGCATATGTGCAATGACATATAGAACGTGATCTGCATTCAGATGTATTTAGGGTAGAGGAAATACAATGTAGGATCTCCAATAAAATAGAGCTTAAAAACAGGCTAAAAGAGTTGTCAACTTCTTTGAAACTACAGATTGTGTCCTCATAGAGTCAACTTTTTTGTTTCTAGTTTGTGTTACAGTCACTACATAGTTTGAAAGAAATATCAATTTATTTTTTCTTATTTAAATATATGTTGGATATGTCATGCTAAATGCATGTAAGAGGGCCATTATGGCCCTTAATGCTTACCCGAGGACATAGGCTCATATCTGGTGTCAAGTAATTTATATTACGTTAATCTATTTACTTTAGACATCATTTGTGAAGATTGAACATTATCAGTTATCTCCCTTGTTAACACGTGCACAAGAAATCAGTGGTAAAGTTTTTTGGGATTTATTTGCAATGGGTGTAGATATTTGTACATACAGATGTCGGATAGGACTATTTATTATGCTGGAAAAGTCTAGGAGTATCATTTTTGGCATAAGGATAAAGCGTGCATCAGTGTCAGTGTGTTTGAGATTGGTAACTTTCCTAAGCCTCCTCGTGGTCGCATGCGGCGACGTTGAGTTGAATCCCGGCCCGACCGGACAGACAAGCGCCCCGACCCCAGCAGCAAGCCGACCGGCTACCCGACAGCAAAAGCTTTCATTCTCGCAGGCAGTATCTTCGCCACCACCGCTGCAGGATGCCGGCGCGAGGCCCAAAACTAAACATCATGGTCATGGTCATGGCCGCCATGATGAGGTCAGTACGGATGCCGATATTCTCACATATTTACGTGAATTTAAAAATGAAGTACGAGCGGACCTGTCATCAATTAACTCTAAGATTGACAATATACATGCTACTGTCAACAATTTGAAAATTGAAAATGAACGATTGAAATCGGAAAATGTAAATTTACGCCAAGAGTTGAACTCTGTTAGGTCAAAAATGGAAGATTGTGAAGCACAATTAAAGAGAAATAATCTAAAATTTCAAGGTATACAAGGAAAAATTGACGAGCCTTGGCATGTTACGGAGGGTAAAGTGCGAGAGTTCATTAAAACTGAATTAAATTTGCCGGAATTGGAAAATGTTGACATCGAACGGGCCCATCGAATGAAGTCACGTGATGAGAATACATGCACTATCATTGTTAAATTCACGAAATACAAGGATCGTGACCAGATTCTCAGCCGTGTGAGACGCACCTTGGGTAAAACTCAATATTCTGTACATGAGGATTTCATTGAGAGAGTAAAAGTACACCGTAGAGAACTCGGTAAGCGATTGGTCCATGAGCGTGAGCGTGGGAACTATGCCGCAATGTCTTATGACAAACTAATCATCGAAAAAACAGTTTATGGTTACGATGAATTGAACGAAAATGTGTTTGAGATAGGTAGAGCACGAGGACAGCCTGGTACACGTTTTCATGAGCGCCAGTCTCGAGGACGCGGAGCGGAACGGCGTGACGGCGGATCGACCCGAGCGCCAGGACGAGCCTCCCCATTGGCCAGCGAGCAGGCGAACGCTACCGATGATGTTGCCTAGGAGAGCGGTCAAGGCCCAGCTACGTGTGACGATGTTTACAAACATTTGAACATTCTCTCGTGGAATATTGGGGGATTAAGCAAGTTTAATCATGCCATTTCATTTAAGTCTTATTTACAAAAGTTTGATATAATTGGTCTTTTAGAGACTTGGGCCGATAGTGAAAATGAATATGACTTATTGTTGTCATCACATACTCATTTTTCATCTGTAAGGAACAAATCTAGGAATGCTATTAGAAATAGCCGTGGAGTCAGTGTTTTTGTAAATAATGATCTTATTTCAACAAATTGTATTACACGTATTTGCTGCGAATTTCCTGATTCTGTTATTTTGCTGGTAAAAGCTAGCATTTATCATTTAACTCGGGATCTTATAATTTATTTTGCTTATGTTTCACCTGAAGGGTCACCAATTTACAAATCTGAAAAGAATGGTATTACTATTTTGGAAAATAACATATCATTCCTGTCAAATAAGTATAACGAATGTAACATATTTCTGGCGGGGGATTTTAATGCAAGGACTAAAAACTTGCTCGATTATATTTTTGATGATAATTTATATTATATCTATCAAAGTTTGACTGATTATAATAGCGATAATTTTGACATACCTAGAAATAACAAAGATGATGAACGCTATAATTTATTTGGCGTTTCTCTTGTAGAATTGTGTTGTACTCATAATTTACATATTCTTAATGGCAGGATGTTTGATGACACTTCGGGCAATTATACATGTATCGCGAACGGCGGACATAGTGTGGTTGATTATCATATCGCAAGTAGCGATTTATTTAAAAATATTTCGTATTTTAATATAGAGGATAACGATATTTCAGATCATTTTCCAGTCTATACACAATTTAGATTTGTATGCGGTGAAAAGGAATCAAACGGTGCTTATGGCACAGATCATGATGACAGTGTCCCACAGGAAAAATTTAAATGGAACAATGCGTTTTCTGAAACCTTTGACAGATTATTTACGGATGAACTAGAAGTTAGTCTTCATATGATTATGGATTATATTCACTATGATATTAACTTGGCCATCGCTAAGATTTTAGATATATATAAAAAAGCTGGTGAGTGTATGCGTGTTAGAAACAGAAATGCAATAAGCGTTTTTAAGAATTATGAAAACCAACCACGATGGTGGGATTGCGATTGCTTTAATGCAAAACATAGAAAGTATTCATTACTTAGACGTTTTAGATGGACTAGCGATGAGCACGATTTTTCATCTTATAAGGCAGCTAGAAATAAGTTTAAAAGCATATGTAAAAGTAAGCAGTCGGTTTATGAAAAGCAAAAACAAGAGGAACTTGTCAATTCTAGAAGTAATCCGAAGCTATTCTGGAGTCTTATTAAATCGAATAATAGTTTTATTGGAGTAACCGATAAAATATCAGCTGAGAATTGGAAATCATATTTTCAGTCATTATTATATAAAGACAATCAACAATCGTTGACCGATTTAATTGCTGATGATGATTTGAATAACGATAATGGGTATGCATGTCTAAACTTGCCGATTACTGATGACGAGATCAATAGAAGTATTTCTAAACTCAAATGCGGGAAATCACAAGGTATAGACGGTATTGGAGCAGAATTTTATAAATACACAAGTAAACGTATTTTACCAATTTTAAATGCTCTTTTTAACAAAATTCTTTCTTCGGGAGAATTCCTGGATATGTGGAGCGAAAGTTTAATCGTGCCTATACATAAGTCGGGAAGTATTAATGACCCGCCTAATTACAGAGGGATATCGTTAATTAATATTATGTATAAAATATTTTCAGGAATTATAACTGAGAGACTAACTAATTATGCGGAAGATTCCGGACTAATTGATGAGGCCCAGGCAGGGTTTAGAGCGGGATACACAGTAACGGATAATTTGTTTTGCTTACAAAGTATGGTTCAAAAATACCTCACGAAACCAGGTGGGAGATTTTATGTTCTTTACGTTGATTTCCAAAAAGCATTTGACTCATTGGTACACTATAATTTGTTCAAAAGTTTGATAAATAAGGGTATAAAGGGCAATTTTATAAAAGTATTAATATCTATGTTCTCTAAATTGCAGGCACGAGTAAAACATGGAAGTAATACGTTCTCAAATTCGTCTTGTTGTAACATAGGAACAAGGCAGGGAGATTTAAGCTCGCCGATTATTTTTAGTTTATATATAAACGATCTGTGTAATTGTATAAGAGAAAACTGTAGGAATGGCATATTTATTACCCAGGATGTTCCTGATATTTTTTGTCTTATGTATGCCGATGATATCGCAAATTGTGCTGATACGGCAGTTAATTTACAAAGTCAACTTAACTGTATTGAACGCTTTTGTAAAGAAACAGGCATGTGTGTAAATCTAAAGAAAACCGAAATAATAGTATTTAGAAATGGTGGACCTCTCCAAAATTATGAGAAATGGTTTTTTGGTGGCAACCCAGTTTCAACTACGTCTGTTTATAAATATATGAGGATTTTATTTACGCCAGCCCTTTCATGGTCATCAGCAAAATCAAAATTAGCAAAGCAAGCTAGAAAAGCAATCTTTTCTATAAAGGGTTACCAAAAATCATTTGGGACCTTTACACATATAGATATGTTTAAACTTTTTGACTCAATGATAGTACCCATCTTAACATATGGGTCCGAAATTTGGGGATTTAAGGAAGCTGAAGAAATTGAACGAATACAAATTCAGTTTTGTAAATATTTTCTAGGGGTTAATTCTACAGTAAATAATGCGATGGTTTTGGGTGAATGCGGCAGACTCCCATTAAGTATTGTTTATCACACTAAATGTATAAAATATTGGTGTAAAATATTACAAATGCCAAACAGTAGGTATCCACGAAATTGTTATAATATGCTTAAATCCTTAGATGATCTCGGACGTCAAACATGGGCTTCACATGTAAAGGCATTATTGTTTAAATTTGGTTTTGGTTTTGTGTGGGTGTCACAGGACATTGGTGATATACATCTTTTTTCTTTACAATTTAAACAAAGATTGCGTGATATAATGACCCAAAACTGGTGTGCAGATATTAATAATGCGTCAAGTTGTTCTACTTATGTTAATTTTAAAACTCTTCTAAATCATGAGAAATATCTCAGTATTGCAATACCATTTAATCTAAGATAAAGTTTAGCTTGTTTTAGATGCTCAAGCCATAAATTAAACATTGAAATTGGTAGACATTATGGTATTGATAAAGAAGATAGAATATGCCTTTATTGTTTTATTAATGAAGATAATCTTATTATCGAGGATGAATACCATGTATTTTTTAATTGTCCTCGTTATGATGATATAAGAAGAAATTATCTGTTTTATTGGTATACAGGCCCTACTGAAGTTATACATTTTTATAACATTATGTCGAGTGATAATGAAAACACTATAATAAACACTGCGTTATTTATCAATAAATTACTGAAAATTGTTAATAATACTTAGAGGTATGTTGTTGATAAGGGGGGTAAATGTAACATGTCGATGTAAATATTTTGTTATATTTTTGTTCTCATGTTGTATTATGAGCCGGAGGCCTCTATTTACAATAAAGATTTGAATTTGAATTTGAATTTGATTGGACCATTAGTGCGGTCACTGGGCTGATAACATTTTCTAGAATTTTGTAGCATTCTGACAAAGTTGTTGTTGTTGAAACTAGTTTTATTAGGGTCAGCGCATCATCTCGGATTTTATCGTGTACCAGCCATGTTGCCAATGCATGGCTTAACGGTTGTATGCCTGAAGTATGATCTTAAGTGGGCACTTATGGTGTATGGCACTTATGGTGTATCTGGTTGATGTACCCATTTACATCGAAGTGTGAGAACAAATGTCCTGTTTTAGACCCTCTTTGAAGGATGGGCGATGTTACTTGTGAATTTTCAAAGCCTTATTTAATCTCCCCAACCCCTCCTACAACACTGGAGCCGTGTTATCATCTCAAATGAGGATTTTGTATTATATTACGTTATATACTGTATAAAATATTCTACAAAAAAAAACAAAAAAAAAACAACGGGATAGAGAAGTTTGGGCTATAAATGTGGCCTCTAGTGTGTTCACAAGCCTTTTCTAAGATTTGACCTAGTGACCTAATTGTTAACCCCTCGAGACCCAATAATGAACACATCCAAGATTTCATGGAGACTAACATTCTGACCAAGTTCGGAGAAGAATAGAATTTAAATGTGGTCTCTAGTGTGTTCACAAAGTCTTCTAATATTTTACCTAGTGTCCTACTTTTTGACCCCCCGCGACCCAGTTATTAACTTATTTAAGATTTTATGCAGGCAAATATTCTGTCCAAGTTTGGTGAAGACTGGGCTATAAACATGGTCTCTAGTGTGTTCACAAGATTTTTATTATCTTTGACGAAGTGACCTACTTTTTGATCCATCGTGAGCCAGTTACGAACTCTTACATTGTGCTCAGGTGAGCTCAAAAGTAAAAAATAATAATAATAAAAAAATGTGTCGACCTTTTGATTTCTTATATTCCTTTGGTTCCATACATTTAACAACTTTACGTTTATTAATATTATTATTAATATAAAGTTATCATTGTGGAAGTAGATTCATCAATAGAATATGTTCATAGAATTGATTTAATATGATTCGCAAATTAACGATAGAGATAGTTCTTAGGTAAATGATATAATTTGTACAGCTGGAATGTATTGTAGGCATCGTTAGTCTTATTGACTGGTATTTATTGTCAGTTAACCTTACTTCAGAATAGTTATAAATATTACATAATATTGGTATACGAAATGGAGAAAATGGCGTAGGTAAGTGTAAGTCTGAGAGTAAACTGTGATTTATTATTTATATTTTGTGTCATACTTCAATCTTTTTATGCATACAGAATCACATAATCATTGCAGGTAAGACTAAATAGGATACATATTTCTACCATCCCAAGTCATGCTATCCCAATACCTGAAAAACAGAACATACTTATCATAAGAAGTTGATATAGACCATTAATTACAATACAGATTTTAACATTCCTCGGATTGACATTTTATTGTGACGACGCTCTACCACTTGTATTGACACATTTCAATACTTATACCTACTGCTACACGGTACTTTAACAATAAATGGATAAATCTTCGAACAGCTCTGTTAGATAATTAAAAACAACAACAACAATTAAAACAGCAACAACAACACACACACACACCGAAAGAAATAAGTTTGCAAAATCAAGAATTTACAGCTGTTTCTAGCTGAATTGAAAGGAATCTATCGAAATTTACTATTAAGTTTTCTTTAAAGGGTGAATCCGACAGTTTGGACCGTTTTATCCAGCATTACCAATGAAGTCAATTTTTATCTAAAGATTTCCTGCAAAATGCTGCTCTATAATTCTATCGTCACATGTCGCAAAATAGTTCCCCGAAAATTTGGGTTAAAATATATCTTAAACATTGTTCTAAAAAAATTAAAAATACCCATTTTCATTTTAAGTAAAATATACAGAGATCAAAATAATCTCACGAGCATTTTATTCATTATTTATATTGTGTACAAGAATCTTGTACACCGGGCGTTGACAGAGGTGTAAGCGAAACTTGTGTAGCACGCCCTCTGGTGAGAGAATGAACTGCACCGTCTAACAATATATGTAGTGTTCCCAACCTTCTTTACTTAGACTTAAGTATTAGTTTATCCAGAAATTATGCCAAAATTTCCAAAGGCTGAAAGCAATGGTAAGATATTGTTGTATGTATTTGATATAGAATATCAAACCGTCAGATGCCACATTAAAGTTTTATTCTGATTCTGAAAAAATATGATTAGACATATTGCTGATATACTTAAACGTGCAAAAGAATGTCCGTCTGCACCTACTTATGGAGAGAACGAACAAATGCCAATCGTGAAAATCGTAATAACATTTTTCGGTAAACTCAGACTTAATAACAAAATTTATGGCTTGTTTTCTTATTTGTAATCTGTAATCTTATAATATTGCATATTTTCAGTAAAATACAAAAAAAAGAAAAACTAAAAGTAACAAATGAAATTTAAAAATAGGAAAATTCTGCACTTCGACGAAATGGAGAAAAGATAGGACAAAAATAAAGGTTGAAAGTAAACAAAGACGAAAATAGTAAGTACGTGCGCTTAATTATGTATGCATTTGCACGAAATAGCTACCGAGCATTGTAAGAGACAGGGACGTAGCTAGGCCGGATATTATGTGTACGCATGGTCCCTACGGGGCCCGGGGGCATAACGCCCCCCCCCCCCCCGGAAAACTTTATGTTTGTCGTGCATGGTGTCTTCTGGGGAGGTTTTGATATCAAGAAATAACTAGATTTTAAGTAAAATATAATGTGTGATCGTCACGAGGACGGAATTATCTGAGAATTTCTGATTGGATATATAACAGTCTTTAATTTGTCCCATACCAGGAACAAAAGAAATGTTGCTAAATCGATTTAGCAATATAACATAATTTTCACAGTTTACATAGCGGTACAATTTGATTTCAATAAATAAACATATTCCCCTTCTAGCCTAAGATTTTTATTGCAGATTTTATTGTTTTATTTTTTTATTCTCTGGAGACAATGTGTACGCAGCTGCGTATTCTGCGTACAGGCAGCTACGTGCCTGAAAGATGTGTAGAAAATATTCGAAGTGAATCGAGCGTTGGCCAAAGTTTTATGGTAAGATATATGTACGTACAGACCATGTTGTTTATATATTGGTCTGGTAATACACGTAGTTAAATTGTTCACATATATTTTTATTCTCAACGGACTTTGCAATACATTTTTATTCCTTATTGTCACAAAAAAGAAGCGCATCTAAGTTTTTTGAAAAGCTCACCCTTTTGTGAAATTATTAAGTATCGTGTATTATTTTGTAATATTTATGACGTTATTTAATTAAGCATGCTTTAATTGTAACTAAACTAACGTTGGCCATTTGTCAGTCGCAGCATACCAATGACAGATGTGGAGAGTTTCAAAGGCAGCCGTAAATCCAAACTAATATTTTTTTTTTAAAAAGTTAGAAATTTTTCCTTTGACGCCATGAAAAAAGACGGCCAACACTTCCCGATTTGTCAAATGCAGCATTACGAACCGAAGAGTCCACTTGCTGACGTTTGAACGTGACGCATAGGTACTGCACGATCTGCGTCAATATTGAGCCAATCAGAAAAGTGAGGCGTATGACTCACAAGTGTATAAACATATGAATTCACGCATGCTTTACATTGTAGTTCGGCTGTTCATAACATTTTGAGGCTTCAGATACCTTTAACTAGTTCAAGACTGTTGTGACGCTTTACAACTATTTTAGCAGTTTTAGTTAAACAACAAAGTATATCTCAAAACTGCGCACGATGTAATATATGTACCTAATTGCTCGAAAGTTACGCAATGACTTAAGACGAAATGCGAATCATTCGGTACTTAGTGGCATGTAGGTCGCTTTTACATTATTTTCCTTTTCTGTTTTGTAAAGGTTTTCATCAGCTTCATTCAACAAGTACATTGTTGTAGTGCTATTTAATATAATTAAAGTATTTTATTTCTCTTAAAAATAATTTAAAGTTATTTTTGCATGCAAAAGATAACTGATTTCCTAACACCTTTTACTATTAATGAAAACGTTGAAGACAGATTGCCAAACAATGAAGAAAAAAGGAAAGACAATAACATAACTAAATGTTTTAACTTAACTGGAAATATTATGATCGCTCAGTATAAAACATAACAGCAGACTTTTTCATAAGGGGTATTACTCTAGCTTTTAAAATTACGTTGTTATCTCCCTTGTTGGTGGGTTAAAATATGTGGTGTGCAATGCCTAAAACATGTCAGTACTGGTATAAAAAGAAATTAAAACAAGAGCAGCTCGATCCACGTTTCTTAGGGCGTATAACGAGAAAGGAGCCTTACTCTGCTAAAATTTAGTTCAGTGTTACTTGTCCTTTTCAAATGGGCTTTCCCTTTGATAGTAAACAAGTAATCCAAGTTGACCAGAATATCTCAAAGTTTTCACAGGAAAGTGACCTAAACAAAAGGTTAACCAACCACGATTTCGATGCAGACCAAATAATTACAACAATAGCTTCATCCTTTTTTCTTCGAAAACTTAAGCTAAAAATAATTTTCTTCTGAAATATATAATAAAAAATACCCCAAAGAGATGGCTTTTTTATTTTTGTCTTAAAAAAAATGTTATTTACTTTTTGGTGTGTGTGTGAGTGCTGGATAGAAATGGATGGAAAAAAACTGCACAAGAATAATGATAGATAAGGGTGTTTATTTTTCCTGTGTATACATGAACTTTTCCATATAACACATAAACATCTTAAACAAGAATAAAAGAGGTACACATTTCTATACCAATACACATTTCTATACCAGTACATGTATTGTAAAACAGCCAAAAACAAACACAAACAAGTATGCCGCATTCACTAAAAACAACAACAACAATGCAGCTGCATTCACAAACAACTGTGCTCTATCTTTAATAACTTTTCTTTATGTTCACAATTATTATTTCATAACTATTAATCTTCACCATAACACAATACCCTTATTAAACAGAATTTCTGTATGAAACTCAACAACAATCATAAATGTACACGATATATATACAAACTTTGTAAAAATGCCAATAACACAGCTGAATCTACATGACTCCCTATTTTCAATAGAAAACAGGCATTTAGGATCATATTTTGTTAAATACAATAATTCAAAACAAGGTTATAAAAAAATTTGCCACAATATAATGTATTATATATAGTTAACTAGTATTTATTTACACATTACACTACATAAAAGGAGATATCTGATCTGGTTTAGAAAAAGATCAAATATTGCTCCATAAATAGTTATTTTGTTTTATAGAAATACATTGTAGTTACCATAATATTGTCATAATAGTGACGTCCAGCTGTACGTGTGGAGGCCCAAGACGATAGTCTAGGTTGAATCTCTGGTTCACCACAGGTCAGCTTTAAAACCTCACATTAAGTTTCTGGCTTCAACCAGATCTCAAACCTATACAGAGTGACACCAAGAAGTCAGGAAAGTTACAAGTCCCTGACTCGACCAATCAGACGAAACATCCCTTTCTATTTTTATAATACTCAAAAAAGTTGGGAAAATTCTTATAAGAGCCCACACAGCAAGACAAAAAAGCACAACTAAGGGATGTTTTACATGCATGTATATAAGTGTATGTAAATCTTCTTAAATAGCTTACTCTACACATGATGTTATATAAACAATTGGTTATGATTAATAATGATTAATTATATTATGATGAATTATAACTAATTATGATGATTATAATTATGATAATCATTCACATAGCACTAATATTGTAAACTTAAAACAGAAAAAAATATTTTGTTACTTTGAGGGCAATAAAGAAAACATGACAATAAAGATATAAAATAGATGTAGTTCTCAATGCATTTTTACAAAGGGCCTTCCTTAATTAGTAATATGGCAGAAGTGTAAATTAAAAATGTGTATGTGAGTGTGCGTGTGCATGCATGTGTGTGTGTGCATGTGAATGGTGTCAAGTAATTTTGGTCCTTGTGACAATTTTTTATTTAAATGCTTTAGCAGAATCAAATGAGTCATTTTTTAAATCATTTTAGTTCTTGGTGTGTAGTTAAGTGATCAATATTGAGCCAATTGTGGAAATTGTATGACCCTAGACAATTTACCCAACACCTATTTGATCTCACAAATAATAAACTGACAAAAGATGAAATTAAAATGTAGGATTAAGGCAATCTGATTAAAATCATATCCTGAAAACCACTCCGCTACCAGGATCTGACGATGAGTCAATAAAACCTTCACATCCAATTGGATTGTCGCCTACAAAATGGCAGAAGTAAATAATGATCCGAAGCATTCCTAACGCATCATTCTAATGGCTGTGCTCATTTACAAAGAAACAACTGATATGGTAGTGTCTTTCCATATCCTGTCAGTAATATTGTCATACAGTCCTCCTTGTGCATAATGCAATCAAGAATTTGCTTCTGAATTGGTTTTAATAAGCAAAATTCAAATTTTGTTAAACACTTTTCTACTGCATCATCAATAGCGGCTATTTTGCAGTTCTTACTGAAAGCGTTATGCATTACACTCTCTGATAGGCCGTTTTAAAAAGAGTAATCATGGAAAACCATTGTTTACAGACGGTATTTGCGGGCCGTAATCAGATCTTACATTTTGTAAGATCTGACTTTAGTGAGATTAGGATTAAGGTCACTTTGTGCAAGTTTCCATCCTTTATATATACAACACATAATAATATGATGTAGATCCTACATGCAACAAGTAAAGACACCCCACATCCTGCCCGCAGATAACATATTACAGAGCACAAACCCCTTATTTTCATTGTAGTCCTTTTAAACCACTTCCTGGATAGGAACAGTACTTTGGTAGTAACTACCTGGGACTGTGTGCAGTAAATAACATTAATACACAGTCTGGAACTCAAAATATAGTTCCTCCCATCCTCAATACATCACCTTAACTAATACCACAGATAGTTTTTGTTATATTTATTTGCACAAGCACCAAAATCACTTGACACAGCCCATAAATAATAAACTGCTTGACATGGCTCAAATATTTTAAAATGCTCAACATTTCTCATATATAATAAAGATTATGGTCAGAATAACAGGTATCTATAATGTAGCAAAATTAATCAAATGAATCTGTGGAAAAATATAAAATATATTCAGCATGTATGGAAACCACAAAGTCTTAATAGCATTATTGTAATATTTGTATTTATTTATACTCATATTATAGAATAACAATGTATATATTTTTTATTTAGTTAAATTTTAAAACACACCAACACTTGAATAGGTCACACAGTTCGAAATTCAATTTATTTGAGAATTTTACTTCTATAAAAGTAAATATGTAAATATTAGTAGTATTTTATAAATGGGTTTCTACAACTATAACCATGAGCAAAGTAAATCATAATGTTAAAAATATAACAAATCAATAAAACTGATACAATTTGATAATAAAATTATGCCCATGGGATACTAAAAACAAAGAAAATTACAACAGTTCTCTAAAATGTTAATTTTTTAAGATCAAATAGCATGTCAAATGAAAATTATAATTATATGTAAAGAATCAGAAAAAATAATATAGCAACAACCATTTTACTGAGCATAATACCAGACAGGCAAGAAATAAGACAATGAAGTTTAGTCTTGGTACTTTAACAAAAACAGCTAAAAAAATGACAAAATGACAAAATAAAGACACCAAAATAAGTCTAGTGACCATATAAGAATCCATGTAATCTGGTGCTCTTATACAAAGTCACAAGATAAAGCATGCTAAGAAGAAAAAGAGATTTAAAAAAGGCTCGATTTCAGAAATTCCAAGTGGCTGCATGAACAGATACAACCCTACCACCACCCTACCTCATCTGTGCCAATATCTCTGCTTCACATGTTTGTATTCAAAAAGCTAAAAGGATAGGCCCTCCAAATGAATACAACTGTCTTTTTATATTCAAATTTCACAAAATGAACATATTTTCTGAATGAAATGACATTTTAACTCAATAAATCACCATTTTCATACTAATCCTGCTCAAAGTGTTTTTGTTTTGTTGTTTAGTAAGTATCTACATACAGAAAATAGTCCACAGTTAGATGAATTTGCATTTTTCGCTCATAAAACTTTGCTAAACCACATCAAACAATTGATTAAAATAGTACCTGTCACTAGAAGTCAACATGCCCTCTTCCAAAAAAAAGTTGTCTATAGGTTGGGAGAACTACAAGCATCGCATATTATTGAACTGCACATGCGAAAATATACATCATAGTTATACATCAATCATAAATAGGTCAATGGTAGTGAGAAGAAAGTTAATAATACATATGAAGTGTGGATCTTGTTGTTTTATGAAAGTGTCATGTAACTACAAAAAATTGGGAACAAGGTGCTAAAAAGATTTGTTTTCCCCTTTAAGTAATGTTTACACGACACAACGATAATAGTGTAGATCACAAGCAGTCAGCTCCCAGCAGGACCATGCACTATTATACTGTCATCTTTGTGATATATTTAACAAACACATGTCAAAATATAACATAAAAAGTTTTCTTTCAGATAAGCAGAGGACTATACATGTGCTTTTCTACTGTTACAATGTCTGTAAACAAGTAGTGATATAACCTATGACTTTTTATCCTCAATATTGTGAACACAAGGTTAAACACAAAATGGTAAGATTAAAAACAGCTCTATTAAAATGTGAACATATTTCTTAATCTTAAAAAAAAATCCCCACTCAATTATCAGAAAAACAAATATGAGCAAAATGCATACAATATTTTCTATCTAAAAGAAAATGTAAATACAAATTCGCAATGAATAAGAAACATTAAAATGAGTTTTAAAAAAGCCAATTTTAAAACAAGAATTCTCATAAAAAAGGAGTTAATTTGTTAACTGTTAACATCCACTTTCTTTTATACCTTTTTTTTGCTAAACAATTCTGTATTCATGTGTGCAGCAAATTTTGTTTTAAAAAGTTTAATCTATGTTAAGACTTTAACTGCAGTTCTGAAATCTTAACATGTTGAAAACTATGTTAAACAAAAACCTGGGCAATCAGTTGAGGGCACACTTCACTTTTCTCAGTGCTACACCGTAACATAAAAGTTGAACATACCGATGAGAGTCCAGACACTAATTCAACTTTTATAAAAAAAAGTGGTTCTAAAAAAATTGAAGATTAGCTTAGCAGGCACTCTAGCATTCATATTTTTCTTGCTGCACTTTATCTTTTAAAATTAAAATTCATTAAAAAGATGCAAAATACAATAAGAAAGTAAAAGATATTTGAAGATTCTGAATGTTTTGAAATAGCAATTTATCAGTTTGACAGCAATTTAAATTTCAGTTATTAACAAAGCTCGATATAATTATTCTTTTTAGGAACCTTCATGAGCATTTTATCTAATAGTTCTTTAAACACATTTTCCATATTAGGATTAAGGGCACAATGGCTTTCTTAACAGATCTTTAAATTTTCAAGCCATAGCAAAATCACATATCTATCTTTGCCTGACAATACTAACAAACAATCAAAGGTGGTATCCCATAGTTTATCTTTATATAATACATGTAACAACATGCTACCCCTGTTCTATGACCTTTCTTCATAATTCCAGTATAAACTTATACTATAAGTATTTTCTCAATTGTTAGACAGTACAAATCATAAATATATTGCTTTAAATGTTCATCATTTCCAAATCTATAAATAAGCATGATGGAGATTTCAGCTGAAAATAAATATCAACGTCCGAGCTGAATACTTAGATAATCATTCAATGTGATGTGAAAAGTAAGTGATCATGAGGTTTTCTCAGTTGAAAAAAAAACCCCACTAACTGTACAGCTTTGATCAGATAGGAAATACATGTGTTATTACAAGTGGTGAGATATGCTTTACTTGTCACATATATGTAGGATGCTAATTACCAGCATTTAACAGAATCTTTTCAGGCAATTATGGTCTATTATGTTGCACGAGAGAAAAGAGAGGTCAAAACTATCAGATACCACATTTAAAAAATTTTTAGTTTGCTTATTTTTTAACCATATCCTTAAAAACTACTTTTTTTTCTCCAAATATTACTTTTTTTACTCAACATGCTATGGATTTTTTAAAGTTGAAACTTGACGTCTTTGTTTGAACCTTTAAGACTTTCCGCAGTTTTTTCATAATCTATTTCTGCATAAGAAACTGGTGGTGTTGACTGAGTTAAGTCATCAATTGAAGATGGGTGCCGACTTTTAGTCACCCGTGGGGACTTTTCATCCACATTCTCGGTAGAACCACCAATATCCAGCTCTGCATAATTTAGCTTGGTCTCGCACACCGTCTCACCAAGCTGCTGTTGTGAGCTTGACTTTTCTCTCGACCCTCCTTCAATATTCTGTCCAGGAAAACTCATCTCTTCATACTGTGATAGGTCCGAAAAACTATGCCTGCTCTGTACATTCTCTTTAATCAAACACTCTGAAGGAAGTGGATTAGCTCTGGCAGTATTAAAGTTCTGAACATTCATGCAAGGCATACTTTTCTGTTTCATTAACTCTTGTGAAGGAGCAACCACAGGGTCAAGAGCTGGTCTCTTCGATACCTGACTGCCTATACTTTGACTTAAACCATTTCCTGATTTTCCATTACCACTCATGGGAAACCCAGCCGGTCCACTGGCCTTGCGACAACGATCGTTGCCTGGTTTTGGCGAGAAGACAGATGCGTTACCTGGTACGCTACATTGCCTGGAGACAGCACTCTGGTTTTGAGCATCGTAGAACTGCATGTTCATCTGTCCAGAGCGGGGTGACTGCAGTGGTTTTCTTGGATCCTCATTTAATTGCCCCGTGCTGCCACCACTCAGGGAGCTGACAGAACTATTCTTCGATGTCGCTTGGGATCGATTCCCAGACTGCTTCATTGAGGAATTAGAATCCAGCTTTCCTAATGGGTCAGAAGTCACTGACACGTCAGAATCATCGCAAATGTAACTAACGGGTGTCTCAGGACATGGGATATCATCTTCTGGCATAGGGGTTGTATTCTCAAGGATAAACTTCCGACTACGCTCACTGCTAGTGCTAGATGAACTACCGGACCGGTTGTGTTTCCTTGTTGGGGGTGGTTCTGAGAAGTCAAGGTCACAATATCCTTCATCTTGAACAGGCTCTGCATGAACGGTAAGTGTGTGCTTAATAAGGAACTTAGCAGGTGCTTTGTTTTCATTAACAATGCTTTCAGTCTCACCAGCAACTTGCTTTCTATCACTTTTGATGTCAACTTTGCTTGGTTTTCCTCCAACATTACCACTGCTTACTTTCCTTTCTCTAGTAGAAGGAGTTGTGGTATCACATTCCATAATGCTTAGTTCAGATTTTTTCATTTTCCCTCCCTTACTTTTAAGCCCCTCACAACCACTTTCACAACCAGATTTATCCTCACATTTACCAGTCTCCTTCTTAGGTTTGACCTTTTCAGAGACTGGGTTTTGACCTTTAACCTTTGGATCTGGATTGACCACAGCTAGAGATTCGGATTCTGGGCTGTGTGAAAGGTAAGACTTTACACGATGTGGAGCTTTTACATCAAGTGTGTTACTCCCAGCACCAGTCATAGTGCTTGGATCTGCAGGGTTAAAATCCATGTATGAAAAGTTAGAGTCATCCTCATGAGGTACTGTTGAAATAGCAACATCACTTGGGAATAATGTTGCCGGATCAGCTTCCATATAATCCGATTCATCCATAGCTTTGGATTCAGCAATTCTTGGTGCTGCAGACATAACAGGCATAGTAACTGGTGAGCAGTCTATTTCAAAATAGTCATTTTCAGGCTCCTTGCATAGCCCTTTCTCTGGTTCTTTTGCCTGTGTACCAAAAAAGGCAGTTGAAGTTTTAGGAGTTGAAGAAGAGATTTGATTGTTGAACTGAGGTTTTATTGTTGGTGATAGGGGCATATCAATGCCAGGACAGTAATCCATGTAACCATCTCCTTCAGTTTGACCACTGCCACCAGTTGCCCCTTTGTCACTTGTAGTGCAGGTATAGCTTTCTGAGATAGAGTCAACTAAATATTTATCGGAAAATAAATCATTTTCAGGTATTTGTTCAATTTGTTCCAGAGATGGGCCGCATTCATTTGCCAATGTTTTAGCGAGTTGTTTTTCCTCTGGCGAGCAAACTGGTGACTCATTTCTTTTAGACTTAGATTTGTTTTTTGGGCTCTTCTTTTGGCTATCTTTTCGAGACTTTCCTGACTTTGACAATTTTTGCTCATCATCACTTTTTTGCTTTAATTTTTCATCTTTCTTCCCTCGTCCAGACTTGCTGTCAACCCTTGCTCTCATTTTTTCTGTTTCTGATGTTTTAAAAGATGCATCTAGTGACTTACTATATCCATGTTGTACTTTAATGCCAGCATGGCCTCTGTGCAAGGCTTCATGGGATGCACCATACGTCCGATGTGATTCATCCAGACCGCTCCCACCACCACCAGCACCACCTGGTTGGAAAGGGACATAACTCTCGTCCTCGGATTCTTTTCCTGATCCAACTGGAGAACGACCAGCCTTTTTCACACGGGTTAAGGAGGTAACCTTTAAATGGTTGTTTCCCTGGTTGCTAGGTGAAGGAGTCATGAAAACTTGTTTCTGGATCACTTTTCCAGAGGCTTTTATCACTTTTGCCTCATTTTTACTTGATTTTTCTACCTGCATTGGGAAGTTAATACTGGCAGGTGAAGACCCCAGACTAATACTTTGAGAAGAGGAACTGGGGGAGATTCCTCGGCTTAATGATTTTGGCACGCTTGAACCTAGTGTCATATCTACGTAACCTATAGGATCTGCACTCGGGGTAGACATTCCGTGTATATTAGGGGAAGGAGTTTTTCTCTTCTCAAAACCCATGTCCATATAATCAGTCCCACTAATGGAGTTTTTTTTTACCTCACTTTCACGCTTTAGTGATTCACTGGAAGAATTTCTAGAGGAGGTTGAAAACTTTCCTAGAGATTCTTGCGAACGCTTGCTCTTGCTTGTAACATCAGACTGTGAAGTGGTTTTTACAGAGTCAAATGAATCGGTTTTTAATCCTACAGCCAGCTTGCTCATCTTTCGTTCATACTTAGATGCTTGACCGTGACTTGACGACCTTGGCCTATGACCTTGAACATGCATGAACTGTTTTCCAAAACTTGAAGATCGTGGACGACAACCATAGCTATCACTAGCTGTCCTAGGTCTGTAGAAATCCATCTCAGCAAAACTATCTGCATCGTCTGATTTCATTGACTGACTAAGAGGACTCATGTTACTGTATGCATCTAGGTATTGACTTCGACTAGATGGGTGATCAATCTGCATTGATCGATTCTTCTGAACAATCAAATGTGGAGCACTCGAGCTCTTATTGCTATCAAGTGGTTGTTTTCTAAGTGGCTCATGGGGGGGATGGGTCCTATGGATCTGTTTAGTAGTTGGACGACTTCCAACGGAGTATGCTCGTTTGGGAAATTCTCCAGACATAGAATCATCAGAGAGGTAACTGAAAACTTTGGCAGGTTTAAGCCCAGCACTGGACACAGGGCTTTGACCTGATGGTGACATTGGCAGGTACGCTTCTCCACCTGAAATTGAAAGGTAATAAGGAAGGTAAAGGAAATATTGTCATATAGCTGTAAATTTTCACCATGCTACTAGTACAGAAGAGCATCAAAAACAAAGGAAAAACCAGGTTTTTCACTCTCAGAAAAGCATTAAACTTATTAATATTAGTAACAATCACCTTGACCCAATTTAGCTGTAAATCAGTCTTAAATCTTCCTCTACCAGTAAGGAAATCTACATACTTATCTAATCATCCTACATCAAACCTATCAGCTATCTGACAGAAATGAAAAAACTACCTTTAGTAACAGTGACCTTGATTTTTATACAGAATTTGGACATTAATGAACTTGCTGTCTAATATATCCTCTGTAAATGGCTATGTCATGTTTCCAGTTTCCTGTTAAGGTGTAAAATTGAATGAATTTAACTCAAACCCATGCCGTGATGGGCCATGAAGTCAGAGGAGTCGCAAGCCTGTGACGAAACTCCTAGGTCACTATTACCCAAGCTATAAATGGTAAATACTCACTTCCTCCTTCCTTGACAGTGGGTAGAGTCTGGCTGGATGGACACATGACACCCATGTCCAGATACGAAGCATCCTTTCCTGATCGGCATGGAATTGGAGCCGCAGGAGACCTAGTCCAAGCTCCATCCATTGGCACGTAGCCAGGCCCCGGGTCAGCAGTTACTGTAACAAAGTTATAGTGTGGATACTGACAGAGTGAACAATGAATTTGTTCAACGGTAATAGGTCACAGAGACAAAGTTCATTGGAAAAAAATCACAAAGGAGTCAGATTTAAGATCAAAGATAAAAGGCCACAAATTTAAAAAATGAAGAGTGAAAAGACACACAGGGAAAGCCATACAGGAAAGGTAACAGAAAACAAGAGCCATAATGGCCATTAATCGCTCACCTGAAGAAACAGTCTTTTACTTGGCTCATAACAGGAGTTAAGTAATTGACAGATATTTATTAAGAGATATTTAACTTAGAATTTTTTGGTGAAGATTGGACCATTAGTGTGGCCACTGGGCTGATAACATTTTCTAGCATTTTACCTAGTGACCTACTGAATCCATGCGACCCACTTCAAAACATATCTAAGATTTCATACTGAAAAACATTCTGGCCAACTTTGTGAAGATTGGGCCATCAATTTGGCCTCTAAGCATTTTCAAAAGGTTTTTCTAAAATCTATCCTAGTGTCCTAGTTTTTGACCCCACGTGACCTTGTTAAAAACTACTCCAAGACTTCTTACAGGCAAACATTCTGGCTAAATTTAGTGTAGATTGGGCCATTAGGGTGGTCTGTAGTGTATTGTTTATACACTTATCCAAGATTTCATGCAGACAAACATTCTAACCAAGTTTTGAAGATTGGGCTATCAATGTGGTCTCTAGTGTGTTCACAAGCTTTTTTCTAAGATGTGACCTAGTGACCTACTTTTGACCCCACGTGACCCAATGACGGACTCATCCAAGATTTCATACAGACAAACATTCTGACCAAGTTTGGTGAAGATTGGTCAATAAATAAATGTGACCACTAGTGTGTTTGCAAGCTTTTTTCCAAGATTTGACCTAGTAACCTACTTTTTACCTCACTTGATCCAGTTATGAACTCATCCAAGATTTCAAGCAGCCAAACATTCTGATAAAGTTTGATGAAGATTGGGTCATAATTGAGGTCTTTAGTGTGTTAACAAACTTTTTTCTAAAATTTGACCTAGTGACCTACCTTTTGACCCACTAACGAACTCAATGCTAATAAACATTCTGACCAAGTTTGATGAAGATTAGATAATAACTGTAGCCTCTAGCATGATCACAAGCTAAATTGTTGATGCCCCATGACGGAAGACAGAAGCCAGATGCAGTGGTATCAGAAAAGCTCACCTTGAGCACGTAGTGCTCAGGTGAGCTAAAAATATTAAGGGTTAAAGGTCATGGGTAAAAAGCCAAAGATAAAAGGTTTAAGGATAAAAGAGCCAGTTGCAGAGTTAATAACAAGAAAGCAAAGTAAAAGCAGATACAGATAAATAAAAGATTATGATGCAAAGGAATAAGTAACAAGTCAAAGGAAAGTCACACAACACACAAGGTGAGTAAAAAAATGTACATTAATTTGTTAAGTATATTTGAATCATACTTGAATATTCGGAACAAATTTATATCAGAGTGGCATATAACAAGATAATTTGTCATAACGATAAGTGTATTTACTTATTGTAAAATGTTTTATTTCTGCAATAAATGAAAAGACTAGCCATACTTTATGCAGAAGTGGCAGTAGATTTTTTTTATATTTTAGCATAGTATTTGGTTTTAAAAGGATTCCTTCTTTTGCATAGACCTGAAGTGATGTCTTTTCACTCGGTCAGCAGTAATTTGCAAGAGAATAAGGTCAATGAAGAATGCTAGTAAATGTATGAACCATGTCATTGTTTCTTAACAATTAGTATTAATAAGAACATTTAAACTCTTATGACAAAACTATACAAAAACAATCAACATTAAGATGACTTGCAAAGCCCCCTATAATTTCAACATTAATAAATTGTCACCTTAAACTTGAGTCTTTTTTGTTCTGTGTTATTTCTCCATACAATAACATTTACAGTTTAAAGGCATGTTATGTCAACCTGTGATGAACAACTAAAAAATCTATAAATTTGAACTTGTCATCTAGAAAAAAACATAGGAAAAACACAGAGCAGAAGATTGCAGTGACAGAAAGTAGCAGATGTCGCGATATAGTATAGGAATAAAATAACAAAAAAGTAGAGAGACAAAAACAGAAAGTAACTGCAATTAAAGTTTTCTTGACAGTGATCTAGTTGTCTTTTCTAAAAGTAAAAAAAGTTCTGGTGGGCTGTTATAAAAAGTAAAGCCTTATATAATGTATCGCATTTATTACATGTGATCCAGACCGAAGTTCTATAGTCAGCCTTACGTTATTAGTGTAGCTTATTGCCCAAGCATTGAACTGACATGTGTTTATTTTACATTGGCAACTGTTTCCACTGTATGTGTCATGTGACTGCGTCTAGGTGTTGGTGGGGTGGGGGGGCCTATACACCAGACTATCTATATATTAGAAGATCCTTGTTTTGAATGCATATTCTTTTTCCTGGTGAGTGAAACGTTGCAATTCTGTACATATCCTTTCACAAGATACATACAAGACAGGAGATTGTTCCCAAGATGGAATAACCTCTAGGAGGAGATTTAAGTGGGTCAAGTTTAACAGGTCAAAGTTCAACAAGGTGGAAGTGCAACTGTCTTTATCAGAAGGCAAACATATTATTCCAGGTTTTTAACATCAGGGTTAAAAAACATTATCACATCAAATTATGTGTAGTGTGGCTTATTTATAAGTGGTGTTTAAGCTTTGATTGCTAGATGTAGCATCATGCATTTACCTCTCATTCACCATCTGAGGTGCCTATTCTGTCAAGGGTCATGTTCAAAATACAATTTAGTGTTATGTATCCTAGAGCTACACTGCAGTGCAACCTACAGCTTTTGAGCTGTATTGCCCTTCAAATTACCTCTCATTCCAGGGGTCATCTCCATGTATCCATTATCCCCTGAGGTGCCTGTGTAGCCAGGAGTCATATCTAAATAGCAGGCAACCGAGGAAGGACTGTTCACCTGACTGCCAGGCTGCATATCCATGTAACCTTCTGATGCAGAGTGCATCTCATAGCCATCCGAACAAGACGAACCTAAAATACAAACAATGGTCAAGATGCGCTTCTTTTTTCACATTTCTCTTTTATGACATTTTTGAAACACCTCTTCCATTATGAGTTTTCCTTCTGACCTCAAAGGTCATCAAACACTTCTTGCATAAAGGAAATAATCAATAAATGGAGTTTTTAAGGAATGCCTCCACACTAAGAATTGTGTATTGCAATTTAATAACAGTGATGAAGACTAAATAAAAATTGAAAAATTATTTAATGATTGTTATTAAATGATGAGATTTGTTCCAAAGGTCTTTTCAGATAAATAAACAGTAGGGATGAATACAGAAAGAAGACCCCAAACAAAAGTCTGGGTAGAACCCTTGGCACACAGCAGGTCACCCTTCCCACATTAAGCCATTTGCCTCGATCGGGACTTGAAGCTACACGGTAAGGCTAAGTGGTCAGAGTTTAAAGTCAGTGACTCTACCACTAAGCCACAGGTGCCCCAGAACAAACAATTGACAAGGTTACATTTATAATCATATTGATTGTTCTTGTTACAATACTACATGACTGTTTCTATAATGGTTTAAATCCCTATTTGTGAGATAATCCTTCAAGTGAGACTGTCAAGCTGACCTGAGACAATATGTGGGTTCTACACAGGTATTTTGTCTTGGCCTTCTGCTGCTAACGACAGCTGGAAGTTGCCAATAAATACAAGGCCAGAGGTCCTGAGGTGATGATGCAACCGGCATCTCAGTGTATACATTATACCCTAACAGCCTGTGTAGCTAAAAGTTATGTCCAAAAAATACAATTTGGTGCTGGGAAACTGTTTTTTCCAATATTTTATTCATAATTCCAGGGGTCATCTCAATGTAGTTATTATTTGTGCATCTGTGCAGCCAGGAGACAGGTTCAGTGGCAGTGCTAGCGTGAGTGCAATTAATGCCATACAAAATTTGACAGACAGTTTAATATTATAAAAAAAGGAACTAGAAGAAACTGCAGAATGAAAGGTAAACTTCACTTGCCTGGTCTGTCCATAAACCGTGTGGGTGAAGAAGCACCGGAGTGACCTGTGGGTGTCATGGGTAAATAATCACTTCCCTGACCAGGACGCTCTGCTTGCGAGTTGGTTGGTGATGGTGTCTTTGAGTTTTGACCTGGTGTCATGGCAATATAATCATTACTCTCAATCTCATTATCACTCTCTTCTTCCTCGTCATCATAGATGCACTCAGACTTTGGTTCAGGAGTCATGGATCGCAGACTCCTGTTAAGGATAGAAGGGTTGAAGATTTAGGAAAGTCAGCCTTGAATAAAAAAAATGGAAGGATTATGAAATCAACAGTGGTTTTCTTTGAATTATAAATAAACTGTGCATGACATATTCAAGATCATCCTCAATTCTACCCAACATGTGACAGAGCTTTGCATAAGATGGAAATGACGCAAATATGCTTTGGTTGACTACGGTCTCTGCTGCTGCTGCTTCTGCTTTTATTACCATAACCTCATCTACTATTGATATATGAGATAAAATACAAAGACGGTGTATTGGTATGCTAATCTTTATCTTACAATGGGGTATAACCTTTGCTGTTACATCTAAAATCATACGGATCTATTATCTATTTTCTTCAGAACACATAAAAATGTTCTGTGTGAGTACTCATTAGAATAAGTTTGGTGAAAAGATCAAAGAGGAACCATTAACTAAAGATTTTTACGGACATTTTATTTCGAGCTGAGGAGAAAATAATGGGATGCATATACCAAGAGTGTCAAATTTTTTGAGCTTCATCTTTTTCTTTAACAGACTTTGTGATGTTTTTATATTTAGATAATAATTGATAATCTTCAAGTTATGTAAGAATTTTTACTAATAAAGGCACTACAAAAAGCTAATACATAGTGCTATCCAATAAAGCAGTCACCACATTGGGATGCATATACCAAGAGTGTCAAATTTTTTGAGCTTCATCTTTTTCTTTAACAGACTTTGTGATGTTTTTATATTTAGATAATAATTGATAATCTTCAAGTTATGTAAGAATTTTTACCAATAAAGGCACTACAAAAAGCTAATACATAGTGCTATCCAATAAAGCAGTCACCACATCATTCTAAAAAATCAGAAGTACTATTCATGGAGAGGAAGAAAGTCCAATGTAACCAAGTACATACAGGAGCAGGTCTTATGGTACCAAGTATGTACACAAGTACGTCTGATAGTACCAAGTATGTACAGGAGCATGTCTGATGGTACCAAGTTCGTACAGGGGCATGTATGATGGTACCAAGTACGTACAGGGGCATGTCTGATGGTACCAAGTACGTACAGGAGCAGGTCTGATGGTACCAAGTACATACAGGGGCATGTCTGATGGTATCAAGTATGTACAGGAGCAGGTCTGATGGTACCAAGTATGTACAGCACCATGCCTGATGGTACCAAGTACATACAGAAGCATGGATAATGGTACCAAGTAAGTACAGCACCATGTCTCATGGTACTTAGTACATACAGAAGCATGGATAATGGTACCAAGTATGTACAGAACCATGTCTGATGGTAGCAAGTATGTACAGAACCATGTCTGATGGTAGCAAGTATGTACAGCACCATGTCTGATGGTAGCAAGTATGTACAGAACCATGTCTGATGGTAGCAAGTATGTACAGCACCATGTCTGATGGTAGCAAGTAAGTACAGCACCATGTCTGATGGTACCAAGTACATAGAAGAGCATGTCTGATGGTACCAAGTATATACAGGAGCAGGTCTGATAGTACTTAGTACATACAGAAGCATGGATAATGGTACCAAGTATATACAGGAGCATGTCTGATGGTACCAAGTATGTACAGCACCATGTCTGATGGTACCAAGTATGTACAGAACCATGTCTGATGGTAGCAAGTAAGTACAGCACCATGTCTGATGGTACCAAGTACATAGAAGAGCATGTCTGATGGTACCAAGTATATACAGGAGCAGGTCTGATAGCACTTAGTACATACAGAAGCATGGATAATGGTACCAAGTATATACAGGAGCATGTCTGATGGTACCAAGTACATGGAAGAGCATGACTGATAGTACCAAGTATGTACAGGAGCATGTCTGATGGTACCAAGTATGTACAGGAGCATGTCTGATGGTACAAAGTATGTACAGGAGCATGTCTGTTGGTACCAAGTATGTACAGGAGCATGTCTGATGGTACCAAGTATGTACAGGAGCATGTCTGATGGTACCAAGTATGTACAGGAGCATGGCTAATGGTACCAAGTATATACAGAAGCAGGTCTGATGGTACCAAATACATACAGCAGCATGTCTGGTGGTATCAAGTATGTACAGGAGCATGGCTGATAGTACCAAGTATGTACAGGAGCATGGCTGATGGTACCAAGTATGTACAGGAGCATGTCTGATAGTACCAAGTATGTACAGGAGCATGTCTAATGGTACCAAGTACATAGAGGAGCATATCTGATGGTACCAAGTATGTACAGGAGCATATCTGATGGTACCAAGTATGTACAGGAGCATATCTGATGGTACCAAGTATGTACAGGAGCATATCTGATGGTACCAAGTATGTACAGGAGCATATCTGATGGTACCAAGTATGTACAAGAGCATGGCTGATGGTACCAAGTACATAGAGAAGCATGGCTGATGGTACCAAGCACATAGAGGAGCAGGTCTGATGGTACCAAGTATGTACAGGAGCATGTCTGATGGTACCAAGTATGTACAGGAGCATGGCTGATGGTACCAAGTACATAAAGGAGCATGGCTGATGGTACCAAGTACATAGAGGAGCAGGTCTGATGGTACCAAGTATGTACAGGAGCATGTCTGATGGTACCAAGTATGCACAGGAGCATGTCTGATGGTACCAAGTACATACAGGAGCATGTCTGATGGTACCAAGAATGTACAGGAGCATGTCTAATGGTACCAAGTATGTACAGGAGCATGGCTGATGGTATCAAGTATGTACAGGAGCATGTCTGATGGTACCAAGTATGTACAGGAGCATATCTGATGGTATCAAGTATGTACAGGAGCATGGCTGATGGTACCAAGTATGTACAGGAGCATGGCTGATGGTACCAAGTATATACAGGAGCATGTCTGAGGGTACCAAGTACATAGAGGAGCAGGTCTGATGGTACCAAGTATGTACAGGAGCAGGTCTGATGGTACCAAGTATATACAAAAGCAGGTCTGATGGTATCAAGTATGTACAGGAGCATGCCTGATGGTATCAAGTATGTACACAAGCATGTTTGATGGTACCTAGTATATACAGAAGCAGGTCTGATGGTATCAAGTATGTACAGGAGCATGTTTGATGGTACCAAGTATGTACAGGAGCAGGTCTGATGGTACCAAGTATGTACAGGAGCATGGCTGATGGTATCAAGTATGTACAGGAGCATGTCTGATGGTACCAAGTATGTACAGGAGCATATCTGATGGTATCAAGTATGTACAGGAGCATGGCTGATGGTACCAAGTATGTACAGGAGCATGGCTGATGGTACCAAGTATATACAGGAGCATGTCTGAGGGTACCAAGTACATAGAGGAGCAGGTCTGATGGTACCAAGTATGTACAGGAGCAGGTCTGATGGTACCAAGTATATACAGAAGCAGGTCTGATGGTATCAAGTATGTACAGGAGCATGTTTGATGGTACCAAGTATGTACAGGAGCAGGTCTGATAGTATCAAGTATATACAGGAGCATGTGTGATGGTATCAAGTATGTACAGGAGCATGTTTGATGGTACCAAGTATGTACAGGAGCAGGTCTGATGGTACCAAGTATGTACAGGAGCATGTGTGATGGTATCAAGTATGTACAGGAGCATGGCTGATGGTACCAAGTACGTACAGGAGCATGTCTGATGGTACCAAGTACGTACAAGAGCATGTCTGATGGTACCAAGTATGTACAGGAGCATGTTTGATAGTATCAAGTATGTACAGGAGCATGCCTGATGGTATCAAGTATATACAGGAGCAGGTCTGATGGTATCAAGTATGTGCAGGAGTATGTTTGATGGTACCAAGTACATACAGGAGCATGTCTGATGGTACCAAGTACGTACAAGAGCATGTTTGATAGTATCAAGTATATAAAGAAGCATGCCTGATGGTACCAAGTTTGTACAGGAGCATGTTTGATGGTACCAAGCATGTACAGGAGCTCATTTTTTCTATAAATTTGCATGTGTGTATGTCTATTGCAGGTTAAAATTCTTCTTATGTTGGTATTCTGAACTATTTTCCTATGCTTCTAATAATACACTCACGAGAAGGAGTTTTCTGGGGTCATCACCCCAGTGTTTTGGTAGTAAATCCCATCTGTGTTGTCAGAGTGATGACTCATGTCAGATGTACGAGACCCAACACTGCCGGTTCGATTTCGAGAACACTTCAAATAGCTCTCAGGAAGACTGAAAAATATAATAAAAGAATAAACTTTGGATAGTAGATCTGGTCACTGTGAAAACTTTCAGGTGATTAGGTCTTTCAGTTGAACAGCGTTGTGCCAGCGGTTTCCCCAAGTCAACTGTCTGGGACTTTTTTTCAGCAATAGCTGGACATTGCCAATATGATTACAGTTGTGTTGGTGTGAGGAAGTAGAAAAAAATACCAAACCAGACTACTTCTACTACACCATATAATAATGATACATTTTTGTATTCATTGAGATTAAACAGTTGACTATTGAGATTGCATTTTAACTTGGCAAAAATGTAACTACCTATACAAAAAAGTAAATATTCACTATTCTACTAAGAAGGATGACTGTGATGTATCTGGGCTCCATAGTCGAATACAACATCATTCCATGATTTGATTATTAATCATGTCATTTTTTTTTCAGGCTTTAAGTTAACTTTATGCACTCAGTTTAATTAAATGGCATGATGTCTTTAACTAGCCAATTATAACCAATTATTATTTAACGGAAAACTAATTATTATGATAATATTATATTACATGAATGAATGAATGTTTGTTGTGGAAAACTTTCAGTTTTCTATCAAACATGGAGAACAAATTTATGTACACCAAGGGTGACTTAGGTCTGTTGTTGCTCTACCACTTCCTCTATTACAACTACTTCTACACAAGTGAATATAACAAGCTGTTTCCATAGTTACCTAAGCAACTGTAGCTTGCTGACCCATTATCAAGCACAGATGGTTGATTCATGTACAGCAAGGTTGACTTGGGTCTGTTGCTGCGGCTTCTACCATTATTTCTACTATTACTATTAATGAATAAAATAACATGCTTCCATAGTAAATAAATTAAAAGCATGGAGAGCCATTTCAAGTACACCAAGGTTGTCTGACAAGAACTAGTATTACTATTACAAATAAATATAAAAACTGTTTACATAGTAATTAAGTTACCTAAGTGGACTGGAGCTTGCTGAAGCATTTTCAGGCATACTAGGATGTGGCATGATCACTACCGTTGACTTGGGTCTCTGTTGTTGGGACGGCTGTCCAATCATAGTGATACTTCGGTTGTGACGAGGGCTGCTGCTCAGGAAAAAAGAAAATGGTGAAAAATGTTCACAAACATTTTTAGGGAACACATTTTTAAATCATTATTGCATGCAAAATATGTTACTGTTTTGAGTTAAGATGCACAGGTATTTGATTACAAAGGTTGTAGGACTGAGTAAATTAAGTAATGAAGCATCTGAATTCTAAAAAATCATATTTGGCATTTGATCTAGCTTACTTAAAATCATTACTCACATTCTGACACACTTGATATGTTAGCAACGTTTACATTATTAATTAATAATTGTCTAATTATGATTATTACTATTATTACCATATATTAAGGTGCCTTTATCACAAGAGTGCTTAAAGGCACCAAACAAAATATAAAATTGTAACTAAAAACATTGCTAAGAAATAAAACATGTGTAGCAATAGGCAATGATCGATAAAACATTTAGATAAGAATATAAAAGAAATTAGTGAAAATGAGCATTAATACAAGAGGGTCATAATGGCCTTTAATCACTCCCCATAGTACACAAGGCTCACATCTGGCATCAATTAATTAATAGTTATTAACATTAGAAATCTTTGATGAAGATTGGACCATTAGTGTAGAATTTTACCTAGTGACCTACTGAATCCATATTAACCAGTTCAAAACATATCTAAGATTATATACAGGCAAACAGTCTGACCAGGTTTGGTGAAGTTTAGCCTGTAAATGTGGCCTCTAGTGTGTTCACAAGCTTTTTCTAAGATTTGACCTAGTGATCGACTTTTTGACCCCATGTGACCCAATAATGAACTCATCCAAGATTTCATGCAGACAAACATTCTGAATAAATTTGTTGAAGATTGGGCTATAAATGTTGTCTCTATTGTGTTCACAAACTTCTTTTTAAAGATTTGACTTAGTGATCTACGTTTTGACCACGCATAAACCAGTTATAAACTCATCCAAGATTTCATGCACGCAGTCATTTTGATCAAGTTTGGTGGAAATAGGGCCATAAATGGGGCCTCTAATGTGTTCAAAAGCTTATTCTTAGATTTGATCTAGTGACCTTCTTTTTGACCCTACTTAAATCAGTTATAAACGCATCAAATATTTCATGCAGACAAACATTCTGACCATGTTTGGTGAAGACTGGGCTATAATTGTGGAATCTGGTGTGTTCACAAGCTTTTTCTAAGATTTGACCTAGAGACCTACTTTTTGACCCCACTTGACCTAATAAGGAACATAACCACAATTTCATGTGAAACATTCTGACCAAGTTTGGAGATGATTGAGTTATAAAAGTGGTCTCTAGAAGACGCACAACTGTGTATCGTCAGCATACATATGGTAGTTCAGGCCATGATGCATGATCAGATCAACAAGTGCACGTGTGTACAGGGTGTAGAGTTTAGGCCATAGAATAGACCCCTGGGGTACACCAAATCTGAGCTCATGGGGCTTTTAGCAGTTGCCTGATATGCCTGCTATGCCCTGATATGACTGATGACGATTCCTAAGGTATGAAGTAAACCACTCCAAGGCTACAAAAATACTTTCGAAGGCTGCTGATAAGTCGAGCCTAGTCAAAACAGCTGCACCACCCTGATCCAATGATTTTAATATATCGGACTGAAAGCGAAGAGTGCTGTTTCAGTCGAATGAAACGTGGTATGCACTCTGATATGGTTCAGAGAGCCAATTGGCACTGAGGTGCGATCACTAACCCATAAAAGAATTGCTTTGATTTTTTTATACATTCCACAAACAGAATTATGGTCATATTGGTATAGCTAATTATTGACAAAGGAATAATGCAGCACAAAATAAACCTTACGATTTAAGAAAGTTATTGATCCAAACTACAGTCAGTAATTTAAAAATGATCTTGAAAAGTAAATATGCACAAAACTTATTACAAGAAATAATATACAACTATTCCATCCTTATTACCCTTTAGGCTTAGTCTCACTCTGGGCTCTCTTCCTATGGAAGGGTTCATCTCCCAGGACTGTGTTCCGATGCTGGTTGTGGGTAGAGGAATTTGTGTTGCTACGGCGTCGGAAATGTTCCTGAGAACTTCTGCTGGCAGCCATTTCACTGCATGGAGAAAATGGGGATTGAACTCACTAGGGGTGTCATCATACTCTTGAAGCATACCACAATATATTACAATACATATAGAATGTATTGCAATATGTACAACAATATATTGCTTATTTGATCAAAAAATTATAAGGGGCTTTTCACCCAATTATAATGAACAGAATGAACAACAAATGCCTGAGTGTAATATGACATAGTTTTATAAACTTTATAACAGGTAAACACAGAGACAAGAAAGTAATAGGGCTAGAAGGTAGTAAAGTAAAAACAATCAAGCAAACAATCACAACAGTGTAGTACTATGCACCCAGTTAATTCGGTGGATGATGATGATTCATTAATGTATTTAGGTTGGTTGTACCTCCACTGTATCTTACATGTCCATCAAAATGTTTAAAAGTGTGACACCTTCAACAATTTTCGTTCTTGATCTGTCATCCTTAACCTAGAAGTGGTCCACCACAATCTGAGATTTAATCAGTGTCTTTTCGAAAAATCTATCAGCTCGGTCATAATGGTTACAATTTGCAACCCTTGTTTCAACTGAACTGCCAAATAAAAGTTAATTATAGTATTCTGCAACAGACTATCCTTTTTCAATGTCTACTTTTAGTAAATTTTAATTCCAAAAGATTCATGTTTCAATGCAACATTCATTTTTCTTAAATCAAATGACAAAATCTAGTTTAAAACTCTTACGGAAAGGAATACCGCAAAGGCAAACTGAGTATGCCACATTTACCGAGCGGTTTAGAATAACTTCCCCTACCATGTGGTCTGACTAATTTGACATCAGACTACATTTTCAGCCAGTTATCAGCGATCGCTTTTCATTAATATGAGCATCTTTGACTTTGGATGCACAAAGTGGTGGCAGCAAAGTTTACAAAAAATCATGAAAAACTGGTATGTTCTCACGGCACTTTTTTGGCCGTTTTAGGGGCCAAATATTGTCCCCATTCCCCTCTCAAAATAGTTTTTTTTCCCTCCCAACTATACCCATTTAAAAACATTCCTTCACTAGTAACCTGCCCTTATGTACTATCCAATGAAATCTCTCGTAACAAATACTGTCCAATGTAATCTCTTGTAGCAGATCATGTACAGATACATTTGGAGTTTTTGGATATCGCCATTGCAAAACTCAAATGTTGCACAATCAAAAGCACTACCTAAAAGATAACTTTAAAAACTTCAGAAAGTTGCCAAAAAATTGATTTTCTGTTCAAACGGCAAAAACTGTCTTCGATCTCTAATCAAGAATCCCCTATATCTATTGAAAATCATGTAAGTGAAGAGCCCAGTTCAAGTTCTGAAAAATGTTGAGGTGATGATAGTTTTCTACTGTCAGTACTGGTTCAGACTCCGAGTCCAACAATGGGTCTGACTTGGCTACAAGTAGTAACAAGTGTGAACTAAATACGCCCATCAATAGAGCAATTTGAAACAAACTGCTATCTTGTGCAATGCAGTCTGGCAAAGTTTTGGACTGCACTCTGGGTTATTGCAAGAAAAACTGAAATTAAAGTAGAATAACATAAAAATATCTTCAATCTGTAAAACTGCTGTGCACTGTTGTGCAATGCACTCTGGCATGATTGTGGACTGCAATCTGTGCAGCAAGGGGCATTACTCAAAAAATAAGAAGAGGACAGTGATGGCTCTTGTGCACTGCACTCTGTTTCAATAACATCTATCCACGTATGCTGTTTTAAGTCAATGGCTTTCATAATGAAGGCCAGACAAACCTACAGTACAAAAATTGAACTAAGGGTAAAAACTCCAAAATCATGAAGTGTACAGTAACAGTTCTTAAGCTCTGTACTCAGTCTAAATGAGATCTATCCACCTGTTAAGTTTCAAATCAATAGCCTTGATAATATAGGAGTTATGCTCCAGACAAGAAAATTAAACAAAGGGGCATAACTCAAAATCATGAAGTACAGAGTTATGGTTCCTGTGCATAGCACTTTGTTTCATTAAGACCTATATATGTATCAAGTTTCAAGTCAACAGCTTTGATAATGTGTGAGTTATGCTCCGGACAAGAAAATTAAACAAAGAGGAAGTGCAGAATGATTGTTCTTGTGCACTGCACTCCATCTAAATGAGATCTATCCACCTAGGAAGTTTCAAGTCAATAGCTTTCATATTGTCTGAGTTATGCTCCGGACAAATATCTGGACGTTGCCCGTCCATAGGCCCGCCCGCCAAGGGTGATCCCATAACACGCCCCATCTTCGACGGGCGTATAGAAAAGCCTATGTAATGATGCCTGACAATGGACTTTTGGATACAATAAGATATGAAAATACAATCAAATGGCTGTACTAAAGTGCAGCTAAGGGAGGTTACTGCAGCAAATATTGTGAATTTATATACAGTAGTACAATAACTGGTGAGACAACTGTGTATATTTCCCATATTTGTAAGTCTGTAAAAATATACGAGCTAGTATAATCAGTGGTAGAAAACAGTGTTATGAGTAAGAGTGACACTTCAAAGTCACAACATATGTGTATGACTGAAAATTCACCTTTTCATCTTAAAACAATGCAAAATTCCCATTCCTGAGTATATGGGTACCTGTACCCTAAAGTTGTCTAGTGCTCTGGTTCATTGTGTATTAAGGAACTGTTTTGACTTAACCCAGTATCACAATATGCAGGTACACCGCGACAGCCCTACAAGGCACTTCAGGTAAATTTCTACTTCATTTCACTTCAAAATTAGGTGTCAGTCAGCATAATTTCTATATAAAAATGACTAGAGGTCACTAAATGTATTTTCTTAACAAAAAAGTTGCAACTGGAGTGTTCATAAGTTGTTTTCTAAAGTTTGACCTAGTGATCTAGCTTTTGACCCGACATGACCCAACTACAACTCATCAAAAATTTCTTGAAGATTCTGATTAAGTTTGGTGACAATTGGATAAAAACTGTAAATTGCTGACAACGAAGGACGACGGATGAAGGAGTATCAGAAAAGCTCATCTTGAGCACATTGTTCTCAGGTGAACTAAAAGTGAAGAGAATAGTCTGAAAATAAAAAAACATGTTCCTTACAGTGTTGAGACTACATTCTGTATGACAAAAACAAAATTGATCAAACCTTTGACAATTCTGATTGCATTGGCATGAACATATTTTTGATATGATACAGATAAGAAAGACAACTCACTCCATGACTATTTCATGCATACTCTGGGCTGTATAGTTATCTTCCATGAGCATGGAGATTTCGCCACTTCCTGTTACAGCTGATCGTCCCACCTCCATAAAGAAGAAGCTGTCTTTGTGACCGCATAGGCGAATACTTGAAAACTACAAGAAAAAAACAGTAGAGAAAATTAACTTTATTAAGTATTAAGAAAAAACTGTACAAGTGACCAGAGATGAATGCAAAACACTAAATGAAATTGTGTTATAATACTTGAAATTTTAAAAAATCAAATATTATGTACAGAAATTCAGTAATTATTTAACATAAGAAGCTGTCCTTATCCCCAAAGGTGCAAGAATACAAAATTTGAAAGAAGAAAGCAAAATATAATATTAAAATGAAATTTAAATTATTTTCTTAATTAAAACTTGGTAAATAACATCTAAGAAAGAGTTCTGTTCACAGTTGTGATATTCTTTATTTGATTAATTTCTGATCAGGGACATATGAAAAATGATTTGTTTTGTCATATCAAATGCAATTTAAACTCATTTACAATGTTAACACCACAGAATGGATGGAAATATTAATATTTTTAATGTTCAGGGGCATATTAGTTTTATATTAACAAAACTTCATATTGTGTCTGAGGGCATATTAGTTTTATATTAACAAAACTTCATATTGTAAACACATCAAAGCCAAGGCAAGTGATTTGTTCGTAACATATTTCAGAGAATACAAAAACTATTTTCTTTTGGAGTCAAAGTTCTGCCATGGATATACTTTTGCACCATTTGCATTAAAAATTTATGGTGCACAAAAATGACCATATACGAGCCAATGGATGCAACAAAATTCATCAAAAGCTATAAAAAGTAAAATTACGTAGAAAGAGTTATGTGGATTTTACATAGAGTTACACTGATCAGTACTATAATCTTTAGGTCTCATTGGTGATTATATTTTATGCAGATATTCTCTAGAGGCTTACTAAATAATATTTACCAATTTCAATTTCTCACATGAAACCACATGAAAATTTACAACATAAACATCCAGTTTTTAAATAGGTGGCTGATGATCAGTATGTTTTTATTGTGATATTTTAAAGTCTTAAATCATACCATTTCCTGTAAATGACCCATTTGTGGCAAACAGAAACAATCAATTAGTATCAAAATGCAAAACTTTCATGGATTATTTTAATCTATCTTTCAAATAAAAGTCTACTGACAAAAACAATGAAAGTTGCTGTCGTTGCCAGCTTCTGAAACAAACCATGATGCCAGCAGTGATAAGTTCTCAGGTACAGATGCAGTTCATATAGAAAGATGAAAATAAGAATGAACAGTCCACTAAAAGTGATTAATTAACAAAGAGAAGAAACCAAGGACATTAAAAATGCTCTTTTCAGAAGAATTTGTTTACTGATTTATAAATGGAGGCTTTATACTGGGAAAAAGAATGTAATGTCATGTTTTTTTCCATCAGTTTAACACACTACTTAGATGAACAAGCTTCTACATCAACAATAAAAATTCATGCTTTTTCCTCCCAAAGTTGAAAAAGTTGAAATGGCTGCAAATTTTCATTGATAGTAGTGGGCTAAGGGAAGAGCATTAAAATATTCTCAGCATATCACTGGAAACAAATAATTTAAAAGTTAAGGTTTCTATATTATCCATCTTTATTAGTAAAGTAAATATCCAATACCAGTATACCCTAAGTAGGTCATAAACTATGGAGAACGAACAAACAATAGCATTCAAAAGAATATCCCAGAATAATGCACGGCATTGCGTAATCACAGAAATCAAATTAAAAAATTTACACCTGAATTTATAATGTGATCAATAAATATATGAAATCATTCATTGTTTTTATTATTTGCTTTTGAAATACCATAGTAAACCAATAATCTTATATTATATAAAGAAGGTAAAAAGTGGTGTTAAGTCTTAAAGCATCAGCATGACATAAATTTGAATGAAAGAGTATTTATACAAAAGTGGATCAAGGTTGAAAATTTTATTAAAGACACAGGAGTTAATTGTAGGTTTTACTATGCATTTTATCGCCTGGAATAGCACTGGACATTTTTTATGAGCAAATCTTCACGTTGGGTGAATATATAACAGTTGTCGGCTACATCTGACGCAAGTTTTCAGCTTATAATGCCTGTGTCTTAATTAAATCAGATTGTATAATGGTAGAAAGCATAGATCCACCCTTTAAGTATTAAAACTCTAAATTAACTTCTAGGTCAGACAAATAACAGTTTGTGGTATTCAAAATCGTTTTTGAAAACTAGCTTAACATGATTAAAGAGCATACACTCATTTTATGTTTTCATTGCATACCTTATGTATAGTGTTAGAATTTGTGTTCTACTTTCTTGAGATTGAAACTGAAGGTTAAATACAAATTGGTGAACCTAGTCATTTACTTGTGTAATGAAGTTTGAAATTTAATAATATGACCAGTTCTGTTGAACATTACTTGGGCATTAGTATTAATTTAAAACTGTTTTCCAGTTTAATCCATAATTAATGTAGTTTTGCAGAAACAGACATGAATATTTTTAAAGCTGTTAAGCTCGATAAACCTGATCTGACAAATGATGGGCATAATCAGGCAATGTTTATTTGTAACTCTTTATCTTTAAGGAAAAGTCTAAGAAACAATTTAAGTAAAGCTTAATCACCGAACATATATTTATGTTTACATGCCATAACAGTTGTGCTTTAAGTGGTTGAAAGGACATTTATTTTTTATAAACTGCAGAATCTTGGTAGATCGATCTCTTATTATAATACATGGGTGATTAACACAATATCGCCATTTAAGAAATTAAGCAGGGAAAAAAGTATTATTTATTTACAGTAGATTTGCCATTGATATTAAAGGGAGAACCAGCTCAAATCACAAAATAATTGAAATGTTGTAAAAATGAACTCTTCACAAGGTCACAAACTTTTTACACTGACAATTCTTAATATGAATCATAAGAAAATCTTTGTAGAGGCCTGTTAATACATTATTTTAAACACAGTGTATTATGGGTCAAGTCCAGTAGACTGATCTGTTTTTTTATAATTAAGTTTAGTTAAAATGCAATCATTTGGAATTTATTGTGATTAAAATAATAATTTCTATAGTCGAATGTAAGGTGATTGTTTTGCAGCTAAAGACTTTCCTTTCCAATGTGTTGCACAATCGGGTAAATACAGATGAAAGTGACCATTATTTGCATACTTTTTATCACTAACAAGGTAAAACTTACACTACCCAAACAGTGCTTTTCAGCATTTTGACACTGATCTTTCTACCCCGTTGCGCATCCAGACTGGTTCAGGTTATAAATGCCAACCAGAGTGTTAAACACCTTAGCCTTTGTAAATGTCATGTAAAGAAACACGCTGTAGGTGAATATTGAGTAATCCTGTTTAATGTACTCTCTTTTTGATCTTCTTCATATACAACTTATCATTGACACATTCTTGAAAGCTGAACATACAATCCAGGACGATGCCTAACAGCAACAACACTCTTCAGTGAAACCATCAATATATAAGTGAAATCTGTGAATCCATTTTCATTTTAAAGCCATAGTTTAGTAAAAGTAAGGGTTGTCGCATATTGTAGACTAGCTTAACAGGCTTTACCCGAGACTAAGTTACATTTCTTAGAAATTATGCATTACGTCCCTTGAAAATATAAAAATGTTTGTTTTGTGTTCTGTCCCAAATCTTGATTTATAGTAGATTAAATAAACTTGTTCAAGTACTTTATACAATTAACACAAATATAACATAACTGAAAATATGTGCTTAGAAATTAAGCCTTTCAGAACTTTCAGAATAACCAGTTTTGACTATTGTTTAAAGCTGTTTAGCTGTGTTAGATTATATGATTATAAGATGTTTTTGCTTAACAATTAAACTATGCTTTGACACTTAGAAGTATTTTTACACTGGTCATAATTGTAATAATATTACACTCCACCTACTCTGTATCTGCGGGTATAAATATTTACCTGGAAGGTATATGCTGGGGAAACCTCTGACAATTTTACCAGGGACACACTCTTCTCAGATTCTAGAAGGCACAATCTATAGGGTCCAAGAATTGATGTTATTGCACTCGGGGTTTTGTGTTTTACCGTTCCCTGCCATACCCAGTCTGAAAATAAGCAAAATTAAATTAATCAATATTCTTTATTCAGTTAATATCATGACCTATATTATTTTAATAATATGATATCATGTTGAAGGTTCAAAGATTCAAGGTTTATATATTTATAAGTCAAAAATAAAACAACACAGCATTTGTAATCAAAGATGATGAATGTCTTTATAGGTGGTATCCCAAAGTCTAGGCATGGTACGTGGATACCAAAGGCAATCATAAACCATCAAAGCTCAAACTCATGTGGTTTCTGACACTAAGTGTTTCTAAGTTTCCCTATTTAGCCATATAAGGAAAAAAGCCATGCCATTGGCGTCTATGTTTTTTGACAGATCAAAATTCTTAGATCAACTTTTTGTTACCCCTGCCTGCTTAAGCTTCTGAAAGTTTGGCTAAATTTGGTCCAGCAGTTTCAGAGAAGATGTTGTTTAAAAATGTTGACGGACAATGGGCGATCACAATAGTATAAGCTCAGGTGAGCTAAAAAGCAGTGGTAAGATTTTGTTTCATGTATTTTAAAGAAATAGTCTTAAGATATCGTTACATGTATCTGATTAAGGCAAACTGTCGGATTTCACCTTTTAATAGAGAATACATTGTGTAACACCAATTATATAAACAAGGGTACCAAGTTTCAAGTCAGAGCAATTACTAGCAGGTTCCTTCCTGTTTAAAACACATTACGTTTTAAACTGATAAAGCCAGTTAAATTCAGGTATCAAGATATCAATTCTCAAGGAGGAGGGACAGTTTGGAGCAATTAATGCTTCAAAATAAGAATGTTGCTGGATAGATAAATGGTTCTTTGTTTAGTGTTTGAAATACACAGATCATGATTATCATGTTACCAATGTTCAGATATTATTGAAGGTGAAGATCACCACCAAGTATGTGGGAAGAATGACAACCCAAACACTACATATAAGCTGGTAGACCACCACCAAGTATGTAGGAAGAATGACAACCCAAACACTACATATAAGCTGGTAGACCACCACCAAGTATGTGGGAAGAATGACAACCCAAACACTACATATAAGCTGGTAGACCACCACCAAGTATGTGGGAAGAATGACAACCCAAACACTACATATAAGCTGGTAGACCACCACCAAGTATGCAGGAAGAATGACAACCCAAACACTACATATAAGCTGGTAGACCACCACCAAGTATGCAGGAAGAATGACAACCCAAACACTACATATAAGCTGGTAGACCACCACCAAGTATGTGGGAAGAATGACAACCCAAACACTACATATAAGCTGGTAGACCACCACAAAGTATGTGGGAACAATGACAACCCAAAAACTACATATTAGCTGGTAGACCACCACCAAGTATGCAGGAAGAATGACAACCCAAACACTACATATAAGCTAGTAGACCACCACCAAGTATGCAGGAAGAATGACAACTCAAACACTACATATAAGCTAGTAGACCACCACCAAGTATGTGGGAAGAATGACAACCCAAACACTACATATAAGCTGGTAGACCACCACCAAGTATGTGGGAAGAATGACAACCCAAACACTACATATAAGCTGGTAGACCACCACCAAGTATGCAGGAAGAATGACAACCCAAACACTACATATAAGCTGGTAGACCACCACCAAGTATGTGGGAAGAATGACAACCCAAACACTACATATAAGCTGGTAGACCACCACAAAGTATGTGGGAAGAATGACAACCCAAACACTACATATAAGCTGGTAGACCGCCACCTAGTATGTGGGAAGAATGACAACCCAAACACTACATATAAGCTGGTAGACCACCACCAAGTATGCAGGAAGAATGACAACCCAAACACTACATATAAGCTGGAAGACCACCACCAAGTATGCAGGAAGAATGACAACCCAAACACTACATATAAGCTGGTAGACCACCAGCAAGTATGTGGGAAGAATGACAACCCAAACACTACATATAAGCTGGTAGACCACCACCAAGTATGCAGGAAGAATGACAACCCAAAAACTACATATAAGCTGGTAGACCACCACCAAGTATGCAGGAAGAATGACAACCCAAACACTACATATAAGCTAGTAGACTACCACCAAGTATGCAGGAAGAATGACAACCCAAACACTACATATAAGCTGGTAGACCACCACCAAGTATGCAGGAAGAATGACAACCCAAAAACTACATATAAGCTGGTAGACCACCACCAAGTATGTGGGAAGAATGACAACCCAAACACTACATATAAGCTGGTAGACCACCACCAAGTATGCAGGAAGAAAGACAACCCAAACACTACATATAAGCTGGTAGACCACCACCAAGTATGTGGGAAGAATGACAACCCAAACTTTACATATAAGCTGGTAGACCACCACCAAGTATGTGGGAAGAATGACAACCCAAACACTACATATAAGCTGGTAGACCACCACCAAGTATGTGGGAAGAATGACAACCCAAACACTACATATAAGCTGATAGACCACCACCAAGTATGTGGGAAGAATGACAACCCAAACTTTACATATAAGCTGGTAGACCACCACCAAGTATGTGGGAAGAATGACAACCCAAACTTTACATATAAGCTGGTAGACCACCACCAAGTATGTGGGAAGAATGACAACCCAAACACTACATATAAGCTGGTAGACCACCACCAAGTATGTGGGAAGAATGACAACCCAAACACTACATATAAGCTGGTAGACCACCACCATGTATGTGGGAAGAATGACAACCCAAACACTACATATAAGCTGGTAGACCACCACCAAGTATGTGGGAAGAATGACAACCCAAACACTACATATAAGCTGGTAGACCACCATCAAGTATGTGGGAAGAATGACAACCCAAACACTACATATAAGCTGGTAGACCACCACCAAGTATGTGGGAAGAATGACAACCCAAACACTACATATAAGCTGGTAGACCACCACCATGTATGTGGAAAGAATGACAACCCAAACACTACATATAAGCTGGTAGACCATCACCAAGTATGTGGGAAGAATGACAACCCAAACACTACATATAAGCTGGTAGACCACCACCAAGTATGTAGGAAGAATGACAACCCAAACACTACATATAAGCTCGTAGACCACCACCAAGTATGTGGGAAGAATGACAACCCAAACACTACATATAAGCTGGTAGACCACCACCAAGTATGCAGGAAGAATGACAACCCAAACACTACATATAAGCTGGTAGACCACCACATATTAAATGTTCACCCCAACCAGGGTAGGAGATCATAAAAGTTCGAGCCCCTAGACTGGGATCATTTTAAACATTCCGATTGGCTAGAATAGAAAAAAAACATCCAATCAGAAGCTTGATACTGATTAAATTATTTTAGATTTATTCATTAAGTTGTAAAATGTAACTGTAACCACTGGGACAGAAAACAGGAATCTTTAAACAGACAGTGATGCCATGATGGACTGCAAACCCTGAAGCAATAAAAAAACAAGGCATCCATAGCAATAAAAAGGCGTCTTTTAACTTGTCTTACTAAACTGCCAGTTGCTGCACAGGTTCAAATCCCACCAGACAGGTGAAAACTATTACAGAGTTTTTTTCCAGCTGACATGCATTGTGCTAGTGGTCTGGAATCGCCAGGAAAAACTTGGCATCACTGTACTGTAACGGCCATATCTGCGTGGGTGTGATGTATTTAAAAAACAAAGTTTTAGGAAAAGGAAAAACACTCACCATAATGCACTCTGGGTGCCTCTCCATCCAGAAGATATTCATTCTGGTATTCCAAGAGATTGTTTAGCCAGGACTCTTGTTCTGCTTGTGAATCGGCAATCATGCAAAAACTATCCTTATCAAGAAATAAGGTTATTCCAAAAAGGTGTTTAGCATCCTTGCGTTTATTTATGTTAAAACAGTGATGTAAAGAAATGGACTTCCTTGGGCCTTTGTTCGATCGAAACTTTTCCTCGCTGTCAAAATAATCTAGCCTCGCAGGACCACTGCTGCTTGTAGACCTCAAAACAAAGTACTTCTTTTTCAGCAACTGGGGAAAAAAAAACAATACCTTATTTTTATACAATTAGTCTAAGTATTATTATTTTATAGCTATTATATTATTTACAGTTGATTTCTTACTATAACTAGAAGGCATTTGTAAAATATTTAAATAGTAGAACATATACTTTCCTTTACTTGCAATATATACAAGAAAATAATGTTGTATTATAAAGTTACCGGCAAGAAAATAATGTTGTATTATAAGTTGGAGAAATAGTTGAAGATATTTTTATGAACTATTTTTTCAACTTCTTTACTGCCAACTTCCTAGGTAGGACCAGTGCTCAGGTAGTAACTCTAAGGAGTTATATTGGTGGTTGACTCATTTTATAGTCGCAATATGCAGACTAGTTTTAAAGGTGGCATCTAACATTTGTCAATATCTAATACATTTAATAACATCATGCCCTTGATCTTTGAAATTTGGGTAATATTGCAGTATAAACAAGTAGAGTGTTATGCTTTACTTTTGACATGGATTTAGGGCACCAATAAACAGCATTTCACGGGACCTGACAGTTACAGATCAACACAGGACCCTGACTACTAAGTACAGTTAATAATTGAAACAACAACAAATAAATGTCTTGTTCATTTTAAAAAGATTTTATTGGATGTTTGTTTTGTTGGGTCCATCGTCCCACAGAAAGCTTTCAGTTATCAGCAGATGGTGTCCACTTGAAGCAGGTATTGCTGCATTCACTATGTGCAGTACCCAGTCAATCATCCTAACACCAAGCCGACCAGTTGTGGATCCACCTTTATCATATAACTAGACAGGTATGTACTAAGGTGGTGTCCGACATTGTGCACCATGTTTCTTTGTCTCAAGCAACCATATAGAGTATTGTTACCTGAAAAGATCCTGCTAAATGCTTTTAATTGGTGCCTTACATCCATTTGAAAAGTAAGGCATGACATCCCATTTGTCATTACAAAACAATATATTCCCTATTTGAGGTATACTGCACAGTTAGCTATTCTAAAACTCAAAAGACCACATGACCACTCACTTTTGGTATCATCTTACATGATGTAAGAAGGACCAAAGTAAGACTTCAATGAAACGTATACAGTAAAGAGTTGCTAAAGACAATTTTGGACAGATTGGACCAATTTCTTTTTGCATTTTTTTTTCGCAACAAATTAAAAAAAAAAATCTGTCATCTAACAAGGTAAAAAGTTGTCAAACAGGGTTAAGTTATTACATATATTACATATATAACTGTCTGATATCACCTTTAAGATGTGTTGTAGAGATTTTTTTTTCTGTCTTTTAACAGCACTTTCTATGTAAATAACCCCTGAGGTTGTTTTCGAGTTTTAACTAGTACATCATATCATGAAGAACATTTCTATGTTAATTAGTATGTCCTCTCATTTGTTTTTGGTCATGTAATTTCTAAATATTATTCATCCCCAAGTTTGTTTTCATAAAAAATACTCTTCATGTAATCTACCCTTGCTTCAAAATTGTACACCATTAGCATCTTCCATATCTCATTACAGACAACAAGCTGATACAATACTACCAAGGACAATTTGTTTTGAACATGAACGTCACTGTTGGTGACATTGATTAAGTAGAAGTACAAATTCAAGAGCATAAGGACTCATGAGGGGGGTATGTAAATACTATAACACAAACTATTCAACTATTATCAGATACACTTATAGGTATAACTTAATTGGAAACCCTAAATATAGAATGAAATTGTTATCAGGAAACATGTGATAATTTGTCTATTAATATATTTTAATGAACTTGTCAAATATGACTTTGATAGAAATTTACACCCACTGCATATCTAATTATCATCCTTTTATTGGTTTCCTTGTTTGAAAGTAAATACAACATATTGAACCTCATAATTTCCTCAAAACAATAAGCAAAAAAAATATTCAAAACTGTTAAGTATATTTCAATATAACAGTGGCCATTTTTTTTATTTGTTGTTTATTTTATCAATAATATTATTATGGTGGTTATATGTTATCAATTTCAGTACATCATTTCTGATTGACTAGTTTTTGAGCAATAGTAGAAGATCCAGGATGAAAGTTCAGGTAGAACCAACATCACCCTGTTAGAAGACTGGAAAACCTTCCCACTTAAAGTACCTGGTCTTCACTCAAACCAATGGGGTGAGGGGCTGAGGGGTTGAAAGTCAGTGACTTTTTCCTCTTTTTTTTATTGACTTTTTAAGGGGTCAAAGGTGTCTTCGATGCCAAAGCATCACTGATTCCATAGTCTCTCACTTTGTGGGTTCGAATTAATAATATGAAGGACCTTATGTAGGGGATCTCTTTCTGCTGTAATGTGCCAGAGGTTCTACCCAGACACTTGTCTAGGGTCTCCCTCTACAAAAGTACAAAATCATTGCTTTTGGTGGTGTCAGGTCTGTCAAGACACTAAGAGACTCAATAAAAACGAGTTTAATCTCAGGTGATTCGGTGGGTAGTTCTTTGAAACGTTATTTCAACAATTTAAAAATAAAAAAAGTTTGATATGATGTAATTGTGAGATTTAAGTTAGACAAAAAATGCTATTATTGTCTTATTTCAACCATCTGACTGTGACTCAAATTTAAAGCACAGTTTATTCATGATAGTTTGGTAATAACGGCAAAAACTAATTACAAATGGGTTATCAATATATTACAGTTGACATAAAGTTGTTTAAACGATCAGAATTACAATTTAATATTACCAGAATACTTGGTTTTTGTTTAATTTTTGATAGAAATATGTCCTTGACAGTAAACTATGATTGAAGAAGTAAAAATCTTCACAATATATACCGTATTTTCTCACTTATAAGAATGGTATTTGTCCTAAAAATTTCATGTGTTCTGAATGAAACACGTATTATTATCCATTAGTAAACACTGAAACAAACTTTCAGTCTGCAAGATACACCAAGCTGTAATTTACTTGGTGTTTCTGTGTAGACTTGCCTCATTTAATAGGTCAAGTTGACTGACTCCAAGATAAGCTGTTGTCAAGGTGATATCAATTGGGATGGGATTTGCTGGCATTTTTGCCAATACTGTGCAACGACATTTCTATCATTATAGCCCAGGGGCACTTATGAGGTGCTCAGGAACTGAACCCGGCCAGTCCATTATACTGACACTGACAGGCTTAATGTTGTCCCCTTAGCCCTGAGCGTTAGATGGGGAAGCCACTACTACCAACTTTAAAGTCTTAATCGATGTGTTTTTATAAGCATCTGCCAATTACATTTCTTCATGAAATTATTGATTGGCAGCATGTACACAAAGACAGTGCACTGTTCCCCCGATATATTGTGTACTGTAATGCCAAACCTGGTGATGAAGATCGAAGAAATTAATGTCATGCCGCCACGCGCTACAGGATGTTCATGAAGTTGAAGATAGATTCATTCTGCAACATGTGATTATTACAGTCACTATACCAATTAACCATTTTGTTGAGACAGCATGACTGGTCGATGCTCCTGTTACCGTAAAGTTTTATAGATAAGACGCACACAAAGATAAGACGCACCCCTGCTTCGAGGTCTAAATTCAAGGAAAAAAGCAAATTCTCAAAGACAAGAAGCATCCCCGATTTACTTATCCATCTGGCCGCCATTACAAAATTCCCGCGTCGCCGCATCACTCGATTTGACTCGATGGAACATGTTCCAATTGTTCCGTAAATCGGTGTTCGCGCCGAGTGCTTATTATTCTCTAAGTGTCTTGAATAATAGGTCGTGACTGTTTGCCTGGTGAGACTGTGTGTATTGTGTTACGTTATGACACTCTACCTCAGTATATTGTTTACACGCCAGACAGGATCTTCTCGCGGCTATCCCAGCCCTACACATGAGAGAACATCCTGTTTCACGTGGCAGTATGTCATGAAAACAATTAAGTTCTCGGCCTATAATTAAGTTCTCGACACATGGGACAAACACACAAATGACATTTAAAATAACAACTAAAGGCTTTTAAATGTTCATTTTCACACCATGTTATTTAAGTGACCGCTTACCAACAAATTAGTTCTATGCACCTTTGTTATTACTTACGGATGATGGACGATCTATTCACATCAAAAGAGGTGTGAAAACTTGTCTGCACATTTTATGGTTGTTAAGTGGGTTTTTAATTTCAACTTAAAATTTATTCGTAGTTCAAACATTCAAAATAAAACAAATTTCAAATCAAAATTGATCAATTGAATAATACCATTATTACTTAGACGATGATAATAGCAGCGTCGTCAATGAATATGTCCATTCCACTAAAACTCAATAACCGTTTCTGGATTATGAAACTTCGCCGATTTTGTTAGAATAAATTGATATTTATGCAAATATTTATTGCATATTGTTGTTTTTATTTATACAGAAACAAATTCAAACGTCTCTATTTATGTTTAATGTCAAAATTTAGGTAAAAACAACGTAACTTTTCCCTTAATGTAGCACAATACAGTTGTCTACGGTCGATACTATCGGCGATATTCTCTGCGGTCGGATTAGTCTATGGGTCAATTTTGGTCTGGGAAAAAAGGGGGAAACTTAAATTCGCATGGATAAGACGCATCCCCTACTTTTTTATCATAATTTTGGGCAAAAAACTGCGTCTTATCTAAAAAACTTTACGGTAATTCTTTCGCCTCATTTTATAAAGGTTGAAGCAGAAACCGACAATGTCACAGGTGAAGTAGGGGGCCCATCTTATGAGCGAATAGTCTTATAAGTGAGAAAGTACGGTAAATGATGTTATCATAAATTATGTTAATTTCTGCAATGTTGTAAGCATGTGGGCTTGAAATCGTTCAATATTTATTGCATTTTGTTATGGACTAACTTCACTATAATGTAAATTCACTCATGTTCATTTAACAAAAAATAATGCCAATTCTACTGGCACACTCTGTGTTCCAACCGACATTATGTTTGGCCTCTTCAATAAAAGCACTGCAACATACAGCAGTATTTCAGTTATTTGAGTCGCAAATTAATTAAAGCTGATTGCAGTAGCATTTAACAGTGGCATTGCATAATCACCCGCATTAATTAGTAACAAGTAAGCTGTCAATCAAGCAAGACTGTTTCTGTTGTACAATTGACTGTAACAGAATTGGGGGGGTTTGTCCAGGATTCAAATTTAGTGTATTTAATATTGTGACGTAAGTATATGAAAACTCACCATAATTTGAAGCTGAACTTTTTTTGCTTTCTTCAACACGCCTTGCTTTATTATGTCGGATCCCGGTTTCTCCCTGTAGACTCCAACACGGGGCCGGTTCCTTCCAAGTGAAACTTGGTCCATCGTTAAAAGGTCCTACTTCACAGTGTTATATTCATTCTGGTATTTCAAGAGGTAGTTTAGCCAGTCTTCTTCCGCTAGTGAAATGGCAACCATACAAAAACTATCCATCTTGAGAACTAAAGTTATGTTATTCCAAGAAAGTGTCTACCATCCTTGTGTTTATTGGTGTTAGTCAGTGATATAGAGAAAGGGACCTCCTCTGACCGTTGTTTGCTCAAAACTTTTCCCGCTGTCAAAATAATCAAGGAAGACTAGGCCATTGCTGCTGGTAGAACACAGGAAGAACCTTTTCTTTAGCAACTGTGGAAAGAAAACATCAGTATTAAATTATATATTACTATATTTCATTTGTAACTTATTTTTCATTTGAATCCACTGCAATGTGGCATTGATTGCAAAGCAATATTTTCTTAACTGACAATTTACAGTAAAGGACAGTCACCACCTGGTGCTAATAAAAGTAGAGAATAGCACTGTAACGATTTACCCTGTTGCACCAAAAAACATGATACCCAACAATGCTGTAGCATAAAATGTTGGCTACATTAATGCAGTTTAATATTTAGACCAACAAGTAATTTTTCATGACATTTATCATATTAAAATGAAATGTTATTGTCTAGTCATAATTATTACTGTTTCTTTTGATGATTTAATTTTCTATTTCTACTATTCATAAAAAACCCTTTCCCTAGTTGTTACTATGGATTGTTAGTATGATTATAAAAATGTTTGTTGTTTCAATAAAATTAGTTAATTTTTTGTTGTGGAACTTGTTTATTTATAAACATTAATGCTTTTAATCATCCTGTTAAGTTACACAAAACAGTAAACAGACTTTTTTAAGTATGTCATTTCCTAATTGTATTGTATTGTAAAATGTGGACTCAACATATAAGCTGGGGATATGTATCATGGAGTAAACAGTTACAGCTCTAGTAAAAATAATGAGGTGTAGGTGGGTGAAGAACTTTTATAATACCTACTGTGAATTTTCTTAATAAAATTGCCATATGCATGCCATTCAACAATTTGTTATGACCAATACGAAATTATCATGTGGGGCTAAAAATAGAATTCAAATTTATCTCAATCAAGTAATCAAGAGACCTAACTGCCTAATGCATACAGTCTAAGCCAGTGAGTGCTTATTAACATTCATCCCCAGAGATTTCAAAAGACGTGAAATCCTGTGTTTGGATGCAAGCAAATTGCCATTTGTCCACTTTTTACGCAACCGAAACTCAGTCCGCAAGTTTTCCTGATGCAAAATCATTTCAGCCCATGCGTCAATCAGCAATACACATCGTGTTCCAAAAGAAGGACAGCATGTGTTAAGTCAATATGATAGGCAGATGTTTGGCCGATAAACCAATGACAGTGTTTGTGGGTGGAGCATAAATGAGCGTGTAGCTCAGTTGTGTGCTAATTGACTCTAATAGATGGGATTATCAAGCATCTCTCGACGAAAAATGGCTAAAGTCAGCAAAAAAGTTCCCCATACAGGGCTTTTTCAGGGGTTTTTGGGAAAAAGGCCCCAGCCCAAATTGGGAATTTTTGACGCGGTAAATAGTCAAATTTGGGAAAAAAAAGTATCAACAAATCAAACCAATTGGGAAATTTCAACATTTATTTTTCTGCATTAAAGCTTAATCTGCCTTGCTTTTGTGTCCCTGAATGTGTTACAGAGCTCTTTCAGAATTTGTTCAGAAAGCCCTGCAGGGCTTTCAATACAGATTCTTATTAAATTGGAGAGTTTTTCCTGGCCAAGGGAGCTTCTCAAAGAAGTGCATAGTAGGTTCATGGTGCTGAACCCTCTCTCCACAGCTTCTGTGCTGGATGGTATTATGGTCATCATCTACAGAAGTTGGTAGATTCTAGATCGCGTAGGATTTACTATTGTATGACATTTTTCGTCATTATATTTCGTGGGTCAGTATAAAAGCAGGTACTGCATGTACCCTTTTTGCTTCATAACTCCTTTCAGTTTTATACGCAGGCAAACAGTTACGGTGAAAATACTTTTGTTTATGAAATAAAAAATAATTCCTGATAATTTTTAAACCATATATTGATTACAATGTTATCTGGAATGGCACCTTGACGCATCTTCAACTTGCGTTGCGGTATACGGCTGGGTAAGAGTCTATGTTTTCACCGGTTACATTCATACATAAATTCACGGAAAGTAGTTTTCACAGATCACCGATCAACAGTAAACAAACGATTCGCTTAATTGGAAAAGTCTCTTGATTTTATGGTTTCTTGGTTATTTATTTTTTAAAGGTAAAAGGCATTTCGGTTCAAATGGGAATTAATTTATGAGATTGGGAATTTTTTTCTTGAAATTGGGAAAAATGGTCGCTTTTTGGCATTGGGAACGGGGCCGAATATCAGCCCTGTGAGACAGGCTGAAAAAGCCCTGCCATAAATTGACAATCAAGTAAAAAAAAATCATTACTAAGTGTGTAGCTACACATATGTCACTGTGACGTATACCATGTGCCTTATTTTCACCAAATTACTTGGGGTTTTTTAATATTCAGGCAGTCAAAACAGGATAGAAATGGTGTGGCGATTTAAATTTCGTCCTTTGTGCATGAAAAAAGTTGACTGTAATGGTTTTCAAATCGAAAAATTGTGTTAAATTTGCCATCTTCCTAGTTTACAACGTTAAGAACTATGTCAATGCTGTGAAATGCAGGTTAAGAAAATGACATAACTTTAGAAATGATTTTTCTGCTAAAAACCTAATACATCAATGAAGACATTGTTTTGGAGTTTGTCAGCTTAAAACAGTACATCTCTATATAAAAGTATCTTTATTTTAAATAGACATGAATAATATGATCTATATTTGTGCGAATTGTTTCTGAAAAAATGAGATCATTCCAGTGATGCCCATATAAAATGTTAATCTTTGTTAAGATTTGCTGGTTTTTTGTTAGTTTTTAATAATTTTATGTGTTAAAATCATAGCAATAATAGTCCCCCCAAAAAAGACAACAAAGTCCAAAATTTTCCCCAAAACTGGATATTTATTAAACTGGCTAGGAGATTATTGACTAATATTAAAAAAACAGTATTGAACAGTTATATTTGTTTCTATTCTTGAAGTGATAAAGAAAAAACTTATATACTACTGATCCCTTCTTGAGCTTGTATTGTTTAACAAATGACAGCCCCAGCTATTTTGTTACCTGCAGTTGTTTATTCTTAAGGCTGGATAAAATGTTCCTGGTTGCTTTGATTGGTGTTCGCGATAATAAAGAAAAAATCACATCCCACAGATGATAAAACAAAAAGTTCACCCTTGGTTGACATTACTTGTCTCTAGTGAACATTCCATTCTATCACCTTCTGTGGGATTTGGGATGTGATATTTATAGTGTCTTTTATGTCACACTTCTCATACGGCTTATGTTAGTGGTTATGCCAACAAAATGTTATACTATTCGTAAATATATAGACCTTCATAATATCTTAGAAACATGATTAAATGTATTTATTCATATTTTAAAGAGTTACTATTTAGAATACAAATATGTTAAAGGTGTTTTCTATTATTTCAGTCCGCAAAAGAGAAAAACTACTATCATTGCAAGCTTTTAGGTTTGAACATATTAGAGAATATTGGTTGTCAACATTTTGATTCCAAAATGTATCCAAACTTTGACTTAATAAGTTGTTCTTTAAAGGTGGTATCCAACAGTTCTTCCATATTTAAATATGTAACAATATCTGTAAATAGGAATGTTGGAATTCCTGATAAACTAGACATTTACATCACAGCAGATGACGTGGATGAACTAAAACATTATAGTCACATGGTTTTCTTGGTTTATAAATAGCTAACTGTGCAGCGTGACTCAGACAGGAAATACGTTTGTTTGTGCTGCCAAAGTAAGTATTACTGATATTTGCATATAACATACAGTGTATTTCTTGAAATTTGAAGTTTTGAAAAGCGATATTTTTTTAACGTTATGTAAATTTCAGCAGTAAAAAGCCCAGATTGCATTTGGCTTCTTTTGTTCCTAAAACGAGATTCTGCATGAACATTAAAAATAGCTAACTTCCATAAATTATATTTATTATTATGTATTATTATTATGTATTATTATTATTATTATTACTGCAGTGCTTTCAGGTGTTTTCAGGTTCCAATTTGCTTTGCTATTTATTTCAATGTTTCTTATGTTATTTAAAACAAGAAAATAGGTTTGCAGATGAAAGCAAAATCATTGTAGCTAAGCATTGTTTTAAGTGTTTTGGATTGTCTTCAAATTCAAAAGAACATATGTCTGGGGAAGTAGGTAACAATGTTAATTGTTATGTTGTATTTTTTTTGATTGTCATAACTGAGATGCAGAAAAAAAAAACACTATTAAGCAATATTCTGTTTATCAGAAGTATTAAGAATTCCCATCAAGGCTTATTTATATGAAATATGGTCGTCAATGACATAATTATATATACAATTATAATTATACAAAAAAAAATATGAATTAGATGTTTCAAGGAGAAAAAGATAAAGATCTGAAGAAAAACCTAAATTCTAAATAAACAAATTAACTAAGTGTAAATAGTAAAACACAATTAACATTGCTATAACAGCACAGTTGCGCTTCATGATGTGATACATGACACACAGATATGACCCTCAGATATTTAAATTTGATCCCTGAAAATTTTGACTGAGGGTCAATGACCCTTGAAGCTCAGAGTCTACCCAATGCCCTGATAATGATATGAGAATATCTGCAATAAATCATTTAGTTTTGTATCAAATACGTAATATTTAAATAATGTTGAGTACAATAATATTTATAACATTAGGTTAAATAAAAAAAAACATATATTTTGGTGTTAATATTTCGATAATATTGTTATATTATAGTATGATGGAAAACTTCTATATTTAAATTGAGTTTTTAATATATAACCATAATGATATAAAATTAAAAATGGTTTTGTTAATGTAATTCAAAGTAGTTCATACAAATTATACGGAGTCTGAGCTTACTATTTAATTTTCTTGTTAAAAGAAATTGATTGTGAACAATGTTGTTTTATTAAGTACACATGATGCAGACATTTACCTTAAGAGACGTTTGCTTGTTAACAGTCATCAGAAATACAAGTACTTGACAGTTTTCAGCAAAATTATTAGCTAAGTCTACAAAACATACTTAAACTATTGTCGTTCTCTTATTAGTATATCAATAAGTGAATAACGAAGATTTTTTACAAGAAAAATAGAACCTTTACCCACTATACCAAAATGTTTGATATTTTCCTAACCCTGAAAGCAAAGCATCCAAAATTTTGGATTCTTACTTTTAAAACATGCTTGGCTATAAATTAACGAGTCTCATTTTAATGTGCAAAAATGAATTTTGACCATATATATTAGCCCAGTTGGACCTGTTTAGTGAAACACAGTGATAATGAAAATATTTCTGGTCCAAACTGTCGGACATCACCTCAAGGAACTTAATACAAATTAAAAGGTTTGTTCATTAATTAATCTTAGCACACGACATGGCATTGTGATTTGTCCTGTCATTTAAAGTGCAGATCAAATTATACCAAAGTCAAAGGCATGACAGTAGTCGCAATTCAGACTTTGTTCTCTAGATGTGATAAGAACTCTCAAATGCAATATAACCCGACAAAAGTTAACTGTTGCATGGTGATATATTTTATCTAAAATAAGATAAACAGCTGGATGTCAACTCATTAAACTATGTTCAATAAAATCATCAAACGAAAATAATTGAAAGAATTATTCATTTTACCTGCTGTCCTGGAGTTTGTGAAGCATTCTAAATCAACATTTTATGTAACATTCTCTGACTGATTAATGCAGTGAAACACAATTTCAAGACCCCACTCTCACAAATAATTTTAATAAAATGCCATCCAAGGTCTGCCAAATTCAGGATTCAAACATCACCATCGGAGTTAACACTTTATAAGCCGCACGCCTCAAAGTTTCTAACCCCATTCCACGGTAAATATGTTAACCACGATCGCGAACGTTCACTTTGACACGTCTTAATTAGAAAAACAATTATATTGGGTTATGTCATTTAACAAACAATGCATACTACTGTAAGCGACGAGTTAGTAGAATTTTCCATCACTCCGTCGGCAACCAGACTGCCAGTTCAATGAAAGTGTCTGCGAATATTGCTTGATCTTTGAATAGAACACCTGAGAAAAGTAAAAATATTTGTAATTTGTGTACTGATCGTACACGACGAGGTAGCCATTTTCAATAAACAGGTCACGTGGTTTGGCATGCATGTAAACAACATGTGCGCATGCGCAGCAGCGAATAACATTGACTGTTATTGCATACCACTAAATTTACCCCAAGGTCATGATATCATTCATTATTCGTTACTATCAAAACACGTTCCTTCGTATAAACAAACACTTTTGTGAAGGCGAAAATATTATTGAAGTTCAAGAACAACGCAGATGGGTTATTGTTCATTCAGCTTGTAAATCCGAGATGTAATTGCAGAGATCTACGTAAACAGACATAATTGCGGAGATCTACGTAAACAAAATAATATTGTGTACATTTTCTCGATATTTAATTGAATGAAGACAATATTAAGAAGCATTGTTGTTTAAAATTTGCAAAACAATTTATACGGTCTCTTTTAGAATGTAAATCTTGACATCTCCTGAAATAGTGATGATCTCGCCGCCTGGATCTAGCAGAAAACGAATACAGTGTCCATTTCTTTACCATTTACGTCATATATCTAATTGAAAAGTAGGCAATTATTGCAGACAAACAGCGATGCCTCACTCTAGTTGCAGCTGTCATTCTCAAATTCATTTTCCTCTTCCGCCTGAAAGAGGTAAGAAAAATAACTCTTCTAGACATATTCACTTACTCATCCGCATTTACTTCCCCTGTACCTTACTTGCCCCAAAACCAATGAGACATTAATGAATAGTCTCCCCTGAATAATCCCTAAATGCAAGTAGGTTATGGCGTTCCTTTAGGGTCTTTATTGCATGACCCTGTATCATGCTAAAATATTCAGCATCATGCTTAAACTTTTAGCACGATACAGGGTCATGGCAATTGATTTTTCAGGTACATGCTGTATCATGCTTAAAAATAATTTAGACCTTTTGGTGCGTAAGTGTACGACCCTGCATCTAAAAAATATAGTTTTAGCATGGTACTAAAAATATTTCATGACCCAGGGTCGTGTAAATTCAAATTGGTCCGTTTTAGCATGGTACTTAGTTATAAATGCACTACCCAGGGTCATGCAAATTACGATTGGTTCGTTTTAGCATGAGGCTGAAATTCAGTGCATGACTCAGGGTCATGCTTATTCCCATTGGTCAGTTTTAGCATGATACTGAATAATAAATGCATCACCCAGGGTCATGCAAATTCCGATTGGTTCGTTTTAGCAGTTATTATTTAGTATCATGCTAAAACTGACCAATCGGAATTTGCATGACCCTGGGTAGTGCATTAATCTTTTAACATCATGCTAAAACGGGCCAATCGGAATTTGCATGACCCTGGGTAGTGCAACTCTTATTTAGCCTTATGCTTAAACGAAACCAATCGTATTTTACACGACCCTGGGTCATGCAATATATTCCACCATCATGCTGAAACGACCAATCGGAATTTGCGTGACCCTGTATCATGCATTTTATTTCCAGACTCATGCTAAAAGATTTAGACTGATACTTAAATTGCATTTGTCTGATGCAGGGTCGTGCAACTCCGCACCAAAAGGTTGAAAGTATCTTTAAGCCTGTTGCAGCATAATACTCATGGTTTTAGCATGAGTCTAAAAAATCAATTGTCATGACCCTGTATCATGCTAAAAGTTTAAGCATGATGCTGAATGTTTTAGCATGATACAGGGTCATGCAATAAAGACCCTAAATGTACGCCATAGTAGGTCCTTTCATTTGTTTTACTCTGTTTTTATGCTTGTGCTCTCTGGAGTGTACCGTATGTTGACTTTTCTGCCTTTCTTATGATATCCAGGTTAACCATCATCAATAAACATGTCCATTTTCTTTTTTAAATAACATATCTCTAGAAGTATTTAAATTAATTTTAAGCTTATATTTATGCAAAAGTAAGAAATTCACTGTTTGTTATTGCAATATCTACAAAAGAACAGGCGATAAAGTCCAAGAATTTCAACTACAAGGACCTACCTACTATTTGGAATACCTCTGATATTAACTATCAAGGGAGACAATTTCCATTTCAGCAATGTACCTCATTAAAACACAAATTGAGCAGGGTTGAATTTCTGATCCAGATCTTTTACTATGTCTAGCAATCTAATTACAAGTACCTGCATGCATACGCAATAACTAACATTGCATGGTTTGTTAGATTTAACAACTCTCTTGGATAAATTAAAAGCATCATATTTTACATAGATGGATTGTAACATGCATTACTTCTCGATAGATATTTGCAGTACCGGTAGCAACCAATGACAAATTCCAGCATTTTTAAGTCAATTTTTCAACCCATAATCCAATCCAAAAATAACATCAATTGCAGGTGCAATATAAGTTCAGTTAAATAAATTTCACTGAATTTGAGTCACACAAAGACTGATCATTTAAGGATTGAATACTTTGCCGACACTCATGCTTCCTGTAATGCTAGTCATGTGCATGCAACTACCTGAAGAGTGCAAGTTAGCATTTAATGCTAAATCAGCTCGCATGGCAACTCATTAACTAATAACAGGGTATTGTAATACAGGGACGTTAATTTCAAAAGCTTGATATTCATATTTATTTATTACTTAATCATGTACAACATTTACAATAAGAAAATAAATCTTTCTTGCATGATTGAGCTGTTACAATGAGTGAAATAACATAGACAAAAATCATGAAAACACATAATTTTTCTTTTTGTTGTCATACTTATTAAATATACCAAATATGGTAGATTTTTTTTTTATTCCATAATACAGAGAATGAAAATGAATGTAATATTGTACACAATCATAAATCAAATTGTACAAAGTCATCATAGTGTACAAGAACATTATTTTTTACATAAATATCATGTGGTAAATGATAACTTAGTATACATGATCATCATAGTTATCATGATCATAATGTACATAAGCATTGTAGTGTACATGAACAGCATAATGTACATGAACCAAAATGGCATGCATTAACATCAAAATGTACATGAACATAATATTGTTATTTATTTATTAATTTGGGTTTTACGGCACACCAACACTTTACAGGTAATACAATGCCGAATACAAAGTTTGAACATGATATTGTACAGAACAAATGTTGTACATGAAAATCATAGTGTATGGAACATCAAATTGTACTTGAACATCAGTGTCCTTGTACATCATATTGTACATGAACATTATACTGTAATGAACGTTGTGTGTCCATGAACATCATAGTGTCCATGAACATCATACTGTAATGAACATCATATTGTACATGAACATTATGCTGTAATGAACGTTGTGTGTCCATGAACATCATAGTGTCCATGAACATCATACTGTAATGAACATCATAGTGTCCATGAACATCATACTGTAATTAACATTGTGTGTCCATGAACATCATAGTGTCCATGAACATCATACTGTAATGAACATCATAGTGTCCATGAACATCATACTGTAATGAACGTTGTGTGTCCATGAACATCATAGTGTCCATGAATATCATAATGTACATGAACATCATGGTATTCATGAACATCATACTGCACATGAACATTAAAGTGTACATAGACATCAGTGTTCATGGACATCATAGTGTCAATTAAAATCAAAGTGTTCATGAATGTCAGTGTTCATGATTGTTGAATTTATTGTCCCACCAACAGTATTTCAGTACTTGGAGACAGTGTTCACCTAAAACAGATATGGTGCTGCCTTCACTGTGAATGGCATGCTGTGAATACCTGGCATAAAACCAAACCCAGTCACATGACTCGGACACCGGGCCAGTTGTAGAACTACCATTGTATTTGCTTGAGTGTTAGCAGGAGCACTAAACCACTACCCTTTTAAGGACTTTGGTATGTCACGACCTGTGGGATTGAACCAGGGGCCTCCCGAGGCTGGAGACGAGGCTCTACAGATTGCCTCACCAGGTCAGGTTTACATGAACATCAGGGTTAATGAACATCATAGTTTGCATGAAAATAATATTGTACATGAAAATAATTAATAGCATTAGCACAGTTTATAATATTTAAAGGTAAATAAGACTAGAAGGATGGTATTAAATATGCACAATATTGTACCACACACAAAAAAACTTGAGAATAAATTACATTTACCATTTGCATCAAAGACATTCATTTACAAGACAATTTTGACAAACACAATTTTACTTCACATCTTTCAGCACAAACACTCAAAAGATTGTATATTGCTATATCAAGATAATAGTACGAAGTAGTAAGAAAACACATGGAATTAATTACCACTCTTTCTTTGTTTCATTAAACTCACTCACATCTAATTTCTGCTTAAAGCATTCCTACACAATTTTACTTCATTGTAATTTGAAATTGTTTTCTCAATCAAGCATTGCTGAAAATGATTTTACATCGCACAGTTAAAATTTTACAATAAAGACCAAGCCTGTATCCACAAGAACTAACCTTTCTGTGTGTTTCAACATTATTGTCATGTATCTTACGTTATTTTGTATTGAAATAATGTAATATTTAAAGTCTGCAATCAGACATTGCATTTTATGTTACAAAACGAAAGACGTTCATTTGCACATTTTTTTTGTGAAAAAAATATTGTTGGTCAAATCTGCTAGGTTTGCTTTAATTAGTAGATTAACATAACAACTAAAATGTACAAGTCAAATGGATGTAAGTAAATAAAAGTGTTAATGGTGTGTATCATGGTTTTTGACAAATTATATTTCACAATTACCTAGTCCTATAACTTTATATACAAGAGCCATATTTTGAAGTGAATGTTGAATTTCTACTTGTATCATTAACAAATATATTAATATAACATCTCTATATCTTCTTATTATTTTAAAGGATAAAAAGATCATATGATATATATGGGAAAAACAATTTCACTGTTGGTAATGGCACCATCTTCAAAAGCTCACGCTAAAAAGTCCACTTAGTCTGAATTGTAAGACCTACCTACTACTTTGAATACTCTGAATATAATCTAACAAGTAACAATTTTTATTTCACCAACACTTCCAATTCCGTAAAGACATCTATGTAACACAATAACAACCACAGAATAACAAGTACACAAAAAATGATACATCATACAGACTACACTACATTCATCTTGTTTTCAAGTTTCATCATGTCAAATGCCTCCAAACGAGGAACATTATTATGCAAGTAACTATCATCCCTGAGTAGAGAATATACTTGTCCTGTGTTGTCCGCCGTTCTATGAATCTCATAACTGTGTTGGACAATCCTAATGTGTTAGCTATATCCAGAACTTTTTTATGAGCATTTTTCAGAGTCATACGCTGATCGCGAAGATTACCAAGAATGCCAGACCCGTGTCCAATTAGATTATCCATTTCCCGATTAGCATCATTGAGTTTTGTGTTGTGATGCAGATCATTGTCTATCGAAATTGCTGTGTCAGCATCATTTCTCTCGAATCTTCGAGTTAGCAAAGCTTCTCTGTCAAGTTCCTCTTGCTCTTTCTGATACCTGAATTTTAAATGGTAATTTTCAATCAGCAATCATTTACCAATAAAAGACCTGTAGGAAGAAAAATTGCATGACAATTTACCAAAGTGAAATCTTAATAATATCTCATGAAATTCATCATTCTAATGGCTTGAGTTTGCTTCAAACTCAGCCTTTTTTAGTCTAAGATTATGAACTGTTTTAAACAAGTTGATTTTAACCAATCATAAAGTGACAATTAATTTGCTTCTTACAAAGTAGTCAAAAGTGAGTGCAGGGAACTCCTAAATGCAATCTCCAGCATGTAGAGTATACATGGCATTGAAAAGGAAGAAACATAAGGAAAAGTATTTACATATGCATGAATATAATATGAATACTAAACATTTGCATGTTATTTGGGTTTTCTAAGAAAATTTTTGCTAAAATCATTTTATTTCAATCGACCTCACTCACGCCAGACTGCATGCTCAAAAAGCCCACCATTACAAGCAGTTTTATGTTTGGTCTTTCATTCCACACAATATATTGTCATACTGAAGATAACCAGCTTTTATTTGCAGGGGGTGGGGGGGTGCTCAGTATGTCAGCTAGAAAACCTTGACACATGCAAGGTCTCAATCTGAAGGAACTCAAACCAATACAGTGTGGTCAAGGAGTTACAAGTTGGTGACTCCAACCATTCGGCCCTTGTAACCCTACCCCCCAACTTACTGGCTCAGTATACATCAACATTGATGTCAGATCTTGGAATGCTTGATGAAAATATTGTCAGCCTAGATTAGATCTTTATATGGAAGTGTAACCTAACCTAAGAACACCTGCAAGATTTTTTTTCCAGGGCAGCAGTGGGAATACCTCAGAACTCCTGCATATATTTTTTTTTGGCAGCAGTAGTTATTCATCAATTGGCCACTATTTGGTATGATGGCTGCAAAACCAATATTCCTTAACCAGAGCAGAGCCAACTTGATGAAACATCCACCATTGCTGATAAACTAAATTTACCATACTTTCCATTATCTGCTGATGGTGTTCAATGACTGTAGTAGCGGCAGATATAATGCTGCCTTTTCTTGGAAAGCATGCCACAAACACCTACTCACAATATCCTGACAAAGCTTTTGTTTAAGCCTAGAAATGTGTAGTAGATAAATGGCACCTACTGACAACTTACATAGCTACCGAGGTCAGTTAACTTACTTTAAAAAGGTAATGCCAGTTTATTTTTTTAAAGTCCGCAAGATTGGAAGAAGTAAATATAATCTCTTAATGGTTGAGGAAGACTGTCAAAGATCTGTGAAGATTCAGCAATGGTTCGCAGGACAGCTACAAAACGTGGCCACACGAAATATATTATGTACAATACAATAAAGTAGTGCAATCTTTAAACCATATTGTCGAGCAATGATTAAGTACTTATGTGGAGGAAGACCCCAGAAATATTTGGGTAGAACCAGAGGCACACTGCAGGTCAGCTGAACGACCTTCCCACATTGTCATATGCCCCAAATGGGACTCGAAACAATGTGGTGAAAGGCTAAGAGGTGTTCCAAGTGGGCTAATACCACTAAGCCAGGAACCCATACGGCACTGACTGGGTTCAAAATGTCTAATTAGAAACTTTTCTGAATTTTACATTAAGGTTTCCTGTTGAGATATTAGCATGTTTATGCTTAACCTCATGTTTATGTGTTGTTTTCTTATGAAATTGCTGTCAATAACTGACAGTTAAGTATGAATTATCAATTAACTACTCCATTTTTTATAAATGAATTATGTCACCTTTTCAGTTGCAGCTGTCGAAGAGCAGCTTGTACATGTTGACAATCATATTTCAGTTGGTCTACTTTCATTTTGGCATTACTGCGACGTTGTGGCGGCTCCTTGTTAACTAGTATGTCCAGCCTCTCACAGTTACTTACGATGTGGTCTATATGAGCCTGAATCTCATTCTCGACAAGATGAACATGCTCTCCTGAAACAACATTTGAACAGAATATCTGAATTTTATATTCTTGCAGGTTTGTCTGCCTTATATTTAAGAAGAAAGGAGTATCTGGTTCAACTTACTTATTTTCTAATGGTGATCATTGTCATCACTTGGTTGGGGCTCATAGTGTGGTTACAGTAATAGCATTTTATGAAAATAAAACTAATAATTCCTAAGCATTTATTTGGAATAACTGAAGATTTTAAATGAAATAACCACCAGTCAACATGTGTTTTTTTTTAAATGTTTGCATATCTATCCCATTAGAAATCAGGTTGACAAAACTCAATCCCATTTTAAGCATAGCGACAAGGTTTGCAAACTGGAGTCAACAAAATCTCCTGCAACCGAATATCTATACAAGTACTACTTCCATGTCAAAATGCATGATTTAATAAAATAGTAATTGTGAATCATGTTTAACTGTTAACTAATCACCAGTCAGTCATATTACTTAATATTTGACAACAATATGACAGTGTTTAAGGTAAAAGTAATTATTTTAAAAGAAATAGTTTTACATACATGGCAGAGGTTTAATAACCATAGATTACAAATACAGAGGAAAGACTGCAGATGAATATAAAATTAAAATCCTGAAGGTCATTTGGAAGATCTCTCTTCATACAAGACCGACTGATAACTACTTTATTTATAACTCTTTTACCCCTAATGTGGGGTGTTTATTTTTATTGGTTTGGTCTTTATAAGGCTTGGTTACTTGGTCGACATCTTCCAACTTATTGAAACGAAATTGTACTGGAAGGGGTCCACCCATGGATACTCATTTTTTTTTTTTGTTAGTAGTTGGGGGGGGGGGGATAGATTTTTAAGTGCTTAGGCATCCTGTGCCTGTTTAACCAAGTAATTATGTCTGGACAACCGAGGCCCGACCGCCCCTAACTTCATACAAGAACACATACCAAACCTGGATTTGAACCCACATGATTGAGAAGCCATTGCCAAAGTAATTAAATCGTATACAGTACCAGAAGGTTAATTTGTAAAGGCTTAAAAGCATTAACTATATGATTAAACAAGATTTATTTGTCAAATTATTCTAATAAAATAAACGATGAAAATATTTTCATTTAAAAACGTAAGTGTGTTTTATTACTGTAATTTTTTTTACCTATACTATTGTTAATTTTGCTAATGAGACAGATTATGACAGCATAAGGAGCTTATAAACTTACCGGTAGTTCTTTCATAACGTCCCAGATCATTCTGTACTTCTTGAATTAACTTGTTAGTTTGATGATAAAGAGATTCCATGGTTCATTAGTCTAGACAAAATGCAACACGGCGGCTTCTTTTATAAAGAGATTCGAAACAAAAGACCTAAAAGTATTTTGACAGTTGTTCAAAACAAAACGTGTCCTTAATGCAACTTCCGGTTCATTAGTCCAACGGTCTCACTCCGCAATACATTTCTCGAATATTTTGTCAACACTCGTCAAACCCCGTATATGCTCGTATTTTTGCCGGAGGATGCCGAGTAATGACAAACCGTTTATCTTACAACGTTGACTTATTTTAGCGGTTTTAACTGTTTGTTACAGTATCATTGTGCATAATATCTTCCAGTTTTATTGGATTAGCAGTTGCTTTGTTGATTTTTGCTAAAAGTATTTACGATTATTGCCAATTTTCAAGTTATTTTATTAGTATATATACGCGCTTATGTAATTGTCAGGCTAGGATTTACTGCCATGTATAGTAAACATATATACAATATCTGTAGTTTTTGTTGCCATACAAATATTGCCAGTGTCATGTTTCTAAAACATCAACAATTTAACCGGGAAAGACCTTATTTGAAAATATCTAACTATATATTGTCCGACTTAGAATGCAAAGAATAATATAATTATGAGAATGCTAGAAAATGTTGCTTGAATGTCAATATTTACCGTTGATATATTTTACTACACTAAATGATTTATATAAAATGTGTATTAGTTGTTCTGTCTATTTTTATCATATCACACCAACACTTGTTACGTCAAGATTATTTTGGTGGATTAGACCCCAGAAATATATCTGGGTAGAACCACCGTGCACCGCTGGAAGACCCACCACACCCAAAAGTTCTCTCCCCAACCGGGCACGAACCCACGCGGAAAGGTGATAAACAGTTACCAGTCGGCGACTCTTACCGCTTGGCCACGGGAAACAAAAGATTTTTTTTTTCAAACTTCAAAGCGCACGGAAACACAAAGATAATTTGACAGTGTGAACACAATCTGTTTCATTTTCGTTTAGTCTTTGAAAACGTTTTGCTTGGAAACTGAATTCAGTAACATTTGTTCCGAAACTCCAATGGTTGGTCTAGAGGAAAACAGCACAAATTTGAAAATGCTTAGTTACATTTTACAGTCGCGAAATTCTAGTTAACGGTATTTGGAAAAGAAAAAACAACAACACAATTTTCTTATAGAACCTGTTACAACAAAGGCATGTTGCTCAAGGTTTATGTTGTCGCCTTGTTAAATTTCAGTGTTAATACACCCATTAAACATTCTGCTTATTTTCATTCATTTCAAAACGCATCTCTGACATTCTAAAACACATTTTTTATGGGGGAGCATGTCCCCGGATTCACATAGACCGCTGAAGTTATTTTTAACCAAGTTATTGCTTTAAAAATTACAGGGTCTTGGGTTGTCCGCCATCGAAAAATTACGAAGAGTGTTGTGGCGGGGTGGAGGAGAGCGGTGTTTGGTGGGTGGGCGGTGGATTTTATCCGCCTTTGAAAATTTAAGGAAGGGATTCTGCTCGCCTATGTTGTTCAAATGACCGGAAGGGATTTTGTTCGGGGGCGATTTTGTCCGTCTGCCGTCCAAGTCGGCCTTCTGCCTCCACCCCTGCTAAAACATCCTGGACCCGGGCCTGAATGTGACAAAACTAGCTTAAAAGTTTAATCAACCGAACCCTTATTAACAATAACACTCTTGATTAGTTCAATGTCGTTTTCGTTCCCCAGTTTAAAGCAGATAACAACATGAAACAAAGGCCTACAAAGACACGAAAAAGGTAGATCCCTACTAAATCATTAAAACTACTATTAAACAATGCAGTTTAGTTTTTTAAATTTTGAATGAATGTTGAAATAAAAAGTTCCCGCTACTTACCATCGATCAGCTGTCAATTTAAGTTAATTTTATTTAAATCAAATACCTTTACTCACGTACTCCTGCTATGCTATGTTTTGATATGTACATGGCTGCATTATTAGGAAATATATATTTATAAGCACATGCCTATATCTAGATCCGTTGGTGTAATAACTTTTAAATAATTTAATAAATACAAAAAAAAAAAAAACAAGTATTCCTCTTCCTTCCTTTCGTCAAAGCTCTTTGTTGGCAACACGTAACTACAAACACTTGGTGTAAAATATGCCGCGTTTCCAGCTCCGGCTGCGCATGACCTATCGCGAGAAGGAAACAATTTCCAGTGTCTCTGCCCGGGGTCCGTACTCTGTACAGATACCAAGTTTTCGCATGCCCATGATGTATTCGTTGCGCTATGTATAGAATGATGATGTATTTGCTGAGCAATCGCGAAGATGCAAATGATGACAAATGCAAATTTCTCCCATAGACTTGGGCCCGTATTCACCAAAATTCTTAAGCTTATTTATGAATTTCCAATGTTCCAATGTGTTTAACTGAAAGTTGCAAAGTTAAAGTGTCATGCAAAGTTCAGACATTATCTAAATACAAAATGAAAATATTGTGGATTGAAATCCATTACTTGAGCATTTAGTTGGTGAATACTGGCATTATAATGACAGGAACTTGGAGATTTCTTTTACAAAGGCGCTTTTTTCATATGCCTGCATGTGCACGATATAAAAACAGACACCCATGTTGGGTTGCTTGATGGGTCTTGATGCTGGATTTGTGCTGGTGGCACCAGTCCAGGCTTCAAATTGGCATATTTTATTAGAAAAACAACAAAACAACTATATAAATTCATCGTGAATTCCCATATAATGGGGGTGGGGGACCTGTCTTTGTTTGCTTACCTATTTGGACTTATTTACCCCCGCCGTTAATTACAAATTATTTGGCGAGCTTTAGTTACAAAATTGTAAATAGACTTAAAAAATCATGATGTTATTATTAAAAATGATGGTTAGCTTCGAGCAAATTAAGTTTGATAATGAGGTTTGGTGGTGATCTGTTTAATGATAGTGAGCATGAGGTATGATATTATTATTTAAAAAAACAAACTTTCATGGATGCTTTAATAGTTTATAATTGTAAATATGTTCGTCACATTATTTATCGTCAATATTTAACATATGTGTAGGGTGCAAAGTTACAAATTACATGATTTTCCCTACCGGACCACCGGTTTCTTAACAATAAATATTGCATACTATCGCCTGTTGATTAGTTTTAATTAAAAAAAAATCTATATTATCCTGCACCCTTCATTGGGAAGGTTAAACAAAATTGTTAAAATAATACTGAAAACAAAACTATTCCGATTCTTCAACACGGCTATCTTTTTAGGGCCTTATTAAAAATATATGAGGCCCCTAAAAAGATAGATTTTTAATAAGGCCCTAAAAAGGTTAAACAAAATTGTCTTTGTTTGAATTGATAACAGCGGAAGTGCTACTTCCCTTACATTTTTGCAATCATGACAACTCGGCCATTTCCGTAACTTTCGGAAAATAACCGAAGAAATCGCCGAGGGGTCCCGATTGATATTTTTGTTTCCTATGCAAAGGGACGTCACCCTCACAGTACAACTATTTTTTGACATTTGTTATAGTGTTTTAAAAAAATAATAAATACTCCTGCTGCGAAGAATGACAATGTCAAGATCTGGCACGAGACTCTTGTTTAAAGTAATTTTACGACGTTTTCCTATCAAATGTTAATATAGCGTATGTCTAGTTCAATTAGATCTGTTTTGTTTAATTCGTCCTTTTAAGATTCGTACCAATTATGACCGTTTTATTTATGTAATCATTTTGATGAAAGATTGTGAAACAGTTATTCACTTTTGATGCGCACGGGGTATTGGCCAGCAATACTCGTATTCCCACCCTTTTTCTAATCTCACAGCAGCCTGAGGCTATGTTCAGACTGATAGTACCACCCAGGGTTCGACATTAACTTTTTTGAGAGCTTGACCAGTGGTCCAGTAACTTAGAAAACTTACTAGACCTGACCTAAACTGGACTAGACCAAAATGTAAAACGCATTATACATGGACAAGACATACTTAAATCAAATTGTTATATGAATTCAAGCATTGTCTTGCAATAACATACCAATATACCTAAGTATGCGACATTTATGACTAGAAAATTAGTCTGAAACTTAACTTCAACTTCAACTTCAACTTTGTACTGCCAAAAGTCAATACTGACTACATAAGGCAGGCGCAAGTCCTGAACATTGACAATTTAAGACTAATAATTTAAAATATCAACATTCTAATAATGCAACTTAGGTATGATTATACTTAATTTTTTAGTCTAATATAGGTGTCATACATTGGTATTTATATGACTACAAAGTTAAGTATGACAATACCTATATGACTAGATGTTTTCAGACAACTAAACAGGCTAGGCTCACATGATTGTCAACCTGCTCTATTTCCCCAGTATAGGATGCAATAAAAGTAGTGAGTGGTGAGATGTACTTAAAATCATATTTACATTGGTGAGATATGTGGGAATCAGATTCAGAATGCCCTTTTATATTATCGATTCTGAAATCGACCGTACCGACAACAAATCTGCATGTCTTACAAAACATAAGATTGCACTTTTTCTTCAAAATCTAGCCAACTAAAACCATCTATTCATTTTGAAGATAACGATCATATCCGCTTTGTTTTGTCACACAGTTTCATTGAAGCATCCTTGCTCTTTCGTTTCGTACTGTCATCAGTCTTTTTTTTTTCTTTTTTTTTGTCGGACGAAAAATCAACCTTAAGTACATTGCTTAACATTTTTGTGTCGTCTGCGCATAGTGTGTTATAAACAAACCGTATTATAGTCTGTTGTCGTAATACGTGAGATCTCAACATTACAGATAGTATTCGTGCTTTTGTATCCCTCGCATTTTTATTTAGATAGTATAAATAATAATAGGACAGTTCCGTAAACATTAGAAAATAAGAAGATAAATGAAGAAATAAGCATTCGTATCCACTTAACAATTAGTATTACGACAGTGGATGTTTGACAAGTGCGTAGGGGACAAAGCCTTGTTCTGAAAACACCAGCCAATGAGTGAACGCATGTCAAGGTTGTTACTATGTATATATACTGCTAAATATAGCACACGGGTTTCCCAAGAAACTGTATCGACGAGCGTCAATAGCGAGCGAGTTTAACCATTATAAATATGTCCGATTTAGAACACGACCAGTCGGTCCAGCTAGCCTAGGACTTAGCTAGACCGAACCATCGATCTACTAGTGAATGTCGTTCGGTCGGTCCTTAATGTCGAACCCTGCCACCCTACCCCACTACCATCAACCCAACATCCCAATGTGAAGCCAGATAAGAAAACATTCCCATCGTCTATGTCTTTAAATGGTCATAGGCGTTTTTAACATTTAGATTAACTCTTTCAGTTGCCGCCCTTAAAAGTATTGTGATAGATTTTTAACAAATCTTTGACAACTAAATCTTGCAATTTTTACACTATACAACACTCAACACTCAACAGATCCATAGTAATTATATTTAAACTTAATTACATCTAAACAGTAGTATTAGTTAAAATTACCAGTTTTAGTTTCTTAACTGGAATTTAACCACAAAGCTAAAACCATTCTTTCACAGTTTCAAATATGAAGCAGAAAAACAAAAACAAATATGAAGATATCTGTTTTAAAGGTAATGTAGTATGCCTAAAATGTGTAGTTAAATGTGTGTGACCAAAGTTTATTCTACTTTCATAAATCATGCTGACAGTTCGCCTTCTAAACAGAAGCCGTACTCTGGTAGTTACAAGATGAGGTAATAATGTATAGAACGTAAGAACTGACATCTCTGTGAAATTTACAGCTGCTGTAAATGAATGGACTTATACAATCTGTGTAAGCTTGTAAAATTCTGTTATTTTATAGCTTGATTCATTAAACTCATTTTTGTTTATTTTCCTTTCATAAAATAATACCATTAACCAGGATATTTCACAGAAAGATGCTGAATATATATTTTTGTATGAAACAATATTGTCAAAATAACTAGTCCTTCTTTTATAGTTAAACTAAACACATAGAAAGCTCTAAAAAAAAGAATGCAGGCTTTATGCTGTTAGTTATTTCTACTGTCAGTCTGTTAGAGACAGTAATTTTCTTTTATAATTAACTTAGGTTAATAGTTAAATAGCTGGAAAATCATCAGAGCATTATTTATTGAAAGAAGTTAGTAAAATAATTTAGCATAATGTGTGATTGTATTTTATGTGCATCTTATTTAAATGAGAAATGTCTGGCCAGCCTGTGTTTTACTGATTATTTTTTGGTAGTTACACACTGTTTTTTCGGTATACACTATTTCTTAGGTTCACAAGGAAATACCATGGTTGTTGTACATTGTTTTCTCAAAAATCTTTGATCACAGAATTTGACTGCAGCATACTTCATTTGTATACATGTATTATTAGACTTTGGCTGACTTGTAAAATATTTATAAATTTTACATATTTTCAAATATCAATGGGAGGGGTTTGATCTTATAAGAAAAAATGTGAGAAGGCATTTTAATTTTAATACTCATACCTAGGCTACCTAAAATAATTAAGAGTATAGAAGCAAAATTATGGTAAAGTTTACTTTAATTGGAGATATTCTATTCATTAATGTGTTGGTTGTCTTACTTTTAAAACTCTTCTACATCCATAATAGTATTTTTCAGCAGGCTAATCAGGTTACTGGTCTGTTTTACTAATTAATTTCTCATTTGAGCATGATGTTTTATAATGAAAACTCCTGAAAACTTACTCCTGAAAGGCGCTGGTCAAAATTATAAAGAAGAGGAGAGGTTTAATACATGTTCAGGAGGGTATCCTATCTGGCATCCATTATATTAAACAGTAAACAGTCTGTTTATCTTTATATATTTTTCCAATGTATGGTGGAAGAACAAGTATGGAGTTGGAAAAGTTGTTAGTATGTTAAAAATAAATAGATTACAGCAGAAAATATTTGTTGATCTTTTATTTGTAAATTATCTCATTTATTTCAACAGAACTAGGTTGTTTTGCACCGGCACACTTACATTTTCACATGCTTACCTAGTGTTAAAACATAAGTACCTCCAAAATGAAGATTAAATGTACATAACCTTTAAAATTAACATCATAGCTTGAAGAAAAGAATGATGATCCAAATAAATTATTAGAAATAAGGTCATTTCATGAAATAGCAGCTATTCATTGACACTTAATAAAAACAGTTGGACACAGTGTGAAAATCTTGCATTATAAATCAGATAAATCAGTACACCTGAATAATGTCTATGTGAAAATAGCTGATATGGCTACAGTACTGTCATTGTGATTAACTCTAATTTCATTTAATGACTGTTCTAGCCAGTGTACACAAATCCTCTAGTTTTTCGAATATCTTTGTAGCATCCACTCGTTCTATATTCTTTCACAGCCGGCCACCCAGTACTGAAAGACCTGTAACATAAAAATATTATTGACAACTAAAAATAAGTTCACTTAAGTCTTGATAACAGATTCACTAACCATTGTGCATAAAAACTGACAAATGCATAGGGAGTTGACTCTTCAGGTCATTGGTTAGGGAAGTGGCATTCAATATGATGGCTTGGGTTCAATAATTGCTACTGCCAAAAATGATTTCCTCCTACCCACTATTATACCCTTCTCAAATTCTTCATGTGCATAGAAAGTTTGTTTATTTATTAATTAAATTGCAGCAACACAGTTATGGTCATTAAAGCGATGCCCAGCTATTTTGGAGGAGGAAGACCTCAGACAAATGTCTGGGTAGAACCACAATGCACAGCAGTTCAGCTGGAAGACCTTTTACCAAATTAAGTCCTACACCCCTAGTGGGACTAGAAGCTACACAGCGACAGGCAGAGTTGTTATAAGTCTGCCCCTGAAAGAGAGTAATATACATTTATGTGTACATTTGTTTGTTTATTTTAAATATTATAAATTAGGGCAGATAAATTATACATTTATAAACTTTTTAATTGTTTTCTTCAGCTTATTGTATCTGGGTGATAAAGAATGTGTTAGCACAGTTGTACAGTGTCCTGGGTTTGAGCCCCTGACTTGCTGAATAGTTCTTCCCTTTGTTCAATAATATTAACAGAAAAAAGAAAGCACTTACTATGTTAGGAAAAAGAGAACAGATATGGCTAAATATGGCTAAGAAAAGCAATTATTATCTTCTTAATGAGATTTATAGTTTTCAAATGAACCACCACTGTATCTGATCCCTCAATGATATCTGGAAGAGGTTTGAAGTTGCACTTTACTGCAGGTTGAAGAATGGCCTCTATGTCCATATCAGTTCTGTAACCAATTCCTGAAATAAAAATTAATTGCAGATTGATCATTATTTTCACATGCACACACAAAACACAAAAGTAATAAAGGTTTAAAAATGCCAGAAGATGAAATATATAACAAATATTTTTACATTTTTTCCCCCACTTTTTCTGGTTAAACAAATTAAAAAAAGTAACAAGCATTCATGAATGTTGTCATTTAAAGGTTCAGGCATATTTACATTGTTTTTTCTCACTCTATGAATAGTCTGCTTGTGTTTTCTTCCTCTTGAAGTTGGCACCATTGACTTTTGCAGACTTGATGTAAAGAGGTTATTGTTCACACACACAGGCTGTCCTTACTTCTCAACCATGGCCCTGCAATAAAATAAAAGAATTATCATTTTTAAATGGCTCAGCGTTAGTCAACAAAAGTTGTAAGTGTAGGGCTGGAAAAATACAGTAGCCCGACATCCTGGACATGTCAAAATGCAGTTTCGGGCTACTGGCCATTGATCATTAAATTAGTCCTGGACAAGTCATAAATCGGCAGTCGGACACGTGGCAAATAAACAGCAGTTTCTAATTAGCGATTAAGACAATTCTATGCCAGGAGCATTTATCGACAACATGTAAGGGCGGTACATGAACAATGCACACACCTCTCCAAAACAGTCACGATGCGTGATACATAAACGCTTCTAGACAAAGACCTTGTTTATTAGTTGTAGATATGACAAATGTGTTGTTGTGTTCATTAATTGAAAATGACCCATATTTTCGGACAAGTCTTTTTTGTCCAGATTACTAGTCTGGGACTTGTCATTAAAAAGAAAAAATTTCCAGCCCTGAACAATGAGTTTACCCTTTTTTACCATCAACATCATCATCTTTTGTAGCTAAGTGGTTATTTGCTGCATGTTGGCTGATCATCCCCTCACAACGTGGGTTTGAATCTCATTTGACTGGATGAGGGAAACAACTCATGTGGGAAGGTATTACCTCTGACCTGTAGTGTGGGGTGGTTCTTTTCAGAAATTTGCCCACAAATAATACATGACCATAATTGTGTTGCTGTGATTTATTTAAAAAACAACATAAAAACAAAACTGATCATTGGAGAGTTGTATGATATATTCAGATAGTTTTAAGCTCCGCCAGGCTAACTGTTAATATTGGCTGATTGTCTCTCTTTGAAAACTTTGATAAAAGTTTTAAATAAAACGTAGTTAATGTTGTTGATTTACCCAAGTTAAGTTCACAACAAGCCTTGATTCGCAGATATATCGAGATCTCTCGAGACTGTTTAAATTCAGGCTGCCAGTGGTATCATACTTATTACATTTTTAACTTTTGTGTATGTAGTTATCAAAAGAGAATGAAAATGTGTTCCAAACATACAACTGACAAAACAACATTCATATCAAGTCAGTCATTTTGGAACTATTTTCAGTATGGCTTCTACTTACATCTGAGTCTATTTCGTAGAAATGGGCGAGGAGTTCCGCATGATGAGACGATACCAGTACAGCTATCTTGGACATTCAGTACCATTTTTTCTTTATGACTCCTGTAATTGTAATTCAAAATTGTATGGCTTGCAGAATTTATCAACTGAAAACTAAAAATAAAAGCCTCTTCCTTCACATTTTTTTCTATTGTTTTTCTTTTCTCCTGGACTGAAAATAGCCTTTTGACTTGATAAATTTCAGGCTCTCATACAAAAGGGAAAACAACACGAAAGGGGCTTCTCCACATGTAGAATTCTGCTAGCAGGAACAGAAGTGAAGACACCATACACAATAACAACAGAGGAAAGTGGCATCAGAAAAATATGTCTGAATGATCCAAAGAAAAGGTGTGTAATATGGAAATGACTGAAAAATAATTACAAATCATAATTAAAAGAATATATTGTTTTTGTTTTACACATTTTATTAGCTTCTTTTTGTTTCCTACAGAGTAACATTTATTTTTATTTAACACATTTTATGCATGCTTTTTTCTGTTGTAAATAATTTAAAATATATATAACATTGGTAGAAAAAAAAAGAAAAAAGGGTTGTGTTGGAAATGAAAATAATTGTGAGGAATGTTTAAAAAAAATAATTGTATAATGTTGAAATATCTGTCTGACAGATTGAAAGAAAAGTTGTGGAACAACTTGAAGTTAACTTTTTTATTCCTTTAATAGTATCATACTCTTTTCAAGGATTACATTTTTGCATTAATGTTTACTCTTAAAGTTTATGCATTTCATTGCATACATTTTCTAATGTTCATGTTCATAAAAAATGTCATCTTCATGTTTGATTTTGACTCCAAATCAATTATAATTCTGTCATTGTAAAGAAAACTATATTTTCTATAAAGGTATTGGCTCAAATTTGCATGTATTTAATACAATTTTTAGCTTTGGTGTGGTTAGTTATTTCAATCTGTTATGAGTAAAAGCATTGAAACATACAACATATAATTTTACCAATTGTATTTTATTTGCCAGAAATTCCCTCTCCCTGGTGATGTAATGTCAGCTACAGATTTGTTCACCAAATCGAAATTTAATTACAGAGAAGATGTACTAGTAGTCCCAAGAAATGCCATGTCTCTGGCCTTGTTACAACAGCTATATTGTACTTCATCAATTTGTTAATTATTCCCAAGAAATGCCCAGTTCATGGCAATGTTACAACAGCTATATTATACTTCATCAATTTTAATTTATTTCCAAGAAATGCCCTATCCCTGATATGTTACAAGAGCTATATTGTACTTCAGCAATTTGTAATTTATTTACATAGAAGATGTAGACCCAAGAAATACCCAGTTCCTTGCCCTGTTACAACAGCTATATTGTACTTCAGCAATTTGTAATGTATTCCCTAGAAATGCCCAGCTCCTGGCCATGTTTCAACAGCTATATTGTACTTCAGCAATTTTTAATTTATTTCCAAGAAATGCCCTATCCCTGGTATGTTACAACAGCTATATTTTACTTCAGCAATTTGTAATTTATTGCCCAGATATGCCCTATCCCTGGTATGTTACAACAGCTATATTTTACTTCAGCAATTTGTAATTTATACCCCAGATATGCCCTATCCCTGGTATGTTACAACAGCTATATTGTACTTCAGCAATTCGTAATTTATTCCCCAGATATGCCCTATCCCTGGTATGTTACAACAGCTATATTTTACTTCAGCAATTTTTAATTTATTTCCAAGAAATGCCCTAACCCTGGTATGTTACAATAGTTTAAGTGCACTTCATACATTGGTACTTTATTCCCCAGAAATGCCCTGTCTCTGGCCATGTTACAACAACTACAGGCAGATATCTACAGAGAGTCTGAAGGTCTTAGGGTGATTATACTGACACATACAGGACCTGTCTTCTCAGCCGGGCATGATCTCAAGGAGCTGGTTAGTCAACTTCCACTAATCATTGACACTTTAACCATGAACAATGATCACTATTAACACAGTCATCCTCACCATCATTAGTACAGAAATATAATAAAAAAAAACAATTTTTTACCGTAAATCAGCAAAGACAAGTATGTGTAGCAGCAAAGTAGCAAACATCAGCATTCATCGTTACCACAGGGCACAACCACTTTTCTGATTCATGTAGAAAAGATAATTTCATTTGAAACATTTTGACAGATTGTTGATTAAACTTTAAAATCAATAAAAAAAATATATCATTAGTGGTAGACACATAGGGATAAGTTTAATTTCGTCGTTGGTAGTGTTGTAACATTTATCAGGAGGAAATCATCTGCATTGATGAACTGCAAACTTTGAACTTGGATATCTTGTACAAGTGCAAAAGGATTGTAACTCTAGCTCATTTACTAATTATCTCCCCTGCATTGATATTGCCCCCCACCCCTTGCTCCTATTTCTTAAAACTGCTGGAATGCTTGTAACACATGTGTTTTAAGAAATTAAAAAAACATGTCTAAAATTTTCTAAATGCCTACCCCCTTTATATAGGGCAGGGATGTCACTAGAAATATTTTGAGCAGGCTCAATTAACTTTTGAGGAGGTTGGGCTATGCGAGCGCCGAAGGCGAGAAGCGCTGCTGGGGGGTGGGGGGTGGGGGGGTTCGGGGGCATGCTCTTGACCGATTTTCATTTTTTTTTAAAATTTGAGGTGGCCCGATTTTTATTTGAGGCGGTCAAATCGGCCGCCAGCCTCCTCGTAATGACAACCCTGATAAGGTAATACCGTTATTGTTTTGAAGATGGCTTTCAGTCAGTATATCGGTTGCAATAATAAAGTGCTACTTCATTATGTGATTTTTGTTGTGATTTTGGAGTCAGTGGTTAAAACTAGGCAGTGAGAAGGGCATTTTATAATGTTATCTTTTCATTTCAGACTTCAAAGGAGGGAAGAAAATATCATGAGACTGTATTTTCTAAATGCACTAAAGTTATGTCAGGTCTTCAGGTAAGTACTTTTCGTAGCTCTGACTAATGTTGTTCATAGCTATGAAGATTTTGATGTTCATGCTGCTGTTGCTGCTACTGATGCTGATGATTGTGGTGATTGTGATGAGTAGTATGATGATGAAAATTATGATTACCATAATGATAATGATGACAATAATTATGATGTTGATGAGGGTTATCATAATGATGATGGTAATGATGACCATAATGATGATAATGATGGCAATTATAATGATTATAATAGTTGTGATGATAATGATGATCTGGACAATTATCTGGATGTTGATGGAGACATTAAGCTTCCTGTGATGTTATTAATTAGGGAGGAGAAGGAGGATTAGGCTGTTTGTTGTATTTTTGTTAAGTAATTTGTGTTTCAGGATCTTCCAGTTCCTGTTATAGCACAAGTTTCAGGTATAACTTTTTACCATCTTTATTTTTAATTATTAATTCCCATTATTTTGGTACATTGAATGCTGCACAAATATAATATTTTGGGTTTACCAACACAAAGTTTCTAATTGTTTCATATATATGTCAAAACGTCTTTATAAAACAATATATATATTTAATAGGATTTTCATAAGTTTGCCAATTAAATTAATTTGTAAAATTGATAGGTTTTTTAATAAATTTTTACTGAAGTAAAGACCTTATGACGATTAATGTCCCCCAACGATGGAATCAGGAGGGGGACATTGTTTTGATGATGTCCATCCATCCATCCGTCCATCCTTCTGTTCATCCGAATTTCATTTCCTTGCTATTTGTTGGCAACTAATGACTGGATTTCAATGACATTTTATGTGGGAACCATCCATACCATAAGGAGATGCGCATATCATGGTTCTGGTCTGTATGTAACATAATTGTTAATATGGTCACCAGTTGCAGTGCATGATTTTCCTACCCATGCATTGATTTCCATAAAGTAAAAATTGCGGATGTGTAAAAGTGAAAATGCGATTTGAATTAAAATTTTACGAATTATTTCCTGAAAATAAAAGACCCTAATATGAAAGTTTATCATGTGAGATCTTAAACAACACTCCTTGTTTTATACTAGGTCTAGCAACTGCTGCAGGTGCCCAGCTGGTTGCCAGCTGTGATATTGCCATAGCAACAGAAAAATCTGCCTTTGCTACTCCAGGGTAAGTTATGTTATGTGTAATTAAATTATTTCTTTTTGTAAATCTTGGGTTAATAAAATAATTTGTTTATTATTATTATTATAAAACATTTAAATTATGTTGTTGCTTTTTTAGCTCACCTGAGCACAACGTGCTCAAGGGGAGCTTATTGTGATACTTCGTCCGTCATCAACATTTTAGCTTGTGAACACACTACAGGTCACAATTTTTATCCAATTTGCATCAAACTTGGTCAGAATGTTTGTCTGCATGTAAACTTGGATGAGTTTATTATTGGGTCACCTGGGGTCAAAAAGTAAGTCACTAGGTCAAATTTTTGGAAAAACACTAGAGGCCATATTTATAGGCCAATCTTAATCAAACTTGGTCAGAATGTTTGTCTACATGAAATCTTGGATGAGTTCGTTATTGGGTCACGTAGGTCAAAAAGTAGGTCACTAGGTCAAATTTAAGAAAAAGTCTGTGAACACACAAGAGACCACATTTATAGCCCAATCTTCACCATTTATTAGAGTTAATTATTGGGTCACCTGGGGTCAAAAAGTAGGTCACAAGGTCAACTTTTTAGAAAAACTTGTGAACACACTAGAGACCACATTTATAGCCCAATTCAAAAAAAATGTTATCAACCCAGTGGCCACACTAATGGTCCAATCTTTACCAAAGACTTTTAACGTAAATAACTCTTAATTACTTGATGCCAGATTTGAGCCTACTAAAAGCCTGTGTCATCAGGTGAGAGATTAAGGACCATCATGGCCCTCTTATATAGAAAATCTTATTCTTTATCTACTTATATTATTGTTTTATTATTTTTCTTTTTTTTTACATAGCACCAACACAAATATAGCCATATTGGCAACATCCAGCTAATCGTTTTGGGATGAAGACCCAGAGGCTTTTGTCTGGGTAGAACTACTAGTGCACCGCAGATCAGCTGATAGATAGATAGATAGGAAGGCAGACAGAAAGACAGAGATAGATTAATAGATTTATTTGCAAAACCCTCTGGTCCGCATCTCTGTTAGCTTCATTTAACCTTTTTGTTAAAATTAGCTGTGTCTCCTTCAATTTTATTTGGTCAAATAATTTTTTAATTAAGGTTACTGGATAGTGACAAACTTGTTAGTTGCAATCACTCTGAAAAGTTAGTATAGTTTATATATGAGCTGTAGATTATAAAAAGCAAAAAAAATCAGTGGGTTACCATTGAAATAATAATTTTATTGCCTCATGTGTATGGTTGATGTAAACAAGAAATGTTGCCATTTTTAGACATTAACTTTATTATATCATATCAACTATATTTTTGTGAAAAAAGGGTAAACAAGCCTATATGGCAGTTTCTAACATTCAGCACAAATAAAGCTTTCATTTAAAACCAAACAAGGCTATCCCTGAAGTGATAATTACAAAAATATCTCATAATAAATAAAAATAAAATAATTAATTAAACTTAAAAAATATAGAAAAACTATCAGAAAATACTTAATTTAGATGCAGAGTTCTTTAAACTTCACATATAGATAGAACTTTTTATTCTGGTTAAAGTAAATACAAAAAATGTATGTGTTACCATGCAAACTGAAGAGCTATGGCTTGTCAAATATTAAAAAAATAATATTTTTAATTAAAAATATGCATAAAATATCACCTATTTTTTATTTGAGATGCCGTAGTCTTTAAACTTTACACATAGAAAGAAATCATTTTGTTGTACATATAAAAAACAAAAAAGGTAGTTTTTACCTCGTAAAATTTAAGAATTCGAGCTTATAATATGTAAAAACATACAATTTAAAAAAAAAGTAAAATATCACTCATATTTTTCTTTTAATGCACCGGTCTGAACACTTAACATATATGTAGAACACATTTTGCTGTATAAATCAACAACAAAAAAGGTAGATTTTTTTGGTAAAAATCAGGATGAAAGCTGGTCAAATATAAAATATATATAAATATTTATAGTTTGCAACAAACTAAACACACAAACTTGCATACTATAGGATACCCCATGCAGAAATTTAAGGTGCAGCACAACGCCGTGAATGCGGGATAGTTCAAATCTCAACAAATCTGCGCGATCGTCTGCGCAGACGCTCCAAATTCGTCACTATCCAGTAACCTTAAGTTATTTGTATGTTACGAGAGTACTCATACTCTTTAGCTGTGTATGTAAGGCCAATTAATTCTTGAAACATATCTGTTACATGTACATGTTACACATTGGACAGTTTCATTTTAAGCTATTATTCACTCATATTGGTCTTTTCCAAGACTTTTTCTTTTGATGCAAGTGTGTATAAAAGAGTTCACACATGACTGATTTTCTTCTAGTTTTCTTCAAATAACTGTATTGTGCATAATTATGTGGCAATGTATACAAGACAATTTATAAATTGTACTGTACTCTGTTACAAAATCCTAGGTTTTCAAACAAAATTGCATGAAGTATGCTTTTCATCTTGTTTTTCAAAAACCTTTACTTTCTAAAATATTGTTTGGCCAGACAAAATCGCCCTCTGTTTTAAAACAGCATGGCTCTTTGTAAATATGAAAATGTAACTAGGTCTTTGTTTCACGGGACAAATTCTCAATATGACCAGACACCTTTGGCACATCTATTTAATAAAATTGCATTTAAATGAAGTGATTTATGGTTGTAGTGGCCTTTTAACCAAACCATGACCTTTTTCTCCTTATATTAAAAAGAGATCCCCTTTATTCATACATGTGAACTTTTTCTAGAGCCAAAGTGGGAGATTTTCACTTGAAAAGTGGGAGATTTGTTATTTTCCTATAAACAAAGAAGGACTTTATCTGTTTCCAAGTAGGGAGATTTCTGAAAATGTGTAAAACACCCCTCACTTTTAAATATTGTTGAACCTTTAAAGAAGGAGTCTCCCTCCAAAATCGGGAGAGTTCACATGTATGTTTATTGTTTCTTTAAATTTAAAGCATTCCTTGCAACCATCTACTTTCTACAACATCCATTTGAATTCATGATCTATACCTATTTTAGAATAATAAATTAATGTAAATATAATTATTAAAAAGAAAACTAGTCTTTTCACAACTGAAAATGATATAGAACATTCATAGTTATAATATTATGTTTCAAATTTTGTTTAAAATCCAGCATTCATTACTTAGAATTAAAGTATTAAAATTAAACAATGTCAAATACATTTTGAAAATGTCACATTTTTATCAAAACTTCCTCCAGAATAATGCATATATCCCACAATTCTAGACAAAACCCAATACTGCCAGTACTGATCGCAAGGCTTCTAATGAATTCCAGATTTGTAAGGAGAAGAAAGAAAGGATTTTGCAGGGGCCGTACATTTCTTATCTGGATCTTATCTGTCATGAATTGTCCTTAATCCTAGTAATCCTAGACAAGAATGACTCAATATCTTGCTTGTTTCAGGGTAAATGTTGGTCTTTTCTGCTCCACACCAGCAGTGGCTGTTGGAAGGAATGTGCCTCGAAAGGTTGCCATGGAGATGTTATTTACTGGGCAACCAATCACAGCTCAAGGTTCAAGATGACACTCATTTTTTATCTTTTGCTAAACATATATGCAACACAGACAATATAAAGGTCATTATCCAAACATACATCTATAAATAGTGGAGGAAAAATATCTGGGTAGAACCGCTGATGAATTGGAACACAGCTGGACAACCCCCTTAGATTAAGCTTCTTTTTCAATTTTTTTAAGTGTGGTGTAACTCACAACTGAACATTTATTCCTGCACAAACTGTAGCATTTTTGGCAAAACCACTGTATTTTCCATGTAATAGATGATATTATTTGATGACCCCCACAAATAGGGTCACTTGCATAATTAATCTATGAAAACTTCTACCTGGCTTTGTTTCTCTACAACCAATCACTTACTCATTTAGCTGTTATAATTTATAGAGCTTTGTAAAGAATAAACCCCCAGTATTCACATGTTTATTGCATTGTACAGGTTAAGTCAATATTAGATATCAACTATGTCTCTAATAGGCATCTCTGTGCAGCACACGGTCATTCTAGTTAAGACAACATATTTGTCTTGTTTGTTTAGAGTGTCCATTATCATGACCTGCATGTGCAATTTGGCCTGTTGTAGCACTTTGAAAATAATATTTTGTGGTTTATTAAACATTTTTGGAGTTACTTCAAATAAAATGAATGTTATCTACAAATAATTGGAATCATAAATAAGTTTTTGAAGATTAAGTTCAAAACTAAAAACATACAACCATATTTTACTGCACCTGGTAGCGCATTTGGTAGATCATCATAGGTATGGGATGCCTCAGGATCGATCCCGAGCCACAACATACCAAAGTCATTAAAAATCTAAGTGATATTGCTCCCTTGCTAAGCTCAATCAACTATAAGGGAAGTTCCACAATTGGTTGGCTCTTTGTCAGAATAAATGTGACTGGGTGTGGTATCATGCCAGGTGTTAACAGTATACTATACATAGTGAAGGCAGCACTATATCTGCTTCAAGTGGATGCGATTTCCAGATAAATGCAATACAGTTGGTGGGATGATAAACCCAAACAAACAAACAACCATATTTTTGCCGTATCTGGAATGCAAGTGGCGTGTGGTTACAGAGTCACGAGTAGCCGGCTCTAACCTATTTGTGTAAGGTGTCATACTGATTTGTTAACTTAAGCAGTATTATTTTCTTTTCATAGAGGCCCTGCTTCATGGTTTGATAAGCAGGGTAGTACCCGAAGACAAAATAGAAGAAGTGGTATGTTGGTTATGTTTTATTGCATTAGCATTCCTTTTGTTCGGTTTTCTTATAATAACTTGTGGTTGAAGAAATTCTCATATTTCTGTTTAACATTTCATTTAAAAGAGGTGTCTGGGCACACTGGGCTGAGCAACAGACTTGTAACTCCCAAGCTTATCATCACTTGCTTTTGAGTCCTGGTTGGCGTGAAAACTTTCTTGTGGGTATGTGGTGTGCCAGACATTTGCTTGGATCATTCTTCACCAGCTATAGTCAGATATTGCCAATTGGACCATTATTTATATTGTGTTAGACTTCAAAAAACATTAGACTACTAGAACTTTGTGGGGTCAGTGGGTGGAGGAAGCACATTCAAAGCAACAGCTTTGATCCTGCTCGCTCTTACAATTCAGTACACAATAATTATTTACCAAACACTTAGCTTGCTAAGCACAAATTGATCAGACATTGGCACATAGGATCTACACTGCTTGCTTCAAAGTATCCTTTGATGGGTATTAGTACCATTGCATGTAGTTGTCATTAAGTAAGAAAATTGTTAATATGGGTTAAATTTCAAATGAAGCATGAAAACGGCCTTTAAAACTTAGGAGAGTTAGGAGTATCCAGGAGCAGAAGATTTTGGGTTTGAGCTCTCGCTTACATGTAGTTAACAATTTAAGACATGCAAAATTAACTAAACACAAAATTATTTTTGACAGACAATGAAGATTGCAAAAAAGATCTGTGAGACCAGTGGACCTGTGGTAGCTCTTGGCAAGTCAACATTCTATGCACAGATCAATTTGGACAGGACACAGGCTTATTGGTTGGTAATATAATAGTTAAATTGAAAAAAGTGGGAGTCACTAATAAGTTGTCAACCCAGACAAGCTGCATTCTTCCAGCTGACCTCATGTACATAAGTGGCTCAATCAGGTCTTCATCTGAGGTCTTTACTAACTTAATATTTGCTGGGTGTGATATCACATCCTATTTATGTGTCTTTCTTATCAAAACAGAAAAACAAACGTGATGAAACATAAACAGCTTAATGATGCCTATACATTTCAATTGAATTCAAATAAATAAAACATTTTCAGAGATTGACCATAAACAATTTCCGCAGGGGGGTGGTTGCATAATTATAATTTTGTATAATAAATACCTGCATTTAGGTCATTCAACTTAAAAATATGATTACTTACAGAAAAAGGTCAAATACCATATACCACTATACTTTCTGCATCCAAGTTTTATAACACATTTTGACCCATTATCAAATATTTTATGGACTAAATAGGGATCATTGTAGACAATCGTCAGATGTATGCTGAGCTTAGTCAACTTTTTTTCCTTTTAATTCAAGATGTTTTAAGTGAGAATTACTCCTTTTGTACTTGTGCAGGTTAACAGAGAAAGTCATGGTAGATACTTAAAAGAGAAAGTCATGAATAAGTCTTTTTAAGCAAGAATAACACACTTTGTTTTTTGCAGGCTGACAGAGAAAGTCATGGTAGAAAACCTGTCTCTGACCGATGGACAAGAGGGAATCAAAGCATTCATAGAGAAACGGAAACCAAAATGGTCACACGATACAAGCAAGGCTCATGAATAAGTGACCTAGTCGAGAACTTAATGATGTCATATGCCAAAATCATTCAGATCATGACGTATTGTTAAAAGTGTGTGGATGTTTAGAAGCTGGTGGAATATTTGCTTAGTTCCTAAAAAAACTTTAATATGATATATATTTAAGTATACTACAACTTCCTGAAGGGTTTCTCAATGGCAAGCAATAAAAAGAAAACTGATATATTTGAATAAAAAATGTTCAAGCACTGCCATTTTCATAAGCAAGTTATGACAAGCAATGTATATCTCATAGAAATTTAATGGGAATAAATAGTTGATCAAATAAATAGTTGATCATGATTTTAATTGAAAAAAAATAGGTGCAAAGACTGCTAGTCAGTATAGAGGTCATTTTGATGTAAATTATCTTTTTACTGTTAAGTATTAAACTGTTGGTTAACATAATAATTGGGCATTAACATTATAAACATAATAGTATATGATACAAACAATAATAACTCAAGAAAACTGTGCAGTGATGCTACAATGCCTTTAAAAGTGGATCTGTAAATTGAGTTTATATAAATGCTAAATTATTTCTGTTTTTTCTTATTTAAAAGGTAAACGCCAAATACATTTTTCTATGTTTTTGAAAGAAAGTGTATATTCTGTGTATGTATTTTATAGAATACAATGTTATACAAACCGTTGAAGAATGATAGTATCTTAATTATTTGGTTATGATAAAGAAAATAATGATAAAGATGATAATTATGTGAATACTAGTGTATTTTTTCTTGTTTGTTTAATATTTCTCTACAGTAATTGATTTAGGGTAACTCTGGCTCTCTTGTGAAACTGTTTTGAAAACCCATTGTTTAAAAATAAATCCTTAAAATATCATAATTTTCTATTTAATTCTTAACAATCCTTTCTTTCCAGACACAAACTTTACCACTTTATATTTTAGATAAATCCTTTAAATCCCCTTATTTTAAGATAAAACCTGAAAAAATCCATTATGTGAAGATAAGTTCTTTTCAGCCCATTTATTTTTAGATAAACAATTTAATCCATTTATTTTTTAGACAAATCATTTACAACCAATTTATTTTATATAAATTTTATAGAAATCCTTCAAAACCATTTATTTATAGATTCATTATATAAAAACTTTACTATAAGGTAAATCCTTAAATTAATTTATTATGCTCCCCCAAAAATTTTAGGAAGCATATAATCGCTGTTTCGTCCATCTGTTCATTGTGCTTTTGTCTTGGCTATACCTCAGCAACTGCCAGTACAAGTTCAATGAAACTTTATGGGAAGCTAAAATAATGAAGTGCGCATATTGTCAACACATTCAGTTTAGATGATTTTGTACAGAGTTATTGACCTTTTTAATTTCTGTATAATGTGATATAGGACCGTTTGGGTCCGGGCTATTTCTCAGTAAGCACCAGTTGAAATTCAGTGAAAATTTTATGGGAAGATTCGTTAATAAGTGCAGATGTGCATATTGTCAGCACATAATGTTTTAATGATTTTTCACAGAGTTATTGCCCTTTTCATTTTCTAGATATAGTATAATACCATAGACATATAATAATGTGACCGATTGTTCGTGACGTCATGCTATATACTCTTTATAAATAGGTTGAATCCGTCTCAATACATTAGACGGAAAAGTTAAGGTGTGTTAAAATTGATGAAAAAAATGTGTAAATCTCATAATAATGGGGGTACTAGGATGTGAAATTATAACTTCCAATTATAACTTACCAAAATAGAGTGACGGGGACACTATGTCTTGTTGATAATCATTCAGATTTAAGTCTTTACCCAGACACGACGCACATCTGCTTTTCCCACGTCTAGCCAGCTGTCATTGTAAGTTATTTCTTTTTTCGTTTATTGTTGTTTTTCAATGTGATGACGATGGTTTATCTTAATATATAATCAGTCATTTTACGTTTATTTTCCAGCTTGAATAGACAGCTATATCGAAATTCAACATGTCTATAGCAGTTGTCAGAATACCTTCTACTTTTAGTTTTCATTGTGATAAATAGTAACTGTTCATTTTAAACTTCTAGATTAGATTATCCTAAACAACAAATCATGTCTGCAACTTAAAAAAGTTTATTATTTCTTTGTATATATATATTTTTGTTTTATATTCTGTGGATAAAAAGTATTATTTTGCTTTATTTTCTTTAACCGGTACTTTGCAGCCTGTAGCAGGCAGAAGGGAGTGGGGTCTAATCTGTTCATTTTTATCATTTATGGAATAGAACCATTTGTAGAATCAACACACACACACATACTTCTGTTACTATTGTTATCAAATAGTTTCAAACATAGTGCTGCCTTTTCTGTGATTTCATACCACGAATACCTGACATATCAATTAAACCCACTTATTTTATTCTGAGATCGGTAGTGTTTAACATTCAGTTTGAGTGTTGTCAAGAAATTGAACTACCAATGTATGTACCATTGTTTAGTGTCACATCTTAGAATCAAGCTTTTATCTTGGAGCAGTCCCATTCTGGGGAGGATGTGCTGGACACAAATAAAGCAATACTTACCTTGACTTACAAAAACATTCAATTTCAGGTTGTTACAGTAGTATATATGTGTCATTTATGTGATTTTTGACATAATATGCAATTTTATTTAAAGTTCCTGCAAAGTTAAATTCTTCTTAACTTGAATGCATGGTTAGAGGCTGAGAAGCAATTCAAGGCATTTAGAAAAAACAGAAACAGGCTAGGGCAGATATTCTTGTTCACTCAGACCAATGAAGAAATGTGCTGCAAGGTAGTTTAGATAGATATATATAGAATGGACTTTTGAGATTTCTGTATAATATAAATATCAAATGTTTATACATTTAAGGGGGTATCCGACTTGTCTAAATCAAATACATTGTAGTAATATCTCTCCACTGTTTTGGGGAATTTTGGCATAACTTTATGGATAATTCACTCTTTATTTCAAATAAGGACAAATTTTGAAACTACCTTAACTGTTTATAAATTCAGTCTCTCTGGTACGAAATCCATCTTTGTGATGATGAACTGAATATTGTGCTTCACTTTTCACCTGGCTAGAGGATTTCAGTAAGCAGCATTTGCTGAATATTTTCAGGTTACATTAATTTATTTGGTTGTTTTAGGAAAAAAATGGTCTAAACTTTTGGATACCACCATTAACTGTACTGTCAAAAAGTGATAGTATAGGTAAGATTTACCCTGAAAAAAATTTTTTGTGCGACAACTGTCACATAAATCTAGATTATAACGAGATTTTAATTTTTTGTTATATTATATGTTTTGTTTTATATCATTATTGGTGAATGAAGGCAATCGATAATAAATGTATTTGTCCAGACTAGGACTGGAACCAAAGAGATTCGGTGGGTTATTGGAACTTTTCATATAAAGTTGAAATCTTCAAAGCATACCTTTATTTTTTTCAGTTACCATGACAAGAACCATTTCTTCAGAGACAATTAACCTTCAAATTCAATGCCATGGGCCAGCCTACAGAAGCACAAATGTTAGGAAGGCAGAGAGAAAATATCAGTTCTTTGCAGTTCTTTGAAAGGGATTAAATATTAAAAGATTCCAAAATTTCAGTTTGTTTCAGTATTGCTTTCTTAGTGGTATACCATTTCTTAACTTTTGCTGCTCATACAACTGTTTTGAACACATCACAAGGCAGGATTATGTTGAATATTGTTTATTTATCCATATAATCTACAAAATAATTTAACTATTAACAAACATGAACATAATAGAAGAATCTAATTCACTGTCCATATGTAATTGGAGGCAGAATCATGTTTTGAATTCTATCAAAACAACAGTTTAAAATGTATTTTACTGAGATAAAATCAAACATGTTTATAACTTTCAAATAACCTCTTAATGGCACAGTTATTGAGTACTTGCACATAGTCGATTTATATCAAATGGTGAAAGGAGAATAAAACAAGTGCTATTGTTATACGTATAATTATTAATATTTCAAGAGAAGATCAAATTATAAGAAATATCTTTAATAAACTATTTGACCTTTAATAAATTAATTGACTTTTGTTTTCTATTAAAAAGATGTGTGTTGCATAATCCACAGGCTACCGGCGTGTGTCCAAGACCCCCCCCCCTGGACCCACTCTACTACACAGACCCACCCCCTTACCCACTCTACAACCCTCACATATTTCAACCTAAATCATATCTAAAAGTCATTTTCTAACAAAATACCATGTTTCTAAAAAAAAAAAAGAAATTGATATAATAAAACATGGTATTTTGTTAGAAATTGACTTTTAGATATGATTTAGGTTGAAATATGTGAGGGTTGTAGAGTGGGTAAGGGGGTGGGTCTGGGTAGTAGAGTGGGTCCAGGGGGGGGGGGGGGGTCTTGGACACACGCCGGTAGCCTGTGGCATAATCATCTGCATATTTAAATTTATATGTGTTTGTATTTATTTGCCATAAGTGCTTTGTTCATGCTTCTTTAAAACATCTGTACATTATATAGCTGTACTCTTGCTTAAACACCTTAACATTAACAAAATGGAAAAAGATTAAAATGATTAGTAGAACACATTAATTCTTGTTTGTTCTGAAAACACTAATTAAAGAGTAGGCTAAAAGTCAGTCCAAGTAAGAGTGTCATCTCTTATGCAAGATTTAGTGGTTTAACATGGACTTGCAAGCCAATTCTCAATGAATTAAATCAATGGAACAGCACTGGAACGTGCGAGCTCTGCCTCAGTACCAATAACCCATGAACTAGCTTATATGAAAGTTTTAAATATACCAATATAAAATAATCTCTCCAGCAACCACACCGCAACATGCGTCGAAATTTGCACTCGGGGAAAGTTTGTTTTGCGGACTTTTATAGGTTACCCAATACTTAAGGAAATTGTTCTTTATTCTATAGGAAACTGAAGTTTCACGCAAACATCAGAAAATAGGTGATGCTGTTTTATTTCTTATAATATATATATATATATATATATATATATATATATATATATATATATATATATATATATATATATATATATATATATATATAAAAGAATAAAAAAGTAAATAATAAAGGCATCTCAAAACCCTTATATAAGTGACCCCCCCCCCTCCATATATATTTTAAGTTATATTTTGATTTGTAAAATGTAACGAAACGTTTCTAACAAAAGCAATTTAAAAAGTCATTCATTGTCAGAATAATGTCCTTCAGACTCATTTGAAGTCATTTTGAATACTAAAACTTGTATCTCTCATGTATTTTCAAAATCGAATATTTAACAATGAAATAAATACATAATCATGCAGTTACAAAATTGACTCCTAGTAATTAATGCAATAAAGAATATGTAAGTGATCCTACAATAAACAACCCACATTATCACTAACATTAATGTTTATGGCTTTGTGTAAAACTAGCCTACTGTCTTACTTCCATACTAGCAGGTAATTTAGTTTTGCATTAACCCATCAGAGGTTTTACTGTGACAGATTAGTACTATGTTGGCTAAAGACTCCCTGCAATGATGACCAGCAGGTCTGGTCTCAGTAGGTCGGGGCCTGGCTCAGTGGGATACCACATTCCTTTCGAGATGCCTTTAACAGCAATGGACAAACACTCTAACAACATGGTCAGCTGCACCAGTTAAACACATAAAGGTATAAATATTTATATACATTGTAGTTTAAATCTTATTTTAATAGAATTTATATTAGTAGGTTAACTTGGCTGAATTGAACTATTTCTTTTTTCATATTGGTTTGCCTCATTTATTTTTATTCTCTTTATGTTGCAGTGTCCCTTTTTCTAATAACATTATAGTGAAATCAATTCTAAAAATTGTGTTTGCTTGTTTCTTTGAGAAATATGCCACAAACAGACATGTAAATTTCAAACCAGGACATAGTGTACCACTTGGTCAGACAAAGTGTAGATGTTTTCAAAAAATAAAATACACACAAGTGCTTACTAACTACTATTTTCAATTCTTCTAAAGTATAGACCATAACCTATCATTTGATTCTATTTTTGTACACAAACGATAAAAGATAGGAACCACCATTTACATACACCCCACTATACAACTTTGTAGATGTTTGTTTATTGTTTATTGGGTTTATCGTCCCACCAATAATATTTCAGTTATCTGGAGACGGTGTCCACTTGAAGCAGATATGATGCTGCCGTCATTGTGTATAGCATGCCATGAACACCTGGCATGACACCACACCCAGTCACATTATCCTGACACTGTGCCAACCAGTCATGGAACTGCCCTTATATTTGCCGCAGCAGTAGCAAGGGAGCTATGCCACTACCATTTTTAATAACTTTGGTATGTCACGGCCTGGGATCGAATCCGGGACCTCCCGTATCTGGAGCCGACGCTCTACCGATTTTGCTACCAGGTCCGGTACATTGTAGATGATATGCATCATCTTAAAGTGGGGACACTAATACAATGGTACTCAAAAGCATTTGACTTCCTGCATCCCAGAGATGTCACATCATTCAGTTTTATGAAAGTTGATCTAATATTACTAATTAGAGATGGCAATGGTTAATCTTCATAAAATATGTATTGCTGTCTTTTAGCTTCAAGAAAGATGCCAGGCCAGCAAAGAAAGAAGAAAGAGAAGAAAAGTGATGTCTACATCTGAACCTACACAATACAACTGTAGGAGAGGACAGACACCCCAACACCATGGTTTTCTTTGCCATTAAAACACAAAAGGTAAAAATCTGTAAATCAGTACAGGTTGTGATAAAGAATCAAGTCAGCAAAGTTGACCTCCATTCATTACTATTGTTGCTGGATTTGTGTTTTTATATTGTCAATATTGTGTTTTTTTCTTTTAATGATAATGATACAGAAGAGAAAAATATTGTGACTGCTTGTGATTTGAAAATAATAATACAGAAGAGAAAAGATTCCATACGACGTTTAGGATTCAAAGGATATCTCTACTTTTTGAGAGATATCCATTTGTTCGCATTTTTCTGCAAATCAAATACTCTTCATGTTCCACCACAATTTGATTATTGATAAGCAACATTCTAGGTAATAAACTAAATTATTTAAGCATATCAATTAATGAGCTAAATGTTCATATGATACTCTTCTGAAATACCTCATCCTGCAGTTTTTGTTGTTTCAGCATCAGATAATTAAAACCCCAACATCCTCTTCTGGTCCAAAACTTCACCAACATGATCTGCTAACACCTGAGCCAAATAGCACTACATGTACAGGTAGATCTATTTCTTTGCAATTCTATTTTTTTTATCATACTGCTTTTACCAGCAAGATGCCAAGTGGTAGGATTGCTGACTCATACAAATCCTTGGCCTCTCACTGTGAGGGTGTAGCCATGTAATAGGTAGAGAATGTGTAAGTGGTCCGGTTGGCTCAAACGGTAGAACCACAGCGATTGCGCCCTATTTTAAAAGGCTTTTATCCAAAACAATAGCAATTGCGTCATTCTTTATAAAGTTTTATCTCAAACAATGGCGATTGGGTCATTCTTCATAAGGCTTTTATCTCATACAATGGCGATTAAGCCATTTTTCATAATGCTTTTAACTCAAACAATGGCGATTGGGCCATTCATTATAAGGCTTTTATCTCAAACAATGGCGATTGGGTCATTCTTTAAAAGGCTTTTATCTCAAACAATGGCGATTGGGCCATTCTTTATAAGGCTTTTATCTCAAACAATGGCGATTGGGTCATTCTTTAAAAGGCTTTTATCTCAAACAATGGCGATTGGGCCATTCTTTAAAAGGCTTTTATCTCAAACTATAGTGATTGAGCCCTATTTTAGAAGGCTTTTATCTCAAACAATAGCGATTGCGTCCTATTTTAAAAGGCTTTTATCTCAAACAATAGCGATTGGGCCCAATTTTAAAAGGCTTTTATCTCAAACAATAGCGATTGGGCCCTATTTTATAAGGCTTTTATCTCAAACAATAGCGATTGCGCCCTATTTTAAAAGGCTTTTATCTCAAACAATAGCGATTGGACCCTATTTTAAAAGGCTTTTAACCAAAACAATAGCGATTGGGCCATTCTTTATTAAGCTTTTATCTCAAACAATGGCGATTGGGCCAATCTTTATAAGGCTTTCATCTCAAACAATGGCGATTGGGTCATTCTTTATAAGGCTTTTATTTCAAATAATGGCGATTGGGCCATTCTTTATCAGGCTTTTATCTCAAACAATGGCGATTGGGTCATTCTTTATAAGGTTTTATCTCAAACAATGGCGATTGGGTCATTCTTTATAAGGCTTTTATCTCATACAATGGCGATTGGGCCATTTTTCATAAGGCTGTTATCTCAAACAATGGCGATTGGGCCATTCTTTATAAGGCTTTTATCTCAAATAATGGCGATAAGGCCATTCTTTATAAGGCTTTTATCTCAAACAATGGCGATTGGACCATTCTTTATAAGGCTTTTATCTCAAACAATGGCGATTGGGCCATTTTTTATAAGGCTTTTATCCAAAACAAACTAATAAATGCTAGTTAATCTTTTAATAAAGCTTACGTTTAAATTTGAATTTAAACAATATTAAACAGTCATAATCTGTAATAAACGTTCGTTATACAAGAAAGTATGAAGTCTCATCAATGCAGCCAGTAAAGCGCTGGACTGCAATACAATAAGAGGTCCGACAACGAACCCTACAAAAACAACCATTTTCTTGTTTAGCTTGTGCTGTTTTGATACTTTATAAGTGCTATCAAATTTCATCGACCTATGATTTTTATGTGTTTTTTTTAACCAAAGACCATTTAAAATAGTAGTGTATAAGGTAAGACAATGTGTCGGCCATAGTTATAATGGCTTTATTTGCATAAACGGTTTATTTAATATCCATTTACTTGCTAATTGGTTACAAAGCAGCAAATATGTTTCAACCGTGCAAAAGCAACTGATTTCAGTGTACGAATATATCCAGCCTATACTATATGAGTTTATATGTATGTTGTCATAACACGTCTCGCAAAAGTGCAGTTACTACAAATGATGAACTGTAACATAAAATATGAACCTTGTAATGGTTTTATATTTTACAAACATAAGGAAGTGTGTCACCACAGTAATCGTCATTCCAGTAGGCTCCAAAACGTGAGCCCGTCATCATACAGTGTTCGACATTCCCATCATTATCAGGCTGCCCAAAGTCCCAGTTCTGCTCCGTGACAAATCTACCATTCAACCAACGCCACTCGCCCTCAATGCCCCTGTCTGTGGCACCCAGCCATATATCGTTAGGCCAAAATCTGTTAAGAAGGAACTCTAATTCTTCCTTATCATATCCCTGTACAAGGGATGAACCCAAAGCTGCACATGCATTTGCTGCTGCGTCGAAACTTACTCTATTTGCAAAGTGTTTATAAAAAGAGAAGCCATTGATAACCCATCCAGTATTAAGCAGTTCGCCCATACGTCGTATGTTGTTAATGCGGTTGAACATGTCAGACGTTTGGTCCAGTCGCACTTTGATCTGTTCAAAAGACTGCGTTAGCTTGTCTATCTTGGCGATATTTTGCGACTCCAAATCGGAAACTTTCTCATTAGTCTGGTCTACCTTTGAGTCACCGTCCTTTATTTGCTGTGACAGAACGTCGACTTTCTTCCAGAGGCGACTTTCAATACTCGCCACGTGGACGTTCAGGTCGGAGAGATTCGACTTTAACGCCCGGCTTTCATCTTTACGGAGCAGTTCCAGCGCGGCAACGTCCCGAGTGGTCTGGTTAAATTTAGAGAGAAGCTGCGAAACACCTTCCTGTATCTGTTGTGACATGACGTGAGTTCTCTCCCTCAGAGTCGCTTTCTCTGCAATGAAAAAGCTAGTGAGAACATCCATCCGTCGTTCAATATTGATTAGCGATTTTACCGTGGCATTCTTTTGTGTATCTGTAACCTCCTTATCACCGATTAAGTTTTGATGTCCCGCTTTTAGTAATTCTGTGATATTTTCAGATGCACCTTTCATCCACATGTTAATTCTTTCAAATTCCTCTCTGAAATCTATTGCGAGGTTTCGCAAAAAGTCCACATCTTGTCGCAATTCTATGAGAGTTCTTCTGTTCATCATGTCAGCACCGCACACGAACACACACTTACGGAACATGCATGGGCACAGCACGAAAGCAAGAAATGTGAAGAATTTCAAAATGTTTGCCATGTTTGCTGGTTAACAGCTGGTTTGTTTGTAAGAGCACACAACAAAATGTACCGTAGTGAACAATTCTGCGGCCTCCACTCAAGGCTAGTTAAGATTTGGTTTCCTGTTAACACTTAACAGAAAGTAATTCCCCGCATGAAGTACTTCGTTAAGTAGCGAGAGAGCTAGAAACACTTAAGCTCTTTTAAAGGTCTCTGTTTCTCTTTAGTAGAACTTTGTTGGTCTGGTCCCATATAACGTCAACACTTGTTTGCTATTTGAAATAGCAAAACATTATATGCTTGTTTGATACCTTTTTGCTATTGGTCACTGTCTTTCATTACAAACGTATACCAACTATACAGCTTTTACTGAATTACAATACTACTGGAGATCTAAATTCTAAAATTGTTAAGAAATGAGTTTCACTTGATAAGTAATTATTATAATATTCCACTTTTCTTATAATGCAAAGAAAACATCCTCACCCATATTATTTTGTTAGGATACGACAAAACATTTGAATGTCGCTGGATTAACATGTCAGTATCATTTTGTCATTTCAAATGCTAATATTACTTTTATGCAAATCAAACTCCCTTTTTAACAAAAACTGTAAATTAGAAAGGTTTGTGAATTTGACTTGGGAATTGGGAATTGGATATTGGGTATTCAATATCCAGATATAACCGAATACCCAGCTAGCTAGGAATTGGGTATTCAATACAGTGCTGCAACCGTATTCATAGCCAGCTTGGAATTGGGTATTCGCTTATTCCCTGCTAAGTCCGAATACCCAGCTAGCAGGGAATTAGGTATTCGAAATATTTTCAGTAAATGGACCATTTAAAGCAAACGTTGAATACCCAGCTAGGGTCGAATACCGAGCTAGTTTGGCATTGGATATCCGAAATAGTTTTGTGTACGGGCAACTAAAAGCAGAGCTTGAATATCGAGTTAAACCTGAATACCCAGCTAGCTGGGAGTTGGGTATTTGAAATATTTTCAGTAAAGGGATTATTTGTCGTAGGGTTTGAATATCGTGCTAAAACCTCAATAACTAGCTGGCTGGCGATTGGGTATTCGAAATATTTTTGAAAACGGACGATTCAAAGCGAAGTTTTAATACCCAGCTAGGCTCGAATACTCAGCTAGCTGGGCATTGAGTATTAGAAATATTTTTATATACGGACATATCGAAGCAGAGTTTGAATATCGAGCTGGACCTGAATACCCAGCTAGCTATATTAATATTAATATTGTGTATGGTTTGATGGCAATTTAATGCGTAGTTTGAATAAAAAGATAGACATGTTTAGCCAGATGGCTGGGAATTGCAATAATTAGAATATCCAATTCACAACCAGGTCGGTATTTAGTTCTAGCTGGGTATTCAAACTGCGCAATAAATTGTCATTAGACCACACTTAATCTGAAAACCTAATTACAGGCCGGCTGGATATTCAGGTCTAACCGGATTCTTCCTTCGCTTTTTGTAGTCTAGCAACAGAAATTAATTCGAATACATGTTCCCAGCCAGCTAGATATTCAGTCCTAGCTGAGTAATCAAATTCCAATACTATTTGTCCGGATACCAGCATATAATGAATTCCAAATTCGCACATAGTTGGGTATATTCATTTATGTCCTTGATTTTCAAAGTCTGTTTATTGGTTGTCCGTTTACAAAAATATTTCGAAATACCTAACTCCAAGCCGGCTTGGAATTCAGTTGTAGGTCGATATTAAAATAACCACGATACCTAGCTAGTTTAGTATTCGCTTGTAGTTGGGAATTGGCTGGGAATTTGATTGCAGTTCTATATTGAATACCCAATACCTAGCTAGGTTGGTATTCGGTTGTAGCTCGGAATTCGCCAAAACCCAGCTGGCTGGGAATACGGTTTAGCTCGATGTTAAATACCCAATACCTAGCTAGCTGGGTATTCGGTTGTATCTGGGTATTGAATACCCAATACCTACGTTCTCAATTCCCAGCCAACTTCACAAACCTCAATAAGAAAGCTAACAGCGAAATAAGTCTGCCATTACTCAGTATCGAGAAAAGCTTAAGTCTGTCATTACTAAGTATAGAGAAAAACTTCATATTTACGACTCTATTTTTATGACCCTTTACTTATGACCCTTTCATCACGACCTAATAAATCCGACTCTATGACCACAAATCTAAGATAAAAACACTGAAATTACGGTCCTAAGAAAACGAGCTTACGATCACGACCCTACGAACAGGAGACTATGATCACGAGCCTATGATCACGAGCCTATGATCACGAGCCTATAATCACGAGCCTATGACCACGAGCCTATGATCACGAGATTATAATCACGAGCCTATGATCACGAGCCTATAATCACGAGCCTGTGATCACGAGTCTATAATCACGAGCCTATAATCACGAACCTATGATCACGAGCCTATGATCACGAGCCTATGATCACGAGCCTATGATCACGAGCCTATTATCACTAGCCTATAATCACGAGCCTATGATCACGAGCCTATAATCACGAGCCAATGATCACGAGCCTATAATCACGAGCCTATGATCACGAGACTATAATCACGAGCCTATGATCACGAGCCTATGACCACGAACCTGTAATCACGAGCCTATGATCATGAGCCTTTGATCACGAGCCTATGATCACGAACCTATTATCACGAGCCTATGATCACGAGCCTATGATCATGAGACTATGATCACGAGCCTATGATCACGAGCCTATGATCATGAGACTATGATCACGAGCCTATGATCACGAGACTATGATCATGATACTATAATAACGAGCCTATTATCAAGAGCCTATGATCACGAGTCTATGATCACGAGCCTATGATGACGAGCCTATAATCACGAGCCAATGATCACGAACCTATAATCACGAGCCTATGATCACGAGACTATAATCACGTGCCTATGATCACGAGCCTATAATCACTAGCCTATGATCACGAGCCTATAATCACGAGCCTATGATCACGAGCCTATACTCACGAGCCTATAATCACGAGTCTATGATCACGAGCCTATGATCACGAACCTGTGATCACGAGCCTATGATCACTAGCCTATGATCACGAGCCTATAATCACGAACCTATGATCACGAGCCTATGATCACAAGCCTATGATCATGAGACTACGATCATGAGCCTATGATCACGAGCCTATGATCATGAGACTATGATCATGAGACTATAATCACGAGCCTATAATCACGAGCCTATGATCACGAGCCTATGATCATGAGCCTATAATCACGAGCCTATGATCACGAACCTATGATCACGAGCCTATGATCACGAGTCTATGATCATGAGACTATAATCACGAGCCTAATGGAAGTCTTGGGTTCTGATATTTTCGACTGAACATATTACTGTTAAACAAATTTTAAAACAATTCATCTTTGAACTGCCTTTTCAATTTTATGAAGAATATACAAGCCCCGTTCTGAGAACACGTTAATAACGCTTAATTATTCGGGTAGTTTGCTTATACTGAAGCATTTAGTGGTGGCATTTTTGAAGTGAGAAAAAATGATAAAGAATATGTATGAGTTAAAACAAACAAAATGCGGCCTGAAAAGGATTGAAAGTCGTGCATGACGGTATATTCCTAATTACCTTACCCTTGAAATGCTCTAGGACATTTACAGCTAATTATTTACTTTAAATAAGACGTGATACCATATCTATCTATTACAGAATTAAAGGACCATTTTTTATATTTATCACGGTTTACCTAAAACAAGCATGTGTAACTAATAATATGGCGAAGTTATTTACACGTCAGGTCAACATATACCAAAATTATGGTTTGTAGATCTAAATATATCCAACGTTGCTGCGTATGCAGAGATACGATTCACCCCTCTGAACTAATTTTGGTAGTGTTGTATGAACGTTAATTCTAATTATAACACAATATATGAGATCTGAGATTTTAGATTTTACAAACAAAGGTAAGTGTGGCACCACAGAATAGGTCATTCCAGCGTGTTCCATGATAAGTGGTCATACAATCTTCCCTATTTCCCGAGTCATCAGGCTGCCCCCTGAGCCAGTTCCTCTCCGTGACTTGACTTCCATTTAACCAACGCCACTTCCCTTCAACCTCCCTGTCTGAAGCACCGAGCCAGAAGGGGTCTGAGCCAAACTTGCTAACAAGAAACTTCATTTCATCGTCGTCATATCCTTATACGAGGGATGAACCGAGAACTTCACATGTCTTCTCTGCTGAGTCGAAACTCATCCGATTTGTAAAATGTTTATAAAAAGAGTAATCATTGACAACCCATCCAGTATTAAGCAGTTCGTGCATACGTTCTAAGTTGCTAATGCGGTTGATCATGTCAGAAGAAGTTTGGTCCAGTCGCATTTTGATCTGTTCAAAAGACTGCGTTAGCTTGTCTATCTTGGTCATGCTTTGCGACTCCAAATCGGCAACTTTCTTCAATACTCGACTTTCAACACTAATCAACTTTTGATGATTATCTTTAAACAACAACTCAAGGGCGACAACTTTCTCGTTAGTCTGGTCTAAGTTTGAGAGAACATGTGAGTCACCGTCCTTTATTTGCTGTGACAGAACGTCGACTTTCTTCCAGAGGCGACTTTCAATACTCGCCACGTGGACGTTCAGGTCGGAGAGATTCGACTTTAACGTCAGGCTTTCATCTTTACAGAACAGTTTTAAGGCGACACCGTCCTGTGTGTTCTGGTCTATCTTGAACAGAAGCTGAGAAGAACCGTCCTGTATCTGTTGTGACATGGCATGCGTCCTCTCCGTCAGAGTCGCTTTCTCTGCACTAAAGGCGCTAGTGAGAATATCCATCCGTCGCTTCATATTGGTTAGCGATTCTTCTATGGCAATATTTTGTGTATCTGTAACCTCGCTATCACCGATTAAGCTTTTAAGCCCAGTGTTTAGTAATTCCGTGATATTTCCAGATGCACCTTTCATCCACAGGTTAATTCTGTCAAATTCCTCCCTGAAATCTATTGCGAGGTTTCGCAAAAAGTCCACATCTTGTCGTAATTCTATGAGAGTTCTTCTTTTCATCATGTCTGCCCTGCATACAAGCATACACTTATCAAACATGCATGGAAACAGCATGAAAACAAGAAAAACGAAGACTTTCAAAATGTTTGCCATGTTTGCTGGTTAAAAGCTGGGTTGTTTATAAGAGCTCAACACAAAATGTCCTTTAGCGAACAAAACTACGGCCACCACTCAACACTAGTTAAGAGTTTGTTAACATCTGAACGGAAAGAAATTCCTTAATGAAGTATTCCATTAAGTACGTAGAGAGTTAGAAGCACTTAAGCTTCCTCAAAGGTTCCAGTTTTCTCTTAAGCAGAACTTTGCTGGTCTTGTAGACTATTGAAATAGCGTAATGTATATTATCTTTTTGTTTTACATAATTTTACTATGTCCAAGATTACTGTGTTTCATAAAACATAAAACTTCCACTAAATTACAGTGCTACAAAAGTATCTAAAATTTTAACCTGTTAAGAAATGAATCTAGCTTCATATAAATTTATTACGAAAACCTCGTTCCGTATTTACCTTATGAAAGACCCTCACCTATATAGTATTGTTAGGAAGCGTTAGTTCCTGGATAAACATGGCAATTACAATTATATCAATATTAAATGCTATTTTTTTTCAAAACAGTCCTTTTTTAAGAAACAACAGTCAATAAAAATCAACAAGGGAAAAACAATCTGCCATAACGTTGGATCCATCCAAACTCAATGATAACGACTCTATGCTTACGACTGTGTGTTTACGACTCTGTGCTTACAACTCAATGTTTACGATTCTATGTTTACGATTCTGTGTTTACGACTCTGTGTTTACGTCAAAATGTGAATGACTCTGTGTTTGCCATTCTGTATTTACCATTCTGTGTTTACGACTCTGTGTTTACGTCTGTGTGTTAACGACTGTATGTTTACGACTCTGTGCTTACGACTCAATGTTTACGATTCTATGTTTACGATTCTGTGTTTACGACTGTGTGTTTACGACTCTGTATTTACTATTCTTTGTGTATGACTCTGGTTACGACTGTGTGTTTACGTCTGTGTGTTTACGACTGTGTGTTTACCATTCTGTGTTTACGACTCTGTGTTTATGACTGTGTGTTTACGACTGTGTGTTTACCATTCTGTGTTTATGACTGTGTGTTTACAACTCTGTGTTTATGACTATGTTTACGGCTCTGTGTTTACGACTCTGTGTTTTTTACTGTGTGTTTACGACTTTTTGTTTACGACTCAGTGTTTACGACTATGTGTTCACGACTCTGTGTTTACGACTCTGTACCATTCTCTGTTTACATCTATGTGTTTAAGACTGTGTTTTACGACTCTGTGTTTACCTCTCATTGTTTACGACTCTATGTTTTTGACTCTGTGCTCACGATTGTGAGTTTATAACTCTGTGTTTACGACTCTGCGTTTACGACCCTTGTGCTTATGTACCTATTATCATGACCGTACAATTCCGACTCTATGATCACAGACCTAAGATCATGACCCTGTAATCCCGATCCTACCATCACGAGCCTTTGATCACGACCCTATGATTACGACTTTATTATCACGACCTTATGATCACGACCTTATGAGCACGACCCTATAATCACGACCTTATGATCACAACCCTATGATTACGACTTTATTATCACGACGTTATGATCACGACCTTATGAACACGACACTATGATTACGACCTTATGATCACGACCTTAATATTACGACCCTGTGATCATGATCTTATGATCACGACCCAATGATTATGACCATATAACCTTATATTTGGCTTTCCGCGTTTACATTTGGTCTGTAAATAATGTTGTTTCATTGCCAAGTTGTGGTCCAATTTCCTGTTAGATGTGCGCATGCGCACCGTGTTCGCTCAACAACGGAAATACAATCGTCGCGGAAATCGAACATTTAATATGTCCGGATAAACTTGAATTCATGAATAATCTTAACACTTAAACATGGAATCGTCGTAGGCTTTCTGTATGTATGAGTCTATTAAGACGTTTCCATAGAAAATATATTTTAAATAGAAGACGAAACGAGCGCAGTGAGTGCGGGCTCCCGCCTCACTTCGAATTGTTCTACCAAAATGACATGTAATCCGCCCCATTAAACTGTCATTCAAACTATCAATCATCTTGATGTGTTCAAACTTGTCATCACAATTGGAGGCTTCAAGCTAGAATGCGTGGTTTGTAGCACATGCTCAGTTTAAAATAAAACCATTTAGTAAAATAGTTCGATCTATTTTGTTCGTTGTAAAATCGAAAATAGAAAGCAGGCGCGTTTCTGCCATTACGCACTTTACGCACGTGCGTAACCTCCGTTCGAAAAATATCGAAAATCTAAAAGTACCAAAAAACACTAAGAAAGTCGATGCCTAACACGGGGTAGGAATGATATATTTTATTTCCGTAGTTTCTATGTTATAAAATCTTATTACCACACCAATCAAGTTGAAAACGTTTAAAATGATTAAACTTATACACGTCAGGATTTTAGTCGTTCATATTTTGCGTTAAGTTCCTCGCATGTCCGCATTTTACCTGTTATTCATTAAAAAAAGAACCGAATATATTCAAAATTCTTACTACAAAAGTTATTTCCCTTGTAATTGTGCGTAACCTCAAAAACGGTCCAGATACGCGCCTGATAGAAAGGAGTTCTATTGAAATTAATCGCTGAGGAATTTGAATTTTCCTAACTTCTGGTTGGCTAATAATGTTTATTTGTTTGTTTATTGGGTTTATCGTTCCACCAACAGTATTTCAGTCATCTGGAGACGGTGGCTAATAATGTAGGTCGACTTCTAAATTAATGTATGACCGCCAACTACAAAGAATTGTATATTTTCGAGTATACATGTATACAAGTTAGTCCAGTTCGCTATATTATAACTAAGAATACCACGTGACTACTTACTCAATAGTCATCCGGGTAATACGGCCAGAAGTCGATATCTATTTTTAGCAAACATCCACATCGTGCTTTATATTTATAGATTTGGAAATAATAGACGTTGAAAGTGATATACTTCGCGAAATGTAACTGTCGTTAGCTGGCGTAGTTGCAGCTGGGGTAATGTTTTAAACAGCCAAAGTATAAGTAAACGCAACAATTATGCGCAAATTCCCCAGAACAGGTTACATTTATAAGATATAGGAAATCTGTCGAATACCGCCTTTAACTCATGCATGGCAGGCTGGCAGCTAAACCTTTCCTCTGAATAAGCCATGTAGAATGGAAAGTGAAGATGGGCGGCGAAATACTTCAAGAAGTCAGTGACCTTGCGGAAGTCTGGCATGTCGGTGGCGGTGAGAGCGTAGGCGTCCTGGTAATGATGTCCCGGATCCGTCTCGTGCAGCATCAGAGCTACTGTGCCGTAATTGGGCCTGCACGTGTTGTACATGTTGATAAAGTTGAAGTTTATTAAGTGGACAGCACAATAGTGTTAAGGTGCAATGTATAAGAGTGTACAGATTTCAAAACGAGAAAAAGATTACATTTGTTATTTTAAAAGAGAGAGAGAAAGAAAGAAAGAAAGAAAGAAAGAGAGAAAGAAAGAGAGACAGACATACATAAGGAGAGAGAGGGGGGAGGGAGTTAGAGTGAGAGAGAGAGAGAGAAAGAGAGAGAGAGAGAGAATTATGAACATCGAAGGACTTACCGTTGATCAGTCTTAGCTACGTACTTTATTATTAATAGAGAAATATGTTTTATACCTGAACATGTTTCAGCTAAATGCAAAAAGAATACGCACCACATGGAATTAAATTGACTCAAAAACCCTACCATAAAACACTTTATATTGTTCTTTGAGAAAATACGCAATTTTTATTAAATATCCACCATTGTACTTTAAGGTACTGTTTTTGACCGGCTCGCTTTCCCTGTATTTGCGCATGTTTTAAGCGGCTTAAAGTTGGATCCGACAATTTGGACTGTGTAAGTAAGTAACATAAATAATTTTAAAAATATATTATTTTTTATTTGAAGGTTTTCAGTAATTGTTCATGTCTAGACAAACTCGTATAAAGTATATTCTTAATACCAAACAATAGTTTAAAAACAAAATCCACAGAATCCACTCAAAAGTCCTTAACGGTTTTACACATTTCGAAAACAATGTTGATTTACAATAGACCCAGAAATCTTTTAATATATGATATATTTTTATCTTAAAATTTTGCATGAACCTTGAATTTAAGTATGATTTTGTCATGCGTATTTACTTCATCGTTCAGAATAAGCTTATTGTGATTTGTATTGGAACTGATTTGTTATGAATAGGAATGCAACGTCACGTTACCATCCGTCCTAGCTATTTACGTAGGTATCATCACCGAATGACGTTCCGGTAAGCAGTCCTAGCTATTTACGTAAGTATCATCACCGAATGACGTTCCGTAAGCAGTCCTAGCTATTTACGTAAGTATCATCACCGAATGACGTTCCAGTAAGCAGTCCTAGCTATTTACTTAAGTATCATCACCAAATGACGTTCCGGTAAGCAGTCCTAGCTATTTACTTAAGTATCATCACCGAATGACGTTCCGGTGAGCATTCCTAGCTATTTACGTAAGTATCATCACCAAATGACGTTCCGTAAGCAGTCCTAGCTATTTACGTAAGTATCATCACCGAATGACGTTCCGGTAAGCAGTCCTAGCTATTTACGTAAGTATCATCACCGAATGACGTTCCAGTAAGCAGTCCTAGCTATTTACGTAAGTATCATCACCGAATGACGTTCCAGTAAGCAGTCCTAGCTATTTACTTAAGTATCATCACCGAATGACGTTCCGGTAAGCAGTCCTAGCTATTTACGTGAGTATCATCACCGAATGACGTTCTGGTAAGCAGTCCTAGCTAATTTTGATTATTTATTTACTAAAAAAACCATGTTACCATTTAAATGATCATTCAAGTTATCAGCTGTGACGTCAATATCTATTTTTAGCTGAAATTCCTATCCGGCCTATTTATAAAATTGAAAACAATGGACATTTAAAGTGATAGGCCTACAGTTCACGATTTGTACTGTGTAACAATGGCGGTAATGTTGTAAACAAACCAATCGGAACACCTCGGATAATTCACGAAATCATCTCTCGGATGTATGTAGGTAGTCGGATTACCTCGACCATTTCCCTAAATGGGACTTCTTTTGTGGCAGACGTCAAAGAAAAGACGGCAGTTCGGATGACAGCTCACTACAGTACGGTGCCTGTAAAACTTCAATTTGTGGCGGCTTCAAATTTAAAAAAAAATCAATTTTAATTTACTCAGCGCAGCAGACACGCAGCTGTTAAACGATGGCATTGTTTATGTTTTGTGCGAACTACATTTTAGGGATATTCTTCCGACTTCCGGCGAACAAAACGATCGTGATTTCATTAAGTATTATTGCACCAGATACATCCGAGGGATGATTGTCCCGAGGACGGAATTACCCGAGGAGTTCCGATTGATAAACAAACTTAACTAAATGAAAATTATTCCTCTATGCAGCAACTACACATGCATTCCCAAGAATTTCCCCAGAACAGGGGTAAGATGTTGTTACATGTATAAGATATAGACAAACTGTCGGATACATCATTAATATGAATGCTTAGAGGTGGTATTCGACAATTTTGATCAAAATTTCTTTTCTCAAATAACCAAATAAATCATCACAGGGTCCTTCAAAATGCTGTTCATTGATGTCCTAGATCTGTGTGAACAGTCAAGCAAACATCGCCATTTGTCATTGCAAACAGGTATTTCCTATCCAAACCATGCTGCAGATGCTATTTTTAAACTTAGAAACCCACGTGAATACTTACTTTTGAGATCACTTTATATAGGCATCCGGGTAATCCGATCTTACGTCGATATCTATTTTAAGCAGATACCACAATCGAGCTTTTCATACATTTGGAAAGAATACTTATTCGGGGTGATTTTTCGCAATTAGTTCTGTCTAACAATTCAGTTACAGTTCAAAAATTGTAGTTAATAAGACTTAAGTATGGTTTTATACAAAAAAGCGTCCCAAATCCCAAAGCAGTGGTTCGATATAGTCACATGCATTTGTTATAGGCAAACTTACGGATGCCACCTTTAAAGAATTCTTACTTGGAATCCAAGTTCATGACGTTAGCGTAATACGTTCCTGGCCGTGTTCCATCTAAGTTGCCGTTCTTGTATATCCCGATCGGATCATCATAACTCATGGGCTAGATCCTTAAACATGAATCACGTGATCAACTCTTCTTTTTTTAAAGATTATTATTAAATATCATGCCCGTCAGTGTGTCGTCATTTGTCAACTTAGAATTGAAAAACTTATTTTGTTTTATATGTCAATACTACTTTTACCTTGTTCGAGAGTCATACAAGAAAGACCCAGGATGTGAAACATCTAAGGCACCGTAGAGAGCATGCGCTTTAAACAAGAAGATCATAATCATGGGAACTAAATACTCTCTTACACTGTTGATAAATTACATTTACATTTGGTAGTAAAGAACCATAACTCTGATGGGAAGTAGAATTTTTGCTGCTTTGTTTGTTTTCCTGTTCTTCTTCTGCAAATGTATTTACAAGCTGCATTGCTAACATCGGTATACTCGGTTTAATTTGATAAACAATACTTCGCCATACAGCTGCGAATTCCTATAAATGCCGGCTACGTTTTGTAATTGCAAGCTACACATTATTGTTGCAAGCTATAATGTTAAAAATCGGACGATAATAACGATTATATGTTCTAACATTTTACACATAATCTTTTCTTGTTTGATATGACAATTAACGACACGTTCATACAATGGAAGGAAACAACCTTTAAAAACTTGTTAGGCTGATGTTAGGTCCAGCATTTTTAATGCGTCGGCAGAAATGAGAGAACCGTGAAAGGGCAAGAAAGTATGCGAGAAGATGTATAGTTGTGGATAATTCGGAACGTTGGAGAAGAACATCGGCATTTTAGGGAGAAGTCTCGTTTTGTGCACATTCCGGAAATACGTCCTAGAATTATATGGCGACTTCTTTTAGATTTCGAGACACTAAATGAATGTGTTCTTTTCTTTTTTGTTGGTATCAACAATGTAAAAGCCATTTTTACAGTGAGCCGTGCGTGTAAGGACTCCATAACCATACATTTGGAGAAATGCCTTTCACTATATTCTTCAGCAAAGGAGTGCAGTAGTTTTAAATTGATATAACAATATCAACCTCTGTTTTGTGTATATAGGGCATAATTTCCGCATAAACGTTTATTAAGTATATGCGATTTCAAACACAAACTATATTGTTAGACAGGTGAAATCGAAAAAAAAGTCTTAAAATATTCATTATTTCCCGAATCTATAAATAAGCACGAAATTGATCTCTGCGAAAAATAGCTATCGCCGTCAAAGCCAATTACAAGGATGGCGATAAAGTCAGTTGTCACTTGTTTTTCTTAGTTTAAAAGCAGTTATCCCTGCGGTGTGTCTAAGATAAGAAATACCTCTCTCTAAATGCTGAGTGGGGATTTATTATTCACACATATCTTTCACATCAATGAATTGCATTTTAAAAGACCTTTTTCAGGTAACAATGACTTAATTGTTTTTGAGACACCACCTTTAATGGTGTCGATGCATATAAATAGCCATGACTGATGCCATTGGTTGCAATCATTATACCGATATATGTTATAATTCAAAAAGTAAAGCAATCACATATAAATAGTCATGACTGATGAGCATCAAGAAATGGCCAAATATTTCACTTCTTTTTTGCTAATGCACACTTATCAATAATGTTTCCGTAGTGTATTGGCGTATTAGACTAGCCTATGGCCAATTTACTTACACTATAGACTTGTCAGTTATATGAATAAATTCAATAGTAAGTGCATTTACGCCATGATTATCTTGTAATGATAAGAGCTGGCAAGTCACCATTTAGACATCTATTTTTCGCGGTTCAATCCATCTCGTGATCCAAATCGTGCATGGACGAAACTTTAACTCCGTGGACCTTTTGATAGCTTTTTGGTCTTTAAACCATCTTCATGTCGTATCTGCAACACATAAAAAGGAATACTTGACAGGTTAGTGGTCTTAGAAAGAAATATTTAAAGCAACACTTTATACCTGTTCATCAACTGAACATAAAATCAGCCAAACAAAGAAAAAATAAACCCCCTAAAATACTGAATATTTTAAAGCAAGGTCTGAAAATAAAATTGTTTCTTGTAAAAATATATTAACGTTAAATAATAAACGACAAATGAAAAAAATTAAACATGTGAGACAACTGCACCAGAATTTGTTTAGATGATTAGGAGTATTTTCCCTTTTCTTATTCCATTAAACACACAACCCATTTTTATGTACCTTATCTGTTGTTTTCTTTTTAAATGTGTCATATTCATCGTCAGTCGTCTCATAATTTTGTTTTGATCACAACATTTGAAAAGTTTTCAGAAATACGGGTGTTGTAGATCACGGACGTGGGTTTACCAGGTTCGTACAGACCCCAGACAGCATCCACAGCTTCCAATGTATCTATTCCGATCTATTCCGATCGCCATTACGATACATGAAGAAATCAAGAATGAACACGGATGTTAGACATTTACATCATGAAAATGACTATCCTGGAAACTAAACTAAACTCTTAGACTGCCGATTTATTACATTTATATGTAAGAGTAACGAATCGTAACTCTGATGGGAAGACTATCTGCTATTTTGCTTTCTTCGTTGTTGTTTTACTACACCTGTAATTACAAACTTCATTGTTAAGATCGGCATTCCTATTTTCCATTTATTTTACGGCTGCGAATTCCTAATAATGCCTGCTACCTTTTCATAATTGCAAGCTACAGGTTATTGTTGCAAGCTACGCTATTAAAGTGAAACACTGTTCTTTTCTCTGAAAATAGTATCACAGCACAGCCAAGGATGGATCCAAGAGGGTATAATGGGGGATGCACATACACATACACCAACCAGATGGAAGTGTAGAGTTGTAAAACACTTGCATGTAAGCTTATAAAATACGAAGGTTTTAAAGTAAATTTTGACTGCTTAGGTCGAATTTAGGGTCCCTAACTGTGTATGTATATCCAGAAGTTCATTATTTTTCCTAAATATTTTCTTTCAAATTGTATGCAGGTAATTTCAAATTGGGAGGCATGCAGTCTTTGTATGTAACATCACCTTATAATAATGTTACATCTTTGTATGTAACTTATTGTATGTAGGTAACTTAAACTTGTAAGCCATCAAATCTTGTAATAAAAGTATGGATTATTATTATTTTATTTGCGCATAATCATCAATGTACAAACTATTAAAAGGCGGATTATTCTGTATTTGAATTTAGTTAAAAGGTCAAAACTTCTTTTATTATTTCAGAAATTTTTAAAACCTGTGTAAAATAAATACATCTCAACACTTAGATTAATGGTGTATTCATCGCGAATTTATAATCAAGTCAAACATTGTAAATGTATACATTTGTTTACAAACTATTCTTATCTCTCTAAATCGCCGGAACCCATGGTAAATATTCCGTTATAATTGCATACATATACCGTGGGTTACAGGGCCAGGAAAACTTTGTTTAAAAAATATATACATGATCGGCCAAAACGGCACAGAAATCCAACCAGTTTGTTTTCGTTGAAAAGTAGCGGCGAAGTAATGCGCATATCATGGAACCACTGGTTGCTATGAATATTCACGAAAACGAACTTTGACCAGCCTAATATCCCTCGGCTACCATGAATCATAGCTTTATGAGTGAACGTGAGTTCTTACGATGATTCTTCTATAGCTCTATTACAAGTACATTTTTCTCGATGTTTCTAAAACAATCGCCGTCATGTAAGAAAACAAAGTTAAACAAGAAATGCTGACAAGTGAAGAAAGAGAAGAGCTGCTGTTATGAGTTCGATATTTCCATTAAGAACAAGTGCTAAGGATTGATTTGCAATAACTTAGAAGAAACTCTACCTTGGATGACAGATTTCATTATAGTAAACAAACAAGGCATTGAATCATTACAGTGTTTTTTTTTTTTAACATTTATCACGTCAATAAGCAGTTTTGAACTAGCAAGATTAACGAGGAAAGGAAGTGTCAATGGGTTTTTTATCGACTTTTCTGCAACAAAAGAAGCTTGGTCGCTTCTTTCGGTCGTGAATTGATATTAATAGAAAGAAAACACTGCCATCTCTGTAAAGAAATTGTATTTCTTTTAATGTCAATATGAAAAAGACCACAGTCCGTATGGAACTTGAAGTCCAAAAGGGTCAATCCACGTTTGAATTTTTGTATACTTTAACAGTCTAGATGATATGATGTCCAATGCAATAAAGAATACTTTTCTTTCAGAACATGTTACATATGGATACTCACTTAACTAAATATGCGATGTGTGTTGATGTTTTCAGTTAGTTAAGCAAGGATTATCCTACGGTATCTGTTCCGAGTTTCCACTTATTATTCTAAGTGCTTAGCATTGATTTGCAATAGCTTGAAAGAAACTTTGCCTTGGTAGGCAGTCTTCATTATGTTGGATAAACCGCTTCCCCAATTACCATTTTTATCTTTTGTTTTCTTTTCACGTCATTATGCTGTTTTAGAAAAGCAAGATTAACAAACAAATGACAAAAGGAAGTGCCACTGGTTTCTTTCCATCTATCAATCGATCATCCCGCAACAAGAGAACTTGGTCGATGCCTACGACTCGTTTCAAGTTTCTTTAGATACAAAGTGCAATTGGCGACGCGCTGGAGCCTGACGCCCATATTCGGAATACTCACTGAAATCTGCACACGGGAAAGTCATTTCTGCGGATTTTTTATAGCTCTGATAAAATACGGTCCTAATTCAGTAAACGGCGTTATTTTTTAATATTAATTTTATGTTTTTTTATTCATGTTTGTGTGCCTGTAACTTTAAAACAAACATGACAGAAAACGAGAGATTTTGGCTGTTTTTAATGAAATGTTTCTCGGTAGGTCCTTTAAATGTGCGGACTGCATGTTAACAAAATGAGATTATCTTTTAGCAACGAAACAATCCATAGCACAAATGGCTTTACCATAATAACAATAATAATAATAATAATAATAACATTTTCTTCTTCTACATATGGAAAAACTTGAGAATCTTATAAATGAGATCGGGTTTTTCTTTTTATTCTGTTTTTGTTTTGAATCATTCTATGGTCTCAGGATTATACATTATACTTACTTTTTCTGGTGATTTATAGTTACTGAAAACTATCAAATAAAAACCATAACTTTTCTTCTTATTTGCTCCCATACTGATTTTCCTGTGTACCTGTTCCAGTTTTTGCTTCGCCTTTGATGCTTCGCATCAATGTATTTTCTTGTTTTAAGTGGTGTAGCTTTCATATGTGTTGTACATTAGGTTTGCCCAGGAGTAATTTTGACCATTATTTGCACACATTTAATCACTTACAGTCGTCAACGTACACCGCCGAAAAAAGCGCTTTTCAGCGCCTTGATATAAAAAATAACACTGGTCTGTCTGTGCACCCCATTTCTTTCTCATTGTCTACCTCTTATTGTATTGCCAACATGTTTTATCTTTAAGGTTTATTCAAAATGTAGAAGCTGAGTATCATATGACAGACATCATGTACCTGTAAAATATCAGAACAAACCAGCGAGTGTCAAATATGACAAACTGGATTGGATAAATCACGGAGTATCTAATGTCAAAAAAGTGATCATTAGCAAACTTTTAGTGGTACATGTATATATACATGTACACGTATAAATTATAGTGTAATGATGTTCCGGAAACTTTAATTTGAAGGGCATATGCCTTTTTGTTTCTGATACAATTTATTAAAAAAAAATTTATTTACTAATCACCACATAACATCGAACATGTTCGCTGAAACAATATGTCATTAGATTACTATAATATAAATCTAAGACATATTATTCCGTATCAAATTCTACTCGTGGCTTCATTGATCAATATGTTGGACCAAATACACATAAGGGGACAAAATCAGAATAAATCTCGCATTCTGAGTCGGTGGATACGTCGGCCAGGTGTTATATCAATGATAAATCACTTTACCTGCTCGAAATGTGACCAGTTTTAACATTGTGGATTGTTTCCAGCGTCAAGTATCGTAGGCTATTTCTGGTGTGTATTAATAATATATTTAAAAACGTACACGACATAAGTAAAAGAACTTACTTCATTTTGGATGCCAGTTGCTACTTTTAACTGTAAATTCTAACAATAACGATAGTATACAGAGTATAGTAAATGCACGGTGTTGCCGCTACACCAAGTAACGTCAATCAACGTCAAAATAAAATATATCAATGTAGCAGACAACAAAGAAATACACATAAGCAGGCAATAACATGTACCCTTTCCCGAAAGATAAATACTAATGGACATTTGAATATTCATCATCATTGATCATTAAGTATGTATACGTCCTAAAGTTAGTTCATGCAAATAGCAGAAACAGCATAAGGTTGACATTTATTTCCCCGCTTTAATCGCAGTTGTTACACCTTAGATATCACACATCGGTGATCTTTATTGTTAAATAATTTTAACGATACCAAAAATTAATTGTCAATCTCCGAGATACAGTTTGTGACTGTATGTATGTAGGTTCACTTTAAGTACTTTTGGTAAAACTATTGTTAGAACAATATCAAGGTTGCCAATGTGAGAGAAAAAATCGAACCCGAAACATTCTATTAATAAAAATTATATTAATAAATCTCCTAGGTCATTTCCAATTGCTTCTAAAACATGACCAGGGTTCCGATAAACTTTCGATTTATTTATTGTTTGACATGATTTGTGTCTGGTGAAAGGAGAGAAACGATAATTGACACTTACTTTTATACTAAAACAAAGAGAGAGAGGGAGACATATTACGGCATACAAAGAGAACTGAAACGATATACTTATCACACACGCATGCACGCACGCGCGCGCGCACACACACACACATGTGACGTTTATTGACCCTCGTATTGATTTTATAATAATTAATAAAACCATGGATCCATTAAATATATTGTATACATCTAAAATGTCTGCCCATTATATTGAGATTATATAAATAGATCGAGTCCTTTTGATATATTTTAAACTGAGCATTGCAACAAAAAGAAGCATTCTACAAAGATCAAATATTATCTTACACGTTCATACACTGGGTAAAATTAAAATTTCAATACCCAGTGAAAAGATAAAAAAAAGATTGAACGATAAATGAATGTAAATGCGTTATAGTAGTTTATTGTGACAGTTGAAAGAATGCATTTATAGGTGAAGCTTTGATTTCTTAATGGACATTAACACATCGAATTCTTTAGGGTTATTTATAAATCGTTAACTGAAAAAAATATTTGTAGCCAAACATAATGTATTGCCAAAAAAGAAAGAAGCAAATGTATAATCAAGCGGCCTATTTGTAGGAGGTCGGAAAAGAACCTGTCTGTTGTTATTACTATTTTAATTTTACTCATACCGTCGTGAATTAAATAAAGCGAATCAGAGGCCGGTCATGATTTTTACCATAGAGGAGGTGCACTTTTTAATGTTGTTTATGCGGAATGAGTATGTAAAACAATTTCGCTTTTAAAGTTTATATGTTCTGACGTGTATCTGGATAAACATGACAAAATAAAGAACTAGTTTCTTGGTTTTATTTATATTATATATTGTTTGAATAGTCCAGAAATTTATAGAGAGTTAAGGAGAGCGTCCTCCCTTCAAACAAGTTGGGATTTCAAACAGTAACAGATTGTTTGTTTATTACTTTTCTTTTACGAATCGCCTTGTTAGACCTATTATTATTAGTTATGAAATATGACTTTATTCTTTTGCATGAAAGCAAATACATGTACAAACAATATGACATTTTAAACCTTATATAAGCATATAAGCATACAAGATATTGTTTCGTATTGAAATATTCTCTTGGCCAAAATTGTCAATAATTTTAACCAAATACAACATTCTTTGAAACAATATTAGGTAAAATCTCTCAAATTCTTAAACGGCGAATAGGTCATAAAGGTATTATGTCAATGATCAATTACTTTACCCTCATGAAAAGTGCCAGGTTTTAATTTCGAAGCGTATTTAGACTGTCTAGTGTCGTGGACTACTTCTGAAATGTTTTATGAAAATATTGTTTTAATGTCTAGGACCTTGAAGATAAAACGATGTCACTTGGCAATAATAGCTTGCACTTTAAATTCCCAAAAACATTAGTATACAGACGTTGTGCACGGTGTTGCGTCTTTTTTCTTAGTACGCCAATACTGAGGTCGCTTGCGCAGGACAGTAATTAATAGTGTATCATTCGGAACAAGTCGGTCATTTTCCGAACGTGTTCGAACAGGGTCGAAGAGGGTGCGAATGATGGTTCGTCAGGCACTAGACGCCGCTGGGCGCAGACTCAGGCTGCAGAAGGAGTGGAGATTAGACTATTGCTGACCAATGACAGGACAGAAAGCCCATGTATATCAAGGGAGACTAATTGTTCTAAAACCTTTTCCCCTATGACGTGCCTGTGACAGTATTCAAAATAAGTGATTTACGACCGATCTCTCAGCATTGTGTTATTTTGGGAGGAGGGCTAAAATGGCCACTTGCTATTGCCTGTAAAGGGAAATTGCTATGAAGGACACCTGACACCCCAGCTGTATTGTTATTGACCCTGCTAAGAAGACACAACATAGTGGTGGGGTAGGGGTATGGGGATTAGAGTCTTCATACCTGGTGACCAATGGCAGAAGGAAAATTGCTGGTTTCTTCCACAATGCACATTGTAGTGCTAATCATAATGTAAAGTAACAAAGTGAGGTTTGAGGTCCTTAAACCGGTTTGGGAAACTCAGTCGGTGTTTTACGCCGACCGATTGTTCCAAGGTGGTAACAGTTTTTGTTGTTTTCCATTTCAAAGGTTTGTCACATCTCTGTGTTTTTGTCACTATTACATTGTATTTTCATATGATATTGCCATACCTGTATTTAGGCCAAAGCAAAAGTGAATTATGTTTTATTTACTTAAGCAAAGGCTGTTACTTCCTTGCATTCTTTCAGACACCCTCCTGTGCATGTTTATCTCAACCTACAACCAAGCAACAAATGTCACATCTGACATGTATCAAAACAAACAATGAGTCACTAATTAACAAGTTTGCATTCTTTTTGGTAATATATGAATCATTTATTTTGGGATAACACGAAACAACATGCTGGAGAATTTCAATCGACAAAGTAAATAAATCAATTAACCCCTTGTTTGGCGGTCTCAACGGGGCCATTTGCTACTCAATGCAAGTGCGTTGTTGTGACAAGTAAGGAAAGCGGACCTATAAACAACAAAAAATGAACAAAAGGTCCTTTAAACCAAGTTAAAAGTGTGTTTGTCTATTGAATTTTACATTCCTTCGACAAATATGTTGACACGAGAAAGCAATAACACACAGTTACGCCTATCTTGAAGAATAAGGCAAGATTAAATTTTAGTTGTATTTTTTTCTATAAATTGTTTTAAATAAAGCGTCCTTAAAGATTCTGCTGATCTGATGATTAAATTTGAAAAATTTAAATTTGAATACTGAATTATTGAAATCCGACCAACAGTCATGCATTAGAGCAAAAGGAAGTATTCGAAATATTTCGGCTTGTGGAACAAACATTCCAAACAGGTTCCATCAGACGGCATGCTTATAATATTGAGGTTTTGCTTTAAGAAATATATTTTAGTAATTATCGCGACGTCCATCTGTTTATTCTGGAGAAAGACCCTAAAAATGAAGATGTCTGGGCGCCTAGAACCCTCGGCGCACCACAGGTCAACTGGAAGACCTTCCCACATTAAGTCCGTCGCCCCGAACGGGACTCAACCCCACGCGGCAAGAGACGAGTCTGAGGAGTTACATGTGATATTGAAATAATAAAATTAATGTCAACGAAGTATGTGTAAGTTGTGCTGCTGTTTTTATATTAATGTCAGCGTATTATAACACGTGTCTATATGTTTACAAACACGATCCCATGGAAAACATTCTTCAAGAACAGGCTTTTGGTATAATTCAACCAAAAATAAAACTGATGAAATTAAAATATTTTCGGATTTTTCGCTAAAGGTACGAACTGTAGACCCCAGATGTGTTTTAATTAATCCCCGTTAATCAAGCTATGAGCGCAGACATTTTGAAGTGGACTCACCACATACCGTTTTCAATTCTGACACAAAATAAATTATCATGAAAAAAAAAATCCGCTCCCCTTGAGCTGAATGGATAAAGCGTGTTTCTTTCCACCTATAAATAAACAGAACCTCAGTCTAAAGATTTTTTCTACAAGATATAATCCATTTTAAGAAAGAGTCGGTTCAATGGGTAAATGACAGGTGACTTTGTCACGTTCTTGGCTATGGTATTGTAAAAATTTGTGATTGATTTTTTTGTGAGCAATAAATTTAATCAAAAATTAAAAAGATCGCCCCGTCAAAGGACAGAATGGAATTTGGAGTACCGGTTTTGTTTACACGCTTGTTCGAAATTGCTCCCCTGCAAGTGTTAAAAGCATACAGTCTAATGCTGCTCATTCGTTTCGATAGCGTTTCTATAGTCATAGTGAAAAATAAACTATACTCCTTTGCTAAAACAACACCGGTGACAGTTTATAAACTCAGCACAAATTTGCCGTATAACTTTGCGGTTTACATAAATGACTGTTTACAACACCATTTTTATTCAAATGAGATTACTTTAATTTGCTTTTTGAGGAAATGTCTAAATGGCGTAAAGTTACACGTCCCGGCTTAAATCAGGTTGCTATCATTATATGTATCATGTAATAAATGCGTGTGTCTATTAAAGACAACTATTGTAAATCTGTATTATGTATACATTTTGCAATTGTGTGTCAGATGTCTTGTTCATACCAGGGTCACATTCGACCGATTTTGTCGAGTTTTATTTATATGGAGTTCCAGTCATATTGACTATATTGTTTATACATGTATGTATATATCCCCATTTCTCGTATGCTCGGGCTTTCTCATATTTGTCGTGGTACAACAAAATCGGAACAAATGACCGCTCGTGACTTTTAACATTTTTCTATATTCCATCTGTATCGATTTACTTTCTATGTTGATATATGTCTACATTATGTCGCGATTGTCAGGTTCTTCATTGTCGACATACTTTATGTCGCGATTGTTAGGCTCTTCATTGTCGATTTACTTTATGTCGCGATTGTTAGGCTCTTCATTGTCGATTTACTTTATGTCGCAATTGTTAGGCTCTTCATTGTCGATTTACTTTATGTCGCAATTGTTAGGCTTTTCATTGTCGATTTACTTTATGTCGCGATTGTTAGGCTCTTCATTGTCGATTTACTTTATGTCACGATTGTTAGGCTCTTCATTTTCGATTTACTTTACGTGGATCGCATGGTTCTTTGTGTCATGTTCTTTCGCTTAACTGTGATCATACCGCTTTAGCTGCATTTTTACTGCATTAAGGTCAACAAAGTACAACCCATTTCGACAATACGCTGACCGAAATACGCGAGGACACTTCAACATAGAGTTATTAGCAAATAGTGACAGGGGCACCTTTAAACAAATGACCGAATTATAAACCGCTGTATCAAGTGAATTACACTTATCATTGCTCCATTTATTAAACTGTTTAGGGCACTTTAAACATGGGATAAAACCTCTTCATTTCATAGATATGAGGCAAAGATTTTTAATAGAAAGACATTATAACGGCTTGAGAATGCCACTGAATGCGTAAATGATTTCAAATTGTCATGTGTCAAGAAGCGTTTTGTACTTGTGACCATTAAAGGTGAATGGTATGATGGTGTTTTCTGTCCGGACTGTTTTCATTTTTTAAGACTACATGAAAGTACACTTTTATTTCTTTTGCATGTTGAATTAATAAAGGCTACAATCTTAGATTAAACTTTAAAAAGTGTGGTTAACCGATACGATCTTAGACAATGCTTTTATAGTAAATACACCCATTTTCCTGCTTTGAATGACCCTGGTCGTCCACCTGCTTCTGATTTCGAAACAATAAACATGGTCTCAGACAGTTTCAGCTAGGGAAAATCGATTATTGTTATTATTGCTTACTTGAAGGTCTTGCTAGAAACTGTTTTTGATGTTCTACATTCAAGACGAGCACTATCTTACCATGTTAGTTGTTGGCGTTTGATACTTTGGATGTGAGCATGCGATGCATTTAAAAATACACATATAATCTATAGGATTCGACCTTTTGTGCACTGAACACACAGTCATAGCAAACTTCATTTCGATAACGACCCCCAGCTGGTAAGCAACGAAGCTTATATAAACAATGCGTTGAATGTTTAATGTGTTTAATATAGTGTTTGTGTATTGTGATAGTTCATTTTAAGTGTATATTTATAAACAGAAAATATCGACTTTGTGAGAATGTAGACATGGCAAGTTAATTAAATGGAAAACAAACGAACTTGTAATGTTGTTTTACTAATTTAGATGGTATAGATTTAAAGTAAGACGTAAACTCACTAGGTGGTATATTTACACACAACAGATGATTATATTTGCTCAATCATTATACGACAAAGATCATTATTCAAATTAATTATAAACCTTTACATACTATCATCATCAACCTCCCCCTCCACATCTTCACCCCTATCACCAGCCCACCACCACCATCTTCATCATCGTCGTCCTCATCACTATAACAGTAATGTTGAACACCACTTATTAGCATGTGCTTTTTGCACAAGGTGAATACGTGTTTCATTTTAACTTTTGGTGAGCGGTCCGCTTATGCTTTGAAAATTGGACCGGCAATGAAAAGACTTCATCATTGCTAAGCGCGGTCTTCGTGGGTAGTTTTTTAAAGAAAACCGTATACGAAGATGGTAACAGATCAACTTACAGGAAGCACAAAGCCGTGACGGTTACATTGTTTCGCATTACTCATGTCAAATCTGATTGTATTAAATTCCGAATTTAATTTTGTTTGAGATAAAAAAAATTATATATACACAAAGTAATTTTGTAGAACTGAATAAAACAGACAGACAGGACTGTTTTGGAAAGCTTACCAGGTCTCTTCAGAAAGTATGGTCTCCATATGCAGGGCCGCCGGGAGACTTATTCACAGAAGGCGAACAAACGGTACGATTGTAAATAGATGACTCAATCAAGACCCCTTTAAATTACTGTAGCACCATTGAGAACGAACGTGCAAGTGATAGATAAAGGTATAGGCAATACATGCTAGAAAGCCTAATAAACATTCGTTTTGTCATTTTGTAAGCGGTGTCCGCAGCTTCGGATAATAACTTCAATGGTCATGATAAATCGATAAGTTTTATGTCTCTACTGAGACTTTTTAATAATATGTGTGTCTTTTTGTCAAAAGTTTTCTTTGCAGGCTGTTTTTGGACAGAAATAATTCATAACTGAGAGAAATGTGTAGCTTCGATAAGTTGCGGTTTTGGATAAACTGTTGTGTGCAAACTGTATTTACGAAAAAACATCAATGCAGCAGAAACAACGTAGAACACATAAGAAGTCAACAACAAACACATTTTTGTTTGAAAATGATAAATTCTAATGAACATTGAAATATTCATCAACATTATCGTTAACTTTGTATAAGTCAAATTAGTTAACGCCAATAGTAGAAACAGTGTAAGTTTACATTTATTTTACCTGCTTTAAGCACAGCTGTCACATCTGGGATATCACACTCATGTGATCTTTATTGTTATATTATTTTAACAATACCAAATGATTCGAATTTGTAACATTTTTGAACAGTTTATGACTGTATTTTGTTCGCTTTAAGCACTACCTGTACGAACCCTTGTTAGAATAACTTATTAAAGTTGGCAAGTTTGGGATTTATTTATTTATTTGTTTATTTATTTATTTATTCATTTATTTATTTTTTATTCATTCATTTATTGTTTGTTTGTTTGTTTGCTTGTTTATTGTTTGTTTGTTTTTTTGCGATTAACTTTTGTTATTTCATTCACGGGTGATGTTTATAGATCCCTCATATTGAGTTTTCTATCATTCATAAAACACATTGGACACAATGCTTATGTCTCAAAGTAACGTTGGTGTTAACATTTATTATTTCTTAAGATCAAATCAATCGATCGAGTCCTTTTTATGTATTGTAATAACTGAATACTGAAACTTAACGAAGCGTAGGAGAAATACATGCTACATACATCAAATATTGTTTATTACGTTTATACTCGGCGTTACATCACAACTTTTATACTATGTTAATAATATTTAACATCTAAAACATACAGCTTCATATCAAAATATACTCGTGGCTTTGTTCATCAATATGTTAGACTACCTTTATCATCTTATTAGACAATGTCAGAATAAAGCTCTCAAATTCTAAACCAGCGGGTACGTCGGCCAGGTTACTATTGATCAGTCACTTTACTATCTCTAAAGTGTCCAGTGTTAAGTTCGCGGAATGTTTCCAGCGTCAAGTGTGGTGGGTTATTTCTAGTATTTATTAATAAATATTTAGAAAAAAAGGCCACGACCTTGAAGTAGAAACTTGGTATGCGAATCAATACTTACCCTTTAAAATTAAACTATAACAACCATATATAGACGTTGTGCATTGTGTTGCCGCCAGACCACGCAACGTCAACTAGTCGTTTACTGCCAAAGCCAAGGCTGTACCACTGTCATTTGTTACAAATGATAATCTCATTGTATCTTATACTTAGTGTGATATTGTATATTGCCTGGATATAGTTGCTTATGTATTTTCGATTTGGCACACACACACACACGCACGCACACACACACACACACACACACACACACACACACACACACACACACACACACAGAGGCACACACGCATACATTCACACACGCACACACACACACACACGCACACACACGCACACGCACGCACGCACGTACGCACACACACAATACATCTAAACCTTATTAAACCACAACTTATGATAAATGAAACAAAACCTCTAATCGCTTGTTTATATAAAGACACGTTTTTTAACAAATTTGTTTGGTCTTCCTCATAGAATAATCAAAAACGTTAAACGTCTGTATAGTTAAATCAGTCTGATTTATATCCTTGTCGATTTATAAAAGCCCTAAAGCAAAATGAAGAAAGGAAAAAATATCGTTGATCACTAAATTGTTTGGAGAAAATAATTATTGATTCAGGTAGGTTAGAATCAAAGTCGTTGCGGCAATTTTCAACTCCGTAAATATATATATCGTTTTATACTTATCAGGAGTCGACTTATAGCACTATGCACACCGCAAACTACTCTATACATCAACAAAAGTACATGTAACAAAGAAAAACACTTTTAAGGTAAATAATCCAACACAAAATATCGCTAACTAAGTTAAAGATATTTGATTTTTTGCCAAAGGTACGGACCATCCAAAGGACCACATTTGTGATTAAATTGATCCCCGTTAAACAAGCTATACGCGAAACCGTATTTAAGTTGACTGGCAACATTGATACCGTTTTCAATTCTGAAACGAATAAATCATCATAAAGAAATCCACTTTCCCTGAGCTAAATGGATAAAATATCGTTCTTTCTACCTATTTGTAAACCGAACAACAACCAAAACATTACACCGATTTTGCAAAGCTTTATTTGAATGAATTCATTGTCAGTAACGGTCGGTCCAGGTAGTAATTGACACCTGAATTCGTCACTCTCTCGGCTTATTGTGTAATGTTTTGCAAACATCTGATGACTGATTTTTGATTTGTGAGCAATAAAGGTAATCAAAAGGTTAAAAGATCTCCCTGTCAAAGAAAACGAATTGAATAACAATTACTGAGTATGTATACACACATGTTCGAAATTGCTGCCGTGAATATGTTACCCATAGGTTGCAAAACACGTATAAATTTATACGGTTTCGGCAAAGTGTACAGATCCAGAGCAGCGAGCTCCTGCTTGGAGGTGTCTGATCAGGATATACACTATTTGCTGCTGAATCTATAGTAATATGTCTAGGCATCTTTGCATGCCAATGTAAGAAGACGAGTTAAAAATTGTTTGTGTTATTAACAAATGTAGCAAGCTAAGGGTTAAAATCATGCTGTCTAATGATACTCGCACGAACATCGGGGGAAATTTTAAAAACTCTGCTCAAATTTGTAAAATAACTGTTTACTTTAAATATTTACATTAAAATCTGTATGTAACACTATTCAAATGACTTTACACCAATAAGCGATCGTCAAAAATATCTAAGTAGTATAAAGTTACACGTCCTGGCTTAAATCAGATTGCATTTATGAGATTAATCCGGTAATAACGGTGTGTACAGATTATAGCCTACTGTTGTCGGTCTTTATTATGTATACCTTATGAAAGTGAGTGTAAGATTTCTTGTCCGTATCAGGGCCACATACGATATGTTCTGTCGATGTTCTATCCATATGGCTATCCATCCACTGACTGTGCGTATAAATGCTTTTATCTTTATACGTCGATTACAGGCCATGTCGATAAGTTTTAATCTATGAAGATGTTCAAAATTTATGTCGATTTTCTACCTTTGCAGATGTACACATGTATTTATATTCAATCTGTATCGATTTACAATCTATGCCAATATTTTACAAATATCGATTTTTCATTTATGTTTGTCTTGTTATCTATGTCGATGTCCATCGTTGTCGGTTCTCATCTTTATTGTGTCGCGATTGTTATGTTCTATATTACCCTTTTTACCCATTACCACTCTTATAGTTAAATCATGCATTGCCACGCTTTTCACATATTTTAGCCATTTTTAAACATTATAATTTAACATCCTTTGATTTCTCTGAACTGCGCACGCAGGAATATATGTCTTGCGTATACAACAGTAATAAACAGTGCAATGATTGTCTCGATAGTGCCGCAATAATTTTGATAATAAATATAAACTGAGAATTATGTGGTCCCTGTGTCATATTTTTACGCGTAACTGTCATCAAGTCGCTTTAAAAGCATTCTTACTCAACCCAAACATTTACACGTTAATTCGAGATAGCTCAAGAATCAAGACAACTTTTAATCCTTTCTCTTTGAAACCGTATTCTTACAAAATCCATTTCAAACATAAGTGACTTATATTTAAAAACAAAACAATACACTGACCGATATATGTGAGATACTTCAACATATTGACATAACGCAATTAACGAGTAGTGCAAGTGACGCCTTTTGAACAAGACACCATATTGTATACCCATGTATCAAGAGCGTATTAACTTATCATTGTTCCGTTTAGTAAATTGTTAACAGCCACTTTAAGCATGGGATAATACCTCGCCATTCATAGATTAGGCAAGGAATTTTAATAAAAAAGACTTTAGAAAGGCTCGGTAATGCCACTTTAATGCGTAAGTGATTTTATATGTCTTGTGTCAAAACGTGTTTTTACTTGCGGACTATAAAGGTGTATGGTATGATATTCCGGGTCTATTTTAGCATAAATTTACATTAAAGTACATGTGTATTGCTTTTGTATGTTGGATTAATTGTGACAATGTGTGGTTTACGGAGACGATCTTAGGCAATGCAGAGTGAATGCACCTGTTTCTTTCTACTTTGAACGAGGCTGTTGTGCACTGCTTCTTTTTTTTTTTCAAAATATTAAAGGTGGTTTCAAACACTGTCAGCCAGAAATAAAATCTAAAAAACGTATACAAATAGTCAATATAGAGTAAACTTGATGGTTTAGAATAAAGCTGTCTGTTGATGTCTTGGCTTTGTAACTAGCACTATCTTACAATATCAGTTGTGATAACGACAGACTGTACCTCTGGTCCGTTAATTGTGCCCATATATACACAGACAATAGTTTATTATCGTTAAGAGTAAAAGACTGTATTTAAAATAGGCGAAGCGCCGGATAAAACTTTTAAAAGGAATGGACGGTCTCTAAAATATCTACAACCTGGTTATATTTTCGCGATGATTTTGTGTGTGTGTTTGATACTGTTAAGTAGGAGAATGCGACACATTTTTCATAAGGAAATATGACAAAGTCCCATGGACATTGCAACATATACCAAAATTTTAAAAGGTACAGGACAAAGGTGTTCATATGCAAGCCAAATGTAAGAGTAAAAACAAATCTGTGATACAAAAGGATTCCGCGATGTTTTTGTACTTTTATTGGAAAGAGTATATTACCCCAAATAATACAGCATTCTTCTTCAAGAGGACAATATCAACTAACTTTGTCAGACTTAGGCAAAAAAAATAAATCCAGATCAGCAAGCTCCCAGCTATACCAATTCCTCCTTAGTCTCTGTAATTAAGTATGTATTGATACAACGAAGTTGTCAGTATGTACCAAAGTTTTTAGCGTGTGCTACTGAAAATGGCATAATACGGACTAATCAGTTTTGGAAGGGCATTAGACGAGGGGTCGTATTCATAAATAATCTAAGTAAGAAAGTTCCTTATATTTGGATAGAAAATGCTAAGGAATTTCTAAAAATAAATAGTTTTATGAATAAAACCTTCGATTTTTTATTACTTATGAACTATTTTTCCATTTAAGGAAAATTCTAAGTCAGAGAAATTAATTAAGATTCTTTATGAAAACAACATCAGATGTTGTTCTTGCTTTTAAATTGGTACCTCCTCTCCACCCAGACAGCGACCTTGTGTGTAGAAACAGTTTCACGATTGGTATAGGGCAGTAGCAGTGTGCCTTTAATCAAAGTGAACGTTCTGCCAGCTAACCTCTTTTATTGATTAGCAATTAACGATTACAGGTGCTCGCTATATAACAGACGGGCGAGTGTCGCCCAGTCTCATAACATAACATGTTGGTGTAAATGAAACAAAACAGTTATTGGATTTGACAGGCAAGTATATACAGATGTTTATTCACTTTATTGTAATTTAAGAATTCGTGTTTTATTTGTGATGATATTTTCTTTTTTTTTAATAATAGCTGAAAAGAAAATACTTAATTTTTGAAAGTAGAGTTTAACGTATATGTTGGCGAACTATATATTCAAGTATTTTTTAACATTTTAACATTGTGGCTTTCTCATCCGTATTTTTTGTATCTTCATGCACTTAGCGGATTTTTGTTGTTGTTGTTTTAACATTCCTATTTAAAACCGGCATCATGTTAAACGTTAGGTCAAAACCATACGCAATTTGACACATTTTGACATTGAAGAAGCATCAAAGTCTATAGTATTACTAAAATACTGATTTGTTTCTTCTGACATCGCTCCGACAAAATTATTAATTATGCTTATTTGGCGACGTCAAGACAGTTATACGTGAAGGAAACCCTAAACATGTTTCCGGACAGAACTACCGGCGCTCCGGTGGTCAGAAATATGGATACATACGTATAGGCTGGTTAACTAACGCGAGTGTCGAATCAATCGAGTTTATTCATTATAAACTTGGTCTTGAGTTGAAGTCGCGGACTATCTGTACATTGTTGACCATATATTACCACCTAATTAATAAATTAGTTTTGATTTAAATGATACTATTGAATATAAGTCATACAAACTGCAGCCAACAATTACCGATGGAGCAATGACTCCACCACACTTGCGTGACGCCTGTGGTTCTACCCAAAGATTCGCCTGTAATCTTAATCCATTAAAACATTGGACGTCGCCATTATGTTCATACTTGTGTCACTTCGATGTAATAAAATATGGTCACCGCACAAATATCTGGGTAGAACCAACGGCGCATCGCTGGCTTTGCTTGACTCCAGAAGAAAGTTCTCGCCACTACTGGGAATCGAACCAATGAGATGAGAAGAATAAGTCGGTGGCTCTAACCGCTCGACCACGGGTACGCTGGTGTTAACTTATTCGCCGTTTTAAGATCATTTGTCTTTGTTGTTGCTGTTGATGTTGTCGTTGTTGTTCAAACACAGCCTTACTGTGACAAAAAATAACAACAAAATCGAATTAAGGCGAAGATCAAATTTTGGTAACATGAATATATAACTAGCTCTAGCAACACTAAAACTAAACATCGATTGAATTAAGATTGTGTTTCAGTAATTACTCGTAAACTGGTTTTGCATAATTGTCTTTTTGTGAAATCCTTATTACACTGGTATCCTGTTGGTCCTTTGTTGAGTGTTTCTAGATTTTTGTTAATGTTCTATTCACCAAAGGTAATACAGGCGTATTCACCGTTTTTTTTTTAAATTATTTTTATGAGGTGTTTACTACCGTCTTATTTAAGCATAATTTATTTGTATTGAGCTGCACATATTGTACAAATTGAATTCTATGAAAAATGTATGGACTAGTTATTGAAAATAAATAAAGGTATTTGTTCAAATATAATGAAAACGAATCGCTGTTATAAGATAGACACTTCTGATGGCGTGCAAATGAATGAAAATTATATTTTGGTTTTTAAAAAATGTCTGTTTTGAATGCAAATGGTATGCAAACAGAACAATTTTATTTCTGTTATATCGAAATATATGAAAAGAAGTTTCTGTAATGTAATAATCACAATAATGGTTTGTTGTAAGCGGGCATACATATCATAGATGGCAGTATTTAAAGTGGGCATACATATCATAGATGGCAGTATTTAAAGTGGGCATACATATCTTAGATGGCAGTATTTAAAGAGATGGCAGTATTTAAAGTGGGTATACATAACATAGATGGCAGTATTTAAAGTGGGCATACATATCAAAGATGGCAGTATTTAAAGTGGGCATACATATCATAGATGGCAGTATTTAAAGTGGGCATACATATCTTAGATGGCAGTATTTAAAGTCGAACGAATTACAGTATAACATTCGAATGAAACAATGTAACCGGTACAAAGCAACAAAAAGTACATGACAAAAAAGACTGACCGAAAGAATAGCAACTGACCACCCCTTTAATCGAAAGCGATTATAAAAACCTGTCATAACCATAGGTTCAAAGTTGCATGTTAACATTGTGCCAGTCTAAATTGTACAGGTTTATAATAAAACTACAAAAAGTGCTTGCATGTACCTAGACTTGGTGGCTTAGTCGGTAGACCATTGGCATGTCATGGGTTCAAATCATGCAAAACCTAGGCATTTGTTCTTTTGGCTTCGATAACATGATTGTCATTTTGTTCGTTTTTAGTGGTAACCATATATATAGTTCCTTAATACTTAGTATTTCGTGAATAAGTTCTTTTTATGATCGAAATTTGTGTTACAAACAGATGTAAATTCATTGACACATTATTGGTAGTATGGGTGGCCAAATTCATGCGCTAATCTAGGGTGTAACTTTGTTTTAATTAAGAAGGAGTGTGATTTTGTTTGAACTGTTAGGTATGTGTAAGAAATATCTCAAACGCGATCATGATATGCAACATGCGTCACAAATCCATGACAAATATAGCATTTACTATACATATATAGGAGAACTATAAAATTACATTTTTGTTCTACACTTGTATGTAATTTATATATTGTTTTTATAACTCCACTGACTGCTTAGCTTCTCACCGCGTGGGTTCGAGTCCCGTTCGGGGCGAAGGACTTAATGTGGAAAGGTCTTCCGGTTGACCTGCGGTGGTCCGGTGGCTCTACCCAAACATCTGTATGGAGCCTTCCTGCACCAGAACAGCTGGACGTCGCTATTATAAATGATCGTAACTGGTCGCTGCGATGTATGTAAAAAACAACGTTTCCTTATTTTCGGGAAAGATTTGCAGCGGGTGGGGAGGCTGGCACCGGTACAGCCCATTCAAAATCCACCCTTGCATATGGCCAGACATGCATATATTGTGCTTCGTTATTTTAGACACTACTTGCAAATTAATATGTGCGCCATTTCTTCCAATATTTACTCTTCCGCCTATGTCAATATCTAGTAGTTGAATACCATTTAACTTACTAAGCATGATCAGTTAACCAAGATCTATATATTCACATATAACAATGAGCGCCTTTGATTGAACACACTAGACTGATTTTCTGTCAGTAAATATTTATATAGGGATTATATTTTGTAACTAAATGCTTTGTAAGCCCAGAAGGAAGACCAAACACTAAGAGATGATTTGAAGTTGTTTGACCATTTCTCGGTTAAGAAATATTTGACTTTTACTTTAAAAGTGGGGGTGGGGGTGGGGGTGGGGGAGTCACAACTGTATTGTATTGACAAACTTCTCTCATTTGTCCGTTGTCTGCAGCTGTTTACTTAAAAGAACTATCGCATTTGGCAATAAATGACGTTCAAAGTGTATTCTTTTCATATTTGACTTTATTTTGTCTAGTACCGACATTATGGAATTGTAATTGAGTACAGAAAACAAATAGAACAACATAATACCGTACCGTGCATCTTAAGGCTTACAAATCTCATTCTGTAAATCAAACGTTCATTCTGAAGAAGAGAATTTAATAGAAATAATGTCCATTTCTTAAAATGGAAAAAATAACCTTCTTCAATGTACACCACTTGCAAATGTGGTAACAGTTTTTGCGTCTATAATCTTCTTACAACAAAATCGTCGATATGGTTTGTGGATTAGGTGTGTTATTTAAAGACGATCACGGTAGTTCGCCCGGCGCATTCACTCTGTCCATAGAAGCTCTTCAGTAATAAGGAAGTTAAGTAGTGCAATTACATGAATAGTAAAAGTGTTTCCAAATAAGGGGTTGAGGGTTCGAATTTCAGTATGGACACGCATGGTCAATTTATTTTTCTTCCTAGTTTTTTCACGTTCACAATTATTTCTACATCACTCTACCAGATTAAGAAGGAAACATGTGCAGTTGTTAATTTTAATTTATAAATGAATTTTAATTGTGTTATATTTGCTAAATTTGATTTCATATTCATTACCTGGTATATGTAAAGTTTTCAGAAGCATCAACTACAATACTTTATACAGCATTCTAGGCTACTCTAAAATAAATAATATGGCTATCATGAGCTCGGTGACTTATAATAATGTACAGTAAGCAGAAAAAAATAGGGAAATCAGTCTTTAACGTGCTGGATTTGTAAACAATTAATAACATATTTGGAAAGGTTTGAGTTAAACCAAACATGTTTAGTTGGTTTGTCCAATGCCATATCCTATTTCCAAACGATACTCAACAGCAAAGCACTTCTCCTAAAGAGGATATAACATAATATTTGGAGTTTTTTTATTTGTAAAAGAAAAGACATTAAATACCAGTTTTAGAAGAAAAGGAAATATCCATAAATTCACAACTGGATGAAGAATTTTCTTAAAATTTAATTTACACGTATCACAATCACTTTGCTAATTTTCAAGTTCTGTATTTTTTCTAGTACACTTGCTTTACATTGGGAACATAGTTCCCCAAAAGACAACCGTATTTTCCTATATAATGCTTAATGGTTTGTGCGAGTGCTTTTTGGATTTCCTTTTATTAAGCAGATTATACTATTAGTTGGCATTACTTTATTGTCATATATTGCCCTGCCTTACTCAGTGTTTGCAGTTATTATAAAATGGGACATGTTTGTTTGTTGTTTTTGTTTTTCGTGCATGTGACTCAGTGTCCCAGATCCCGGTAAGTACAGTGGGAAAATGCCATTATTACTGTGTTCATTCTCACTGTTATATCAAACTTGTTTGTTTCATTTGCTCATTCTATTATTTATCCAGTGAAATTCAGAAAAAGTCCGTTTTTTCTTTTCAAATTTGATTTCAGCATACTGTTTTCTATAAAATATGCAAAAATGGAGAAAAGTACGAAAGGAAATAAAATGTAAAATGTAAGACCATCTTTAGGCTAATGTCTCGAATATTTTAGATAACCAACATGGAGGAGATACCCAAAGATGACTCCAGGCCGTTCTTTCAAAGAAAGGAAGGTAACGCAATTTGGAATTAACCCTTATCATAATACATTAAAAATGATTAATTATCATTTTATCTTAATTATTTTATAAATAGGTAATAAGATATATATTAAAAAGAATTAGCATATGATACTGAAGATCCTATCCAGAGAGATCTTACGTCATGCTTTGTGACGGTGGTAGCAGCTTGATCAGGGGTATGCCTGTTTAGCTATGTACATGTTTTTACTTTAAAAGTACCACCTAAAGTACTACTCTTAGGGGTGGTAACACTAAATACCGACCGGAAGTAGAATGTGTGACATTTGGACTTTTTCTCTTTAGTAACAGTCTGACGCTATGTTTTGGCATTTAATTTCCAATTTTGAAGATAATCTTAATCTTTTGGTGTCAAAAGGAAGCTGAAACCATGTAGTATTAAAAGAAAGCAACAGTCTTGAACCCCTAAGCACAATAATGGAATGTTCCACTTTTACAGGAAGTACATATTTCATTGAAATTTAGGGGTTACCGACTGGCAATTTGGCGGTATGCGCATTCTATGAAGCAGACCCTTCTTACAAGTTGCAAAAGTTGGCTTATTTCTGGGTCTTTCTGATAGACAATAAATAGTTTGTTTCACCTATATATGGTTATGGGGGTCCATCATAACTTGGCCATAGTGCATTTTGTTTCCAACTTTTCGCGATTCACTAAAGAATATAGAACAAACTTATTTAGTGGCGTCTAACTTCTTAAGTGGTGGGTGCGTAGAATCTCCTCAAAGCGATAACGTCACGCGTTGCTACTTAAATCTCTGCCTCCAGCAAGGATCACGTGACGATAGAGTATCACGTGAAGTAAACATGGCGGCCTCCATAAACTTTAAAATTTGACTTTCATAATTTCATATTTTTTCATATTTTAAGTTACTTTTTATTTTTTAATATGATAAATTTATATTTTTAAAGGAAAGATACTATATTTTGAGGAGATAAGTCCAGAAAAAAAAAAAAAAAAAAAAAAAAAAAACCTATCCGCCTGTATTTGGGCGAAAAAACTTGCTGGTGGCAGTGATATAATGTATTGTCAAGGGAAGTAATCACTGCGGGGAGTTTGGGGTGCGTACTGTCGTCTCTCCATTAAATAGTACTCAAGGGCAGATACCGATACTTTCGAAAAATCATATAGGATAGTTACCTTGATATCATACCACTACCTGTAAAACTATTGACACCGGAATATAACGTCCTAAAACAATACATACGTTGGCCCTGAAACATTTGTCGTGTCGATCTCGTCCTTCTTTAAGTAGATACACAATTGTAATTGTTTAAAAGTGACTTATCAAATGCCGTATGGGTGTGGAAAAGATTCGTGACCACAGTTTAAATATGACACAGATACTGTTGTGTTTTTGTTGCTGCTGTTGCTGCTTTTGTTGTTGTTGTTGTTGATGATGATGATTATGATGATGATGATGATAATGATGATGATACTTTTGCTGCTGCTGCTGTTGCTGCTGCTGATGATGATGAAAAATGATGATGTTGAGGATGATGATGAACTCCAATTTATTATATTTTAGGAGAGATCGGTATCTACATCACTGTTTACGACGCCGTGTCGAACAGTAATACAAAGATAGGACTGGAACACTTCTTTTTGATGCGTACGACGGAACTCCTTTTTGAAGAGCTGAAAAAACTTGACGTCGTCGATATCCGGGCAACTCTCGAGCACAAAAGACTCTTCAAAGACACTTACATTGAGCGATTTGAACCCGGTAGGCTTCTTGTGTAGTCATCCTGGCTAAATTATGGCTGTTTTGTAATTGGTTATATACAATGTATATTGTCTAGCGATCAAAAGAGATGTGTACTTGCTACTACATCGGCTTTTTCTCTTTGGTTTTTACGCCATCATTGTTTTGTTCTGAAATTCTGATGAAGTCATTAAGAAAAAATGTTTTCATAACTTTTTGCATATGATGATGTTAAGCGACCGGTAGAGAGCCTGTTTAATAAGTGGATTTTTCCACCGAGTTATTCGTTAAAGCTGTAATGTCTGAATGTGATCTGTTTTTACGAGACACTCTATTACCGTTGCCTGCGTAAGAATACCAGACATGAAACATTTTTAATAAATGCTTATAAACTGTATGTAACTACTTAAGAAAATTTCAGCACGGTGCAGTTATCAATTGACTTTTGACAGGCTGGTAACAGTAACATTTTAAAATAACTGATAAGGGATCGAACCGATGATCCACCCTCACTTTATTAGACATACTCGCAAACAAACACACACACACACGCACTCCGTGTTCGATCACACACGTACACACACGCACGTACACGCACACACATACACTTAGCGAGACCTACACTACCTAGTGTTCCGCCAGGATGGATCTCGGTCTGCGCAAGCACACAACCTGTTACAACATCTTAAAGGCGGTACTCGATAGTTTGCCTACATCAAATACAATATCTTTCCACTGTTTGGAAGAATTTTTGGCATATTTTCTTTATAAACTCGTACTGAGGTCTAAGTGAAGCCGATTTTAAACTCTAACTATATTCTTATATTAATAATCTAAACACTCAGCCTAACGTTCGTTCTATCCAAATCTGAAAAACGACATAATAGTGGCCTCTGCGGAAAAAAGGTTCTTGAAGTCATAGCTGATTGCCCAGATGACGATATGTGATCTCAACAGTAAGTTGTCACGTGGTTTTCTTATTTTTTAAATTTGTTTTCTCTGCAACGTGTCTTAGATTGGAAATACCTGTTTGTAATAACGCGTGAGCATTTATGCTTGATTGTGGACACAGAACTAGGGCATCAATGAACAACATTTTCCAGGGCCATTTTAGGAAGCGATTACTTATTTGGATCTTAAAGAAAAATACTTTAGGTCCAAACAGTCGGATACGACCTTTAAAACAAACCATGGCTTAGTTGTATTGTTATCAGCTCTATCATATCACCATCAAAATCGTTATTGCCTATATTGACCGCTCCTCACAGACGATTAGCTCCGCAAACAAAACAAATACCTCTACCACTTCCCCCATCCCCACACCTCAGTTTCTATACTGTCTCTGACAACAAACAAACGGTTGTCATCATTAACACGGAAATTGTTTCCACGCAAGTAAGGAGAGTTGTAATCAATGAAATTATTGCGCGTTCTACGACAATTACTTTGTCTCTAATGACTGCATCGTATAAAGACACTGAAAGCATGTCTGCAATGTTGTAACTATCACGAAATATATCGATATCTAAATATATTAGAATATGTTAAAATGACATTGCGCCAACAAACAAGACCAAAAGCATTGTGATTTCTCATATTTTCTGAGAGGGAGAGGGTTGGATTAGGTTTTCCTGACCAGTCGATTTTAAACATGATTTTCCTCCAGTATACGTATGCACATTTATGCTAACAGTGATCTAGCTTCCGACTTCGATGTTGTTCGTGTTTTTTTTTCTGAGTAAGAAACAACATATTCTTTCGACAAATAAACACAGCCTTAACATTGCATGTTCAGCTTAAATGAATTACATTAGCACATGTCAGAAAGGAACATTATCATATCACCTGGAAACAAATGAAAAGAATACTTATAAAACAAGGCATGTAAAATACACCTTGTTGGAGAATATGACCGACTATTCGAGTTTTCGATCGGAAAATTAATCAGGTACTCAAGTACTGATTTTTATACTCATTGACATCCATAGAAATAATAACGTTTAATGCCATTTGCTTATCCAATTTGTTTTCAAACCCTTTGATTAACAACATTATTGAATTAGATTTGCTTTATAATATATATAATGTCAGCATTTATAAATGATAATGTTGACAACAGCGTGTGTTAAAATTTAAACCTATGTATTCTTAAGACAAGAAAAATTAACTTTAAATTAAAACAACATAAACATCATGAGTACACAAACAAAAAAACGACCACTAAAACAACGAAGTGTTACGATGATCAAACAAAGAAAATTTAAACGTTACATCAATTCTCAAATCGAGAAGAAACAAAGCCCTCTTTCACGGCTCTTAATATTTTACAAACACTTCGTTCTAGACATATAGGCAATTATGACATTGGAAAATGTTATCCCATTAAAAAGATGACATCCTGTTTGTTTCTAAAGAAACTAGGGAGGAGTCGTTGGTATCGACTAAGTTCTCTTGTTACGGGATCGTCGATTGATTGGTGTAAAAGAAACCCTTGACACTTCCTTTTTCTTTTGTTCGTGAACTATGCATGTTTAAAAACAGTATATCGACGTGAAAAGAAAACAAAAGATAAAGTGGTAATTGGCGAAGCGGTTTATCCACAATGATGATGTCTGCCGACCAAAGCAAATGTTCTATCAGGCTATTGCAAATCGATGCTAAGCACTTAGAATTATAAATAGACAAAACTAGGAACAAATACCTTTGGATAATCCTGCGTATTTCGTTGACAGATTTTTTTTGAGAATTCTTTTAAAGAAATGAGCTTTTCTTTAAAAAAGCGTTTTGAGGGGTTTAAGATTGCTGAAAAGCTTGAAAACTTCAGTACAAAACACAAAGTGTTCTATACTGCCTTGGACATCATGCCATCTAGTTTGTCAAATTGTCGAACCTAAAATTTGAAATTATACCAAATCCAAGCGTCGTTTGAGCCTTGGACTTCGAAGTGGTCGTGTCCAGTGTTGACATTGAAAAAGAATGTAAAATTGTCTCATTGTAAAGATGGCAGCTTGTTTGTTTCTCTTAATATAAAATCAAGACAGCAAGGACCAAGCTACTCTTATTACAGAAAATTCGATGGATAGATGGAAAAGAAATCACCGCCACTTCCTTTCCTCGTTTGTTGTTTTGTTAATCTTGCAAGTCCAAAACAGCTTACTGACGTAAAAAGAAAATGGTAAAATACTGTAATGGCTCAGACCGTTTGTCTATAATTATGCCGACCAAAGCGAGGTTTCTTTTAAGATATTGTAAATCAATGTTTAGCACTTGTTCTTAATGGAAATGTCGTACTCATAATAGCAGGTCTTGTTTTCACTTGCCAGCATTTCTTGTTCAACTTTGTTTTCTAAGATGACGGCGATAGTTTAAGAAACATCGATAAAAATGTACTTGTTTGACGCGAAGCTATAGACAGATATGCAGCGTTAACAAGTATGAACATTTACATTGTTTCACTAGATTATAAATTGACGATGTATACAATATCCATCAAAGTGTTTAGATGTTTTAGGCCAAACAGGTTTTGAAAGTTTTAAAATAAAAATATATGTTTTAAAACTTTAGCTGTCCAAATGTATAATAGTACGTCTTTTAATATTGTAAACAATGATGTTCTTTGGTTCCTCGGCACTGTTACGTGCAAATATACACGTATTTTAAATGTGAAATAAACGTCTCTTGGCACCTTGGTTAGCATTTCTTTTGAAAGCAAGTTTCAGAAACAGTGACGATTCTTCGTTCGTGTGCATTTATTTGTTAAAGAAACCCATTTGTTCCGTAAATGTTTCGACATTTTTAATCATAAGCAACTGTATTTTTTTCGAGTTATATTTGTGATATTTATATCTTACATATTTAGTGCTATTGTAAGAGGGTACATTTCAATAGACATGTGCTTAAATAATTAACTACCAATATGATTTGTGATAATTTATCATTGTATAATAAACTGCAAATGCAACTTTTGCATGTGCTATAGATATCTTTCACGTTCAGTTTAAGCGTAATATGGTTTGTTTTAAAATACCAATATTACTTAAATGAAAGGCAGGTAAATCCCAGTTGGCAAAAAATATTTAAGCTAACGTCCTGAACTCTAAACTTCATCGTTAATCTTACAAAAAAGGCTGGCATTGCTGCTTAAAACACAAGCAAACAATTAAATAAATAATACATGTAGAGGCCAACATTAAATAAATTTATAAATGATTATGTTTTTTAGGCTCCGCTCTGGAGCGCGTCGCCACTTTTGGAATGCATTTTTGTGGGGAGGAGATTGTAGCAGGCAACAACAAGAAACCGCAGCTGTTCTGTTAGACCTTTTTCAGTGAAAACAACCGACTATTCCACATTTAACAGTGTAGGTTGCAACAATAAATTGTAGCATGCAATTATAAACAAGGGTATTAATAGAAATTTGCAGCAGTATGCCGATGTTAACAACGTAGCTTGTTATTTCAGATGCAAACAACTAGGGAGAAAGCAAAATAGCAGACAGTCTACTTCCCATCAGAGTTATGGCTCGTTAATATCACATTTGTGTAATGAATCGACTATTTATGGGAGTATTTACTTAACAGGATAGTCATCTTCTTGGTGTGGAGGTTTTACATCCGTTCACTTTCTTGTTTTCTTCAGGAATCGTAATGGCGATCGGAATGGATTCTTTGGAAGCTCTGGACGCCGTGTGGAGTCTGTATAAGCGTGGTAAACTCACGTCCGTGATCTATGACACCCTAATTACACCAGAAGTTCTTCAAAGCATTTCTGTTTCAAAGATTGTGATCAAAACGAAATTATGGGAAGATGAATACGACAAATGTCAACAGGAAATCACAACAAGAACAGATAAAGTACAGAACATAAAAGCAAGAGGTAAGACTTCCTTTGATGGGTGTTATGTTTACACCGAGTTTAGAAAAGGGAAATTACCCTAAAACACCTAAACCAATTCTGTTGCAGTTGCCCCACATGTTTACTCTTTTGTTCTGGTTTATCTTGCTTTCATTCATCGTAAATATATTTTCTCAAGAAATGATTTTATTTCATGAAAAATATTCAAATATTCTGTTTTAGCGTTATTTTTAATTTGGCTAGTTTTAGTTTCATTTGAAGTACACTATAACGTGTTGCTTTAAATATTGTTTTCTTAGATCACTTAGAAACATGGCACCTATAATTCCTAGTTCATGTTAATACATTGCAGAATCCGACATGAAGATGGTTAAAAGACTCAAAAGCTACCAAAAGGTTCTCGGAGTTGAAGTCTCGTCCATGCGAGATTTGGAACACGAGATGGATTTGAACCGCGAAAAATTCATGACCACTGTGCAGAAAATTATCCCAGAAGATCTCGCCACAATCCAAAGTCTCGCCGAGTTCGAGAAATTAACAAAAACAAACGAAGCACAGAAACTTTTCTTTCGCAATGTAATTGACCTTTATCTTCAAATCCTTCAAAAATGGAGGACGCTATTTCATTGTTTTGACCTTGAAATCATTACGCCATTACGTCAGATTCATCGCGTTTGTGAGAATGAGAAGCAGCGAGAGATGAAAGTGAAAATTACGCAATATATTCACGACATGCAGACGATGTTGGAACCTGACCACGATTTGCAAAAAGTGAGTCATCCGGAAACGTCGCGAAAATTACTACGTAAAGACGCGCCCATATTTCTTGGCATCCTAAGTCTTCTTCCTTTAGGAATAGACCGTGTTTCAGATATTGATATCCTTATCGATGACTATATGCGTGGTTACAAGCTTGAAGTTTCGTAACATTTGGAACCTCTCGTGCACTTTCGTTATAACCTTTGTTCACAATGAGAACATCTGGGATAATTCAGGTCGGAAATATCCGAAGAGTTCTATATGTTGTAATCATGGCGAAACACTGATCGCCAGTTGTTTTAAAATTGAGCATGATCAGTCTTATTCGACAGAAGAAATTATAGAAAATGTGACGCAGGCGACTTGACGTTTAAACTTAAAAGTCATACGTAAAGTGTGGCTGGTTTAATACCACTTGCAATTTCCAATGACGTCGTCTGTGGTTGTTTAACACATTTAAAGGATTTTTAACTCATACTAATAATTCCGTGCTTTGGAGACATGTGTCCATATTCGCACAAATAAAGTAATTTCAGATTGAGATTTCATGGTGAGAACGTTTCTATAAATACGGAACTAAGTTAAATACTTGAGTTTCAATTTTGAAACCACGAACGCCTGTGAATACGGGCCTAGTATTTATATAGACGTATGAGCTTTGATCACTGTAGTCTTTAAAGAGTAACAACCGGATTTGACCAAAAGCAAGTTTTTGGAAACATTTTTAAATCCATGCAAGTCCAAATGGTGACAATAATTAAAAGATTATCATGGCGAAAATGTCTATCAAAAGACTATCATACATGTATTGCATTTATTTGTGTAGCCGTGTACAGTGTTTGTTAATCGGCCAAAGGCAATTACTTGTCAAATACGCCATTACACAACTGAAAAAAATATTGATAAGTGTACATTCGCAAAAAGAAGCGAAATATTTGATTATTTCTTGATTCCTATCAGTCATTTCTCTTTATATGCATGCGATTGCTTTACTTTTGAATTATATAAATATATTTGTATGATGATTGTAACAGATATCAAATCAACGCTAAAAATCTGTTCACCATATTAAATTTTATTCAAATAAATCTAATAAATGCAACAACAACCCTCGTTAATGTAATGTTAAGAGTATACTTCTTGAGTACTTCCTAATTATTAGTGTAGAAATGCATCGCATTGACTCCATTGAGGTCACTATAGCGACATTTGTTTTAGTGGAGGAATATTCCTGACCAATGTCTGGTTAGAGCTATGAACTGATGCGCCGCAGGTTAGTTGGAAGATCTTTCCACATAATGATGTCCCGATGGCGACGTGAATCGCCCCAGTGAGAGGCTAGCACTCAGAGGACTTACAAGTCGGTGTCTCTGCCATTCGGCCACGGTCACCCAACCCAACCCAATTAAATGTTTCAGTTACGACCATGATATACTTCTGAATCTTGAACTCCTGTATACTGGTAATGGATTATATAATCTTTTCTGTATAAACGCAAGCAGTCCCCCGAACTACGTTGTCCAAAAATGAGGAACTCTGACAAGTCCTATGAGCCCTGCAACACATCCCAAAATTTGAAAAGGCACCAGACAAAGGTATTCATGTGCAAGTCAAATGTAAAATCAAAAAACAATTATGTGCCAAGTCATTAAACAAAAGGATAACCCCGACAGTTAGCACCTTGGAACGGTCACTCAGCAGAAATGGCAACTGGCGTGCTTAAACCGGTTTTACTAATCTGTAACCTCGCACTTCCTGAGGGGTTTCTCAAATGCAAGCAATGAAAAGAAACCAGATCTATTTGAATAAAGAAATGTCCAAGCGCTGACGTTTTCTTTAATAAGTTATGACGCCGTAAAAAAAGACGTGACGTAAGTGAAAGAGTATACACATGGAGTGGAGTGGAATAATGTCCACATGGTATTTAGAAGAGACAGAAGTATTATATCTCTATTAGAAGAACTACACAAAACTGTTGGTTGTAAATTAATAAAATCTAATCAAGAAAGAAATGGCCAGAGAAGAAGGATAAATGGTTGTAGCATCCTGATCATGTGTACGTGGAATTGAGGAACCGAAGTCCGATATCCATCAAAAGAAAATACACGTAACAATTCTTATTGGATGAATATATTGGCTTTATAGATTATATGCACGGGGAGATTTTTACAACCGCCACACAGCACAGGTAACATTATTGTAATCATGAATAAAGAAATATGACAAAGTCCTATCAGCACTGCAACACATACCAATATTATATATTATTATTCATATGAAAGCCAAATGTACAATCAAAACAAATCTGTGATTAGTAACTAATAAAAACGAGTCAACTCAACAGTTAACGCATTGGAACGGTCAGGAGGCAAGTAATGTGTATCATCCAGAGAACAACTGTTGTTTCAGAAAATATGTATATTTACTTTTATAGTTTCAACATAAATAAACATACCACACTACTCTTTGTAATAAAATATATTAGTACATGTAGTTATTAAATAGTTTAAAGTACAACATTCATTCATTTAATTAAAAGTTTTAATATCTTACCACGAATAAAAATCGTTACAATTTGTATTAAAAGTTAAAGGGGGTGGATAAATGGACAAATGACCATTGTTAAACTGTTGAATACAAGACCACAAATTAAAGGTATTGGCAAGATTTACTATATATAGTGTTTACACGACTAGAATACAACTAATTGCAGATTTTAAAACCATTCAAAACAGTCATAAATGATTGTCACACAATATTATTGCAAACAGGTTACAAAGGTGCCATCCGACGCTGATTCCAAAGTAGCATAATAGAAAATGCAAACAAGATAACATCAAAGGTCTTCCTCGAATTTGCTTGCTGGTGTCCTAGACGTGTGTTGAAGTCTCGACACAAACGTGACATCAGAAGACGTGGATCCGACTCTATATACGCAGCAAAGTTAGATATTTTTAGATCTAGCAACCAGATATTCGCTATCGCTTGACCACTTGCGCATTGATAAAATACCACGTGTGACCATGAATGTTGTACAGTGTTGTGCATTGTATTACAATAATTCACTTGCAGATAGCTGTCGTAGAAATACATGGTTTTTCTCTTCAATGGAAGTTTTAGCGAAATCCACATTGCGTCTTAAATAAAATAAAATAAAAAATGATGAAAGCTTGGAAAGAAAAGACTTGCTATGAACTCGAGGACCTTTATATTGCATTCCAATGCTCTGCTGGCTGAGCTTCTAATTTTTATTTTATGTGAACTTATCTAGATTTATAATACATTGCCACTGGCGCACTGATTAATCTAAATCGCAGCAATGATAACATTTTCTTTGTTCAACAATAACCTAGTACATATATATTATTTATCCTACCATCAGTTTTATTATTAAAAGTGTTGCTTAATTTAAGATCTATTTTGTTTTCCGAAAATGGAATTCGCGTTCGAGTGTGTGTGTTATGTTTTAATAAACGCTTAACAAAAATACAAATTTAATCCTTCATGAAAAACGAAACGTAAGAAATGTGATAAAAGTTAAACTTAATTATAGCTAAAGGTTGGATTAAGTCTCATTTTACATTGTTCTCCTCAACCGAACTTGATGAAAAACTAATGCAGTTGCACGTCCTATCATCGTACTATCTCAAATCCACATGTAGACTTTAGCCTTTTTATATGAAGTTATGTTGCTTTAAAGACCGAGTTTACAAACTAACACAGATTATGGCGTGTAGTTTTCGAAAGAAAAAATACGTCTCCATATGTGGCATCATATGACATAGATAAAAGGGGGCTTTAAATCCTTCGTAACAATTGTATTTTTGACCACAAGCTGTTGCGTCCCATAACATTTTCAAATGGATACGACTTGACGCCGTTTGGAACTAAAGGTGCGGCATGGAATTTAAGCATTTTTTTCAAAGTTGTCGCTCCGGACGCGCGTGACAGGATTATCACACTGGTGTTATCACCTGGCTTTATGTATCTTATGTCCGAGGTGATGGTATTATAAAAAATACTTTAACATAACACTATGTTATAATGTTGTCGGCTTTCAACCTGCGCTTATTAGTTAATTGCTTTAAAGTCAAGACTAATTTGTGGTCAGTTGTTTTGGCCAGTCATTTATGACATACACTTTGTTTTGTCTTGTTTTCTACCAATTAAATTGTTAAACGGTTGTAAGTAAGCATGCCTGTACATATGGCCTTATAACCAAGAGACAATGCCCATGGTATGCCATCGTAACGTGTATTTGATATACACGAATTGTCGGATACCACCTTTTTAGAAACGTTATTAATACTACGAAAACATACAGGCTAGGCGTTACAAAAACTTTGTTGTCAGTGTTACATATAAAACGACATTAACAATGACCATAAACAGAACTATTGAATGGTGTCTCAAAATCGGTTATTTTACCAATGTTTAACTTACTATTTTTGTCTTTACACATTTTCGGAGACATAGTCCTATTTTATTTTCAAAAGAAAAAAATGTAAATGGAAAAACACACTAACACACTTCAAACAGTATCTACAGTTCGTCATGTAAATGTCTGTGCATTTTATTAAATACATCACAAACGTGCTGAAGTCTCGAAGGCGCGAGAGCGAGAATCTCGTCACGTGTGAGCGTGTCTCGAGTGTCGTTTGGTGTCATGATGTGGAAGATTTCTTCTGCAGGAGGTCGCTCAGGGTCCTGAAGAAAGTAAAAGTAATAATTCAGTTGAGATAAATAAAAAAACAGAAAGGTGTGTCTAATTTGAATAAAGGGTCTTTAATGAACAAAATGACAATCAGATCCTAATGCCATACTCAAGAAACATACATAAATCATATATAACATTTACAGTATTTTTGAGGCATCAACACTATAATTAAAAACGTACACCCGCTCATAAATAAAACATTAGTGTGCACCTTTTCTTAAATTGTACTAAGCTATCTATATACAAGATCAGTCATAAGCTAGTTTTAAACTTCATACAATCGCATACAATTATAATAAACAAGAAAGAGCTCGGATGTGAAACATCCAAGGCGCCGTAGAAACAATATGACTATCATGGGAACTAAACAATTTCTTACAATGTTGAGTAATTACATAAACATTTGACAGTAACGAACCATAACTCTGATGGGAAGTTTAGTATTTGCTACTTTGTTTATTTTCCTTGTCCTTTGCTACATATGTATTGACAATCTTTTATTTCGGATAACACAGTGAATACAAAATAAGTAAATTCTATAATGACAAAAAAAAACAACATTTTAATGTCTCACCTCTGTTAGAGCCTCTTGGTAGAAGTGCTGGAACTGGTTAATGTGAATACTATCCCCGTCCCTTAGCAATATGTGCAGGATACGTCTTAAGGAGTCGGGGGTCAAGGTCGTGTCACTCAGGTGCTACAATGGAACCAGAAACAGTGGTTATAAAATTATTTAAAAGGTTATGCATATTTTTAATTGTAGTAAAACTACTATATTGACTTTATTTCATTACATGTGCGGTTCCACCGTTTGTAATTTCTCCCACTTTTCTCTAGTTTGAAAAGTTAGATGTATGTATTTCTTGTATCTTCTTAAATGGAGGAATGAAGATATATATATATAAAAAGTACATACATGTATAATATTCAAAAGATAGAAACTATATTGCATACATTTAACAGCAAATGTATAGTTTACACTGAAGGTGTGATGTACTTTCTTCAAAGCAATATATTAATCAAACGTATGCATTTTGAGTAAAATCAAATTCAAAATTTCTGAAGTCACGTAAACTGATGGTGTTGTAAGCGGAGGAGAAAAAAAGCTTTAGAATAAAAAAAACAATGAGTGGTATTAATTCTGGGGTATACATGTATATAGATGTACTTTTATGTACATTGTAGTTGTTGCAATGGTTAATATGCCGTCTGAATGGTTATCAGAGCTTATTGTGTTCTTCTATAATATGTTGTCATTTGGCCAAGCAGTTTCTAATTTGAAGTAGTTGCTTAACTATGGTGTCTACGGTATATGTCTGGCTCTACTCTCAAATATATATAAGAATACAGATCATTATTTTTGTGAAGTATTTGTACCCAAAGATAATATCTGTTCTTGTTAGTTGCAAATGTACATTGGCGCATTGTGTATTAGAGTGTTTCTAATTGTGTCCAAAAGCATTTAATATATTTACAGTTGTCAAATACGTATAAAATGGTTTATTTTTCTACTTTGCAATGGGAATATAAACTGCTACTGACTACCTTTTTTCTTGTGGTAATTAGTACCTTAATTTCTTTGGCATATTCTTGATTGAAACCACTGTAAGTGAAGATCTTTGGAACATATGAAATGTATCTTATGAAGTTTGACTTTGTCTTGTAGGTTTTTCTCAGTACTTAGTTCTTGTATCCCTTGTGGAAATTACATGTACCTGTTAATTACTCGGGCTGCGAGTATTTTGTTGTACAAGTCGATCGTAGATATTTCAACATCATTTGTTGCTTTTATTTAGAATGAAATTAATATTGGTATATTTGGATGTGCTACTTTTTTATTAAATGAAATATTTTATTTTTAAACGATGTTGATTTCTGTGAGTAGGCCTCAATATTGTAACATTGTTATGCATTACTATTAGATCTTTTATATAAATAAAGAAGTTATCATCTTTAAGAATGACAATTACAATGAAAATGCCTTTTTTAAAAAACATTTTATACCAATTGTCTTTCCTCCGACCTCTATGTTGCTACTGTACAATACATTTTCAAGTTCTGCTTCATAATTGTTACTAGGGGTTGCTTTGCTTTCAAATCTGCAATATGAGCCAAATACATTTTTCCAAAGAATTTACTATGTGGCCTAATTTTGTTTTATGAATTCTGTGCCCAACTTTTGATAATTGAATAAAATATCAATGAAAAGCGATGGTATTCCGAAATGTTTACTGAACCGTATAACCAGTTTTCTTATCCATGTTGTTTTATTGCAAATATGAAGTGACCTTGATTTATCATTCATAAGCTCCGTGTCCATAATCTTTGTAAGTAATGTCTCTTTTTATTTAATCCAGTTTCCCATCCCACGGGAATTTAAAGAACATAGTTTGGAGTTTATCTATTATTTCTATATCGGGGTTAGGTAAAGATGATATGAAGTGTAAATTTTCGACAATGCGAGATTTTTATGACAACTATTTTCCCTAAAGTAGTGAGAATTCTTTTAGACTCTGAGGAGAATAATTGTTTAGTTTAGTAATTGTGATAAGGTCAGTAGAAAAGTGTACACAAAATATTGTGAATTATGTGTCTCAACTTAAGTTATAGTGAGGTAATAATTTATCACTGTTATATTTAGAGGTTCCTATCCAAACAACATTTGCTTTCACAACATTTATGCAAAGGTCGGATATGTCAGCATATATTTTGAAAGTTTCAAAGGAGTTCATACATGATTTTTCAGAGCCATCAAGAAGTATTGTCAACAAGACTTACAATTCGGATTTTGTGATATTTTCACCAGTAATATTTAGGTTATTTCTGATAAGGGTAGCCAACACTTCAGCACATAGAATGAATAAGTAAGTGGAGAGGGGTCGCCTTGACGCTCTAGATAAACCATTCTGAACGATGCCTATTTATCACACAGCAAGAATCAATTTTTATAAACTCATTGTGTCCATTCCTGACCAAAAATGATTTTTCAAAATCGATCAACAGAAAAATTCTACCGGAGCAGGAGTATTCAGGAATGACTATCCACAAATGTCTTTTATTATATGATCGTAAAACTATTTACCGTGACTCCATTACTGTAGGACCAAACTAGATTCACATCAGCAAGAGTCGTCTCTTCTGTTTCCTCTTTCTTTTCCGCCTCTTCTTCCTTCTTTTTCTTCCTTCTCTGTTTGTTCTTGCTCTCATCTTCTTTACAGTCCGTGCTCTCATAGTCGAGTGATGGCGCAAATGTCAACGTGAACGAGATGCCACGCCCATACGAGCGGACCTGATGGAGATGACCTGGAAAAGGTACCGCGAGGCTACGACATTAGTTTGCGATAATACTGACCCACATTCAAAAATTATGACCACTTTCGGCAAAAGGACAAAACAATCAATTCAGTATAGCCAATTATTACTCCAGGTGTCGCAGAATCATTGTTTGATTCACGTAATGACTACGAACGATATTCTACTGCAGCTTGATACGAGTTGACAAACAGTTGCATGTTGGGCTCGAGTTTTCAGAGAAGAATGTGAAGCTATTATCTTAAAATATTTTCACCATCAATGGCGGATCCCATATCAAAAGGGCAGATAATTCTGAAATTTATTGTCCAATGTTCCAACTTAGATATTTTATTATACTATACGCATTAAGACATTGGGCCTAATAGATATGTTTTGTTATATCTAGGTACATGCAGTTACAAATAAAGAAAATACCTGCGGGAATGTAGATACAGTCCCCGGGCCAAAGGGTGGAATAAGTCCATGGTGTCTTTGCAATCTTGGGGTACTTAAACACGTTGATCATGTCCACATCTAGAGGCGAGTGACCTGACCCGGAGTTCGGATACTGGGGAAATAATAAATTATTGTAAATGTTACTTTTTTTGCTTATATAAGTAACTTAATTAAACTGCCATGCACCTTTGAACTTGGCAATCTTGGTTTGGTTTTGGTGACAAATAAAGTCATAATATCAACGCCGAGAAATTAATGATCGAGAAAGACTCCAGACAAACGCCTGGGAAGAAGCACCAGCGCCACACGACACATCATCGCTAGCTCCACATCTCGCTCCGTCCCGACCGAGATTCAAACCCATGCAAACACGTACGACTTTATCAGCTCAGCTACAGGCACCCCATGCAATCTAGGTGACGCTGATCATAGAAACATCTTAATGAGAAGAAACAAGATTTTGAAAATTTGAAGAAGATGCTACCAAATGTATTAAAGGATGTGGTTTCTTCAACTTTTAACAATTTCCGAATGAAAAAAGCTTCAGAATTAAAGAAAATAGAAACAGAAATAATGTTTTCTTCTTTCTTAATTAGTCGCTTATTTATGTAATAAAGCCTGAACATTAATATAGATCTATATCACCCAGCATATATGTACAATTTTGATTATAATATTTTTATTAAAAAATTGCATACCAAACAACAAACATAAAAGGATTGCTGATTGTTTCCCTTTGCAATTTAGAAAGCGGTCTACTTACAGTCTCGTGATAATCAAAGACGTTCTTATGTTTGGGTTCAATAACAATGAAATCTTTCCTCCCATCTACGATGCAATGTAGATTGTGATCTCCATGGCTGTGTAAAAGTGACGCGGTACCGCCGGAACTCATCCAGAATTCTGCACGAACCAAACGGTCCTTGTATGTGCCACAGGACAGCATAGCAGGAAGCTTGTGACAAAAATATAAAACATCAATCAATCCGTCAATTAATCGATCAATTAATTACATTGTTACTTTGTTCCAAAATACAAGAGTTAAACTAAAACTCAATATAACAGTTATAGTATCTACAGGAATGCATGTTTTGTTGCTGAAAAGCAACAGGTTTAAAATTAAAATGTTTACCATATTGTGAGTATTTCACGTCAATATAGGTTAAAAGGTACTAAAAGTAAAGAACCTGTTTGCGACATATGTGCTGTAATGCAAAATTAAATGAGATTTACTCCTTATGTAACCTGGAGAATGATTGGCCAGATTTTCATATTGTTTAATATCTGACCAATAAGGTCCATGAAATTGAAACGACATCGAATCTGAACTTCTGAAACATGGGCTTTGTAGGTATATAGCTGATGTGGTGTTTTCCTTTTGTACAACAACCCACCGGAAATTCTTCCAGCATATCCTGGTGAATCGTGCTGGCCAAGTACCAGTTTTCATACATGTAGTCCAACAGGAACTTCCGGAAGAGCATGCGCCGTGGGGTTCTCTGGCTGTGGTCATGAAGTTCTTTCTTGACCGTGATCGTCACATTAGTCTTGCCGTACCTGTATCAGGTGACACTGGTCTTATAGTTTATGATTTAAGATGGTTATTTTCAATAAGTCCAGTGTGAAACTGAATACCTGTCTTAATAAAGGTTTACTTTGCCGCCAACTTTCTATATTATTTGGCTCACAAAGAGAGTTAGCAAAGTTTTGACAAGGCGTTAACCCCAACGGTGTTATAGTAGAATTTTCATACGGTATTTAAGTAATGCATTTATTCTGTTGTACTGAATAAGTTAAATTCACGATGCATTATTTAATACATTCTACATACATAATGAGCATTGTCCCTCTCTGGCCGAAGTATATGTAAAGAAACGCTACTTTTCGTTCGTCGTTTACCATTTTACTTTCCATGTTTCGTTAGATATACAATGGTTTCTGCCCTAAAGCGACCACGTAAGCTCTACAAACGCAATACTTTCCGGGGGCATATCCCCAAGGATCCCCCTTGTCTTAAAAGCTGCCGTGCGTACATATCATATCATGCCTTGCTACGCCCCTGTCTGGTATATATCTATACCAAAATTGACCTTTTAACGAGTCTGTAAAAATTAAATTATATCATATGCATATTATATACATGAAATATTTTGAATCTGTGCTGGAAATTTCAATTCTGCGTGCCCCTTTTAATCCTCTGCTTTCTAAACCGTGTATGACTACTTCTAAACGAACAAGTAAATGTACAATCAAATACACGTTTATACGCGTGAGTCTTGGTGCGCTTTTTAAGATTCACATCGAAGTTTAGACTGAATGTGTCACTCCAACATCTCATCACAATGAACTCCAACCAAAACCCTTTTCTCTTGAAGGGATATGTGCTTCCCAAATCTACTTAAAATGAGGGTAGGTCGTTACTTACATGCCCAAAATGCACGGGCCCTCTTCGAATTTACTTAAAATAAACAAACAGAATTACTATGCTCCCTCCCCCGTCAACTTCTACCAAATGTACTAGATATTAGACATAATCTTAACTTACTTCTCCTTAAGGTAAGCGTCCTCTTCGAATCTGAGCAGTGCCGGAGAATTCTTGATGGTTGCCCGCAGCACTGCCGGTTTGCCTGGTTTAACATAGCGCTGGTGGAAAATAGGCGGGGAAACAGCCTCCTTTTCTTCACGGACTTTGCCGTCTGGCTTCTTCTGCCAACCTGCATCAGTTAATGTGCACGTGTTGAACGGTGTGCTTTTAAACTTTTTATCAAAATTTACGCTGCTTTGGACTTATGATTATGCCGTTCTCTTCTCATGAAATCGTACAAAAATACACATACATGTACATTTAACATTTAACTACTTCTTGGCACGCAGGACACAGCAATTGGCGGTGGTTGTTAGATGGGCAATTAGATTAGTTCCGGTGTAAATATAAATAGAAAGAAATTGGACAAGGTTATTTGGTTTTTTTTCATTTTTTCAAGAAAACTGCATGTTAGAGGGAGGGTGGTAGAGGGTCCAGCTTATCTGCGATACGCCGGTGGTTCTGCCCAGACATAAGATAATTCGTTGGACGTCGCCAATGTAGCCATAATTGTGTCAGTACGGTGTAACAAAAGAAAAACATACAAAGACCGAATAGTTATTTTGTTTGTTGGGTATTTCAGTTACTTGGAGACATTGTCCACTTGAAGCAGATATAGTGTTGCTTTCACTGTGTATAGCATGATGTGAACACAGGGCATGATACCACAACCAGTCACATTATCTTGACACCGGGCCGACCAGTCATGGCACTACCTCTATTTTTGCCTATGCGTTAACAAGGGAGCTATACCGCTGCCAGTTTAATGACATTGGTATGTCGAGGCCCGGGATCGAACCAGGGACCTACCGTACATCCGAAGGATTAATAGACAAGTTTCTACTCACCTAAGGGCCTCAGATGTCCCTCTGGTATACCGGCTACTGTATGTTGAGTGTTCTCGGGTGGAAATGGTATATTTGTCTTGAGGTCCTTGATAAAACTAGTCTTGCCTTCCACAATGAAGGACACAGACGTACTGATAAACACTAGATACAAAACGATGTATCCCATGATGCATACACTTTAATGTCTTAATTATTTTTATTCAATAATAAAGCCTAAGTCTCCCCTACAATTATCTAACTAACAATGATAAACGTGTTACACATAAACTAAAGGCAATATCGAATAATTTAGTGAATTATTCATACAAACGTTAACGGGTTTTTGGAGATACGAATCTAGTGAGAAAAAGCAAAATTAACACAAAACAAAGAATGTGTACACGGAATCCGCTTAATTTAAAACTTTTTTAACAATATGTTTTCAGTAATCACCTAATTATAAAAACAACAACACTTCTTAGCATTTAAATTCAAAATATGTATACCTTATTTCAGTCCACCATATATACACACACATTTGAAAAATCAGAAATGTACACGTAATCTCTAAACCTCCGAAACCTTTGGGCATTTCCACGTATGCATCTCTCGTATCCACTACCAAATACAAAATGGGCGATGACATCCGAGGATTAACCAATTATACAATGGATTCAATGGTGCTGTATTGATTCTGAGCTCCCCGTGCATCGCAACAGCTGGCGACAGCGGCATGCTATCGGGTCAGGGGTCACGGGTTTGACCCGTGAACCGGATCTTAGTGACGTGGTACAAATCTATGAATAGAAGCCCCGATGTTGCTTATCAGTGCCATTCACGACTACTTTTGTAGTGTTAATTTGTAAATTTCAGTTTGATAAGACGACGAGTTGAACATATATGAATAAACTGATTTACCTTTGATGCATTCAGTCGTGTTTGGTCGAGTTCCTGTTGTTGTAGTGATAGTTGTTGTTGTGGTGGTGGTGATTATCAATTTGAAAAGGTATATACAAATAATCTGTTATATTGTTGGTGAACTCTAGTCTAGTTCCTGCTGTTGTAGTTGTGGTAGTGATGGTGGTGGTGGTTGTAGTAGTAGTAGTTGTTGTTGTTGTTGTGGTGGTGGTGGTTGTTCGGGTGATTATCAATTTGATAAGACTAGAGTAAACTGATTCAGTTCTTGGTGTATATTGTCGTTTTATCGTGTTCCTGTCGTTGTAGTGGTTGATGATGTTGCTGCAGTGGTAATTATCAATTTGAAAAGACGTTAAATGTGGTATCCGATAATTTGGAGAGAAAAAAAAAATCATGTTCACGAAACATCATAATAAACCATTGTAACCTGAACATATCTCGCAAAACGCTGTTTATTGATGTCCTACATCTGTATTGACAAGTGAACCATAACGCCACAATCGTCATTACAAACATGTATTTCCTATCTGAGCCACGCTGCACAGTTAGCTATCTTTAAACAATGAAAACCACATGATCAATTATGTTTTTGCGCATCCACGTCATCCACTGTGACGTCGATGTCTATTTTTAGCAGGAATCCCAAATGATCTTATTTATAGATTTGAAAAGAATGAACATTTAAGCGTTGATGAAGTGTTGCCCTAAAATTGTGATACTCGTACTGTTGAAAATCACCCAAGTTTAGACTAAGGTAGGATTTTTTCTTCAAAAATCATGTACAAATAACCCAAACAAAGATAATATTTTGTTACATATAGCCTATCAGATGTATGCAAACTTTCGGATATAACCTTGTTGTGGTGGCTGTACGTTGTTGTAGTGGTTGTGGTGATGGTTGTGGTAGTGGTTGCAGTGGTGATCAATTTGAGAAGTCGCTAACGAATAAACTGATTTACTTTCGTGTATTCAGTCGTATTTCTGCAAGTTCCTGTTGTTGCGGTGCGACCCGGAGTTGTTGGTGGTGGAAGAACTAAATTATATTTTCATAAAACGCATATTTATAAACTATTTTACCTTTAATGTATTTCGTCGTACTATTTTAAGCACCTGTTGTTGTTTTTTTCTTGTTGATAATGGTGGTGGTGGTGTGCTGTTTGGAGTTCCACTGGTAGTTCGTTGACAGAACCTCTATAGCTCGCTTGATAAAGCGACCCGCTAGTATGGTACAGAGGTCTGAAGTTCGAATCGTAGTTTATGCTTACTATTTCCCGCCCCATTTACGGTTCACTTTTCATCCTGTTACATTTGGTCCCATGGCCTACTGCGGTAGCCTATTTGAGTTGAACCAGGGAGAGATCCATGAAGAATCTTATTAGAAAGAAGGGAGGAGTGTGGTAGAGCCTGAATATATAGCGCAGTTGATAAAGCGAAATGCTAGTAGATGGTAGGTCTATTGTTCGAATCGCGGTTAAGGCTCACTTTATTCGCTCCATTTACAGTTGTGATTGATATTATTAAGACGATGGGGATAATAATCGCACTGCTGCTGCTAATGATGATGATGCTGAATAATATTGGTGACGATCAATCGCAATAATGAGGATATTGCTGTTAGTATTCATAAATGATAAAAATGATCTAGAGGAGTAACTCTATGGTAAGGTAAGATGAAGGAGCACAACATGACCACGAGAAGATCACAAGTGGCGTTTTATGTGACGGAAATAGGTAATGACCATATTTATTTGATTTATGAAATAATAATCAGAACTTAGGAATGAAGTCTAGATGATGTAAGATCAAACTTGTATTTCCTAGGTCGTTGTAAAACCCTCTTTTATTGGCGTAAAAATTCTTTAAAACTTGAGGTTTAAAACACGTGTCCTTTAAAAACATATTGTTTGTTTTAGCAATCAGGTAAGTTTATAATTGTGTATATTGATTTGGACATAATATAAACAAAATGTTTCGTTTATTTTGACATGGGAAATGACATCCAATAATCGTGTCCGTAAATCAAAGAACACATTATGCAAAATAAGCACAGGCGTGTTGGTGGCACACTTTTATTAGTAACACTCGGCGGTTGTTCACACCTCTTTTTATTACTATTGTGTCGGTATTTTATGTGATTTTCTCACCTCATGTGTATTGTAGAGATTCCCGATTATTCATAGGGTTATACTTTTTAAGAGAATAGTTTCGTTATTTAAAAAAACAAAAACAATTTGGGTCCACAAGTGAAAAAAAAAATACATAGACAATATGTTATATATTTTAATAACATACATTGTGTATTTCATTAAAAAATAGTGCGTTCTTACATGTATATCAATTACATAGCAACGTTACAAAATGTACAACATTTCAGAAACATTATGGTGATCCCAGTCAAAAACAATACAAAATCAATACACATAACAAAAACAAGTAATTGTGCATCTTGTATATATACACCACACACATAATTAATCAAGCACATTTAAAAAGCACAATGAACAGGCACGTGTAAAACCTCAATCACATAAGTCAGTAATTCACTCTTACACTGGTCCATACAGCGCGGCGCACGCATCTAGCTGACTCTTCGTCAATCAGTAACCGACAGTAATAAAAAGAGGTGTTAACAAAAGTCGAATGTTACTGATAAAAGTGTGCCGCCAATACGCCTGTGTTTATTTTGCATATTGAAGTGTTATTTGATTTATGAACACGATTTTAGGATGCTTTTTCCATGTCAAAATAAACGAAACATTTTGTCCAAATTAATATACACAATTATAATCTGACCTAATCGCTAAAACAAACAATATATTTTATTAAGGACAGGTGTTTAAACCTCGAGCTTTAAAGAATTTTTACGCCAAATAAAACGTTAATAGAGGGTTTTGCAGCGACCAAGGTAATATACGTGTTAAATCTTAGATCTATCTATACGTCTTTCCTAAGTTCATGATACATATTTCATTAATAAAATAAATATGGTCCGGAATGATTATACTAGTATTATTATTATTATTATATGGTCCGGAATGACGAGCAAAGTGGTCCGGGATGACTATAGCATGGTCCGAAATGATGGTCCGGAATGCAGATGGTCCGGAATAAGGTAATTCGACAATAATTATATTGTTGTTGTTGGTGATGACGACTTCGGCAAAGATGATGAAAAGATGATGGTCTAATTGACATTTGAAAATAAATAATGATAAAGAAAAGTTCTTCTTTCTGGAAAATGCGTCATATCATTTTCCGTCAATTAAACTCCTGTTCAGCTCATTTGATTCTCTTTCCGCTAGTTCCTAGCTGACGAACTCTTCATTAGACGGAAACTCCAAAAAGAGAAAGCGTTTGTCGATTTGTCTTGCAACTAAATGTGTTGGTAAGTCAGATTTTTAGCAAGTAATGTCAACAAATTAGACAAGAAAAAGCGTTTATTTTTATCTACGCTTATTGTCGTCCTTAGATTTTGTTCATACATAAAATACTGGAAGAAACTCCCACCAAGACGACTGTGAATTTTTAATTCGCAAGGGAAGTTACTCTACTTCATTGTTCTAAATGGACAAAATTGATTTTCGACGAAATGGTTTCTTTTGTTTCTTTTTTTATTGACTTTGAAGGTTATGTTGTTAAATGTTAAAGTTGGTAAATATCTTATCAAGGTGGAGTTATGATTTTGTATTGAAATATATTGTGATGAAAATTATATGTAATTACAAAACATCAAAGTGTAGATTAGTGGGATTGTCTGTGGGGGAATCTTGGCTGTCATGCTTGAACAATGCCCATGTAACAATACAATCCACATCATCCTTTTGTGGTTTCCTTGTGGGTGATTTAATGTAAAAATATTTATGTTTAAAATATATTTCACAAATAACCAGCATAACAAATAATTCTTCTGAAAAGTTGCAAAATGTTTGATTTTGTGTATCTTTGTTTATTGTTAATTTATTTGTTTTTAATTGTTAATACATTATTTATTTTGTTTTGTGGTGTTATTAACTAAATTCACGTGATTATACATCACTCTTAAAACTTTCATTTATATATATTTTTCAGACATACAATGAAGAATTCAATCTCTTTTGAAGCAAAACTTTCCTCTTGATCTACACTGCTGTTAACCAACAGCTGTGTTCACAGTTCAGCATGCAGTCTTCAGACATAGACTTGATAAAGGATATTCCTGGCTACAAATTTATATTGAAGACTATTCTTCGGTATCAGATACAGCAGCTGGTAAGTTTGGGATTGAAACAGTGTTTTCCCTGATGCACAAATTTGTGTGTTTTGGGGCATATTTTCAACAGATGACCCCCCGCAAAATGAACTTACATTGCGACACACTGGACGCACAAAATAAATAAATGCACAGCCATAATTTATTGTCTCCAATGACATTGATCTTTGTCAGCTTGTCAAACTGTTGCAGAAAGCATTAAATATCAATTTGCTTCAGTTAGACAGAGTATTTTGTAAATAAGCGTCCATTATTTGTTGTCTTAATACTGCTATCCGGTCCGGCCCGTGAATACGCTACATTTCAAAGGTTTGGATGAGTTTTATCTGCATTAATCTTTTAGAACATAGTTAAGTCATACATTGCATATTAATTTTAAGCAAATATATGTTTGGCTTTAGAAACCAAAACGGTCTAAGGCAATATATTAAAAACACTACAAGGTCAAATTTAACGTTATGTAGGAAAGACATGTAGGTTGAACCAATATGAGTACGAATACCTAAGTTTTGACTGGTTTTTGTTTTTGCAACAAAAATCCTAAAGTGAACCATAAACAATTTTAAAAATGTAAACCATTCTGTCAAAATGTCTCAGTCCAAGCTGACGACGTTTTCCAAACAAAACAAAGTAAATCATCAACTCAGCTTGAAAATGAACCCCTGCCAAAGTTCGCCAAAAAAAACTAAAACTAGTAGACCCCGTGGTTTTTGTTTTGTTTTAATAGTATAAAACATAAATGAACAATTTAGTTCTGTTTTTAAGGTGCAAGACTATTAGTAAAGTGATTATATAATGTGACCCCCAAAATTTTCCAATGACCCCCAAATCATAAACCATGGGGGTCACTGTGACCACCTAAAAAAAATTTCAAGGGAAAACCCTGATTGAAATTTGTATATATATATTTTTTGTGACCAGTAAAGATGGATATTGCGAGAAATTTCATGCTGTGATTTATCGCCATAAGCTGGAAGCATATCTGTGTGTATATTAACTGCTTGGTCACTAGCACCTCATTATTTCTTTCCTGTATCCATCAACAGGTAGAGCAGCTAGCACAGCAAACAGAGGAGGAATCTGTCATCCTTACAGCCAATGTTTCAGATGGAACCTTGTGTCACCTTGGTTCCGACTCCGGAAAAGTGTTTCTCGAGGATCACGATGATATCAAATCGCAATTCTTGGGTTTCTGTCTCAAACGTATGTATCCTTTTCTTTAAATGAATTTATAATACTTTTGCTTCGATCTACCCAGTGTTGGGCAATTGAATCTGACGTCATAATCGATGACCATATATTATTGACTAATCATAATTAATCAATAATATAATTGAACAGTATAATAACTTTTCATTTGATTATTTTCTATATGGACATCTTTAGCAAAAAGCAACTTGTTATTTGCATGATTACATATGTTGCTATACTGATTATGAAAGCTTTGAATAATCGTGTATTATACAAACCTGACAATACATCAATTTACAGTGAACTAGGGTCCCACACTATAAACTGGCAGGTGAACGGACGAGTAAAGTGAAAGGGCACAGCTATTGCCATAATGTCTGTGTATGCATAGAAGTTATATTTAGTGTTTATTTTGTTAGGAAAAAAAATATAACAAATGTGAAAATCCATAGCAACAAAAAAAAAAATTTGTTAATTCACAAACAGCAAATTTGTTAATTCACAAACAGCGATGAAAGTATTAGTTAAAACCTTGAATCCATGTTCCTGTTCAAAAGAAAAATGCCTTTGTAGCTATTTGGTGCACTAGCTATATGTGGAAGAAGAAAATATCAGTGGTTTTTTTGTTTCATTTCACAGATCAATTGGTTTTGTATGAATATTTTGCCAGTTATCATGTTTCGGTAATGCAGCACTACTTCTATTTCGATATCATATGTTTTGTATTTTCAGTCAAGGTTCTTGGAATTCCCCAAAGTGTTTTTATTGTATAGCATCATCGTGTTTAAATTTACAATCGAATTGCTATTCAATTAAAAATTCATATATTATTAAAATAACGACCAGTCGCTTAAGCACACTCACGTAGTCCAGACATTGTTGTCAGGAATGCTGTATTATTCGAAGCATTTTGGTTGTTATCATCTGTATTAGTGTGAAAAAATACTTTTCTTTTGATTATGATAAATAAAGACTCTTTTTTGGCAAATAGAAAGATTGGGAAGATGAACAAGACGCTGTATCGGCAAGTATTACTACTGAACCCTGTACATCGTCACAATCTTCCTCAAAAGCAAAACTGTTTTGTGTTGAAAACTTAACATCGGAGAGGTTTTTAGTCGTTTTTTTAATTGTTTCTGTGTAGAATTGAATAAAGCGTGTTTAGTTTTTAACTTTCGTGTGAAACATTTCGAGCCTCTTAAAGTTGTACACAAAGTGGAAATCAGACAGCAAAAATGCCTGATTTTTTGTCGCATAATGGTTTCCTAGTTACTATACAAACACACACATGCAAACAAAACATATTCTTCCTTCATATGCAAAGTAAAACTCTATTCTAGCATTATGTCGCTATATAAGTATAAGGCACTTTGTACTGTTTTACTCAATATTTCAGGGAAAAAACTCTTGCCTTTGTGCGTTAATGTAAGTTAAATGAGTAATGTGCATTTTCTCATCAAAATAGGGAATTTATATCTATAAAAATAGAAATAAATGGATTTGATTGTTATTAGGGTTTTTTTTGTTTCATAAAAAGATATTTTAGGATTATTGAATTTCTATTTGACACCATGAATAACTGCTCCCATATTTCAGCTATATGTTGTATTTAATTTTTGATTACAAAAAGTCGTTAATATATTAAAAGATGAAGTATAAAAAAATAATTTTGTGGTTTCATGAATATATTCAAATTAATATCCAGGAAAAAAGTACAAGTGTCTAAACCTATTACCCATAGTGCAATACAGGGTCAGTGAAGGTCCAAAATAATTTAGCACTTTTGCCTTGATCTATAAATGCAAAATATATAAGTTTTTTAGCATTGCAAAGAGTGTATTTAAACACCAGGTTGAATGGTGAAGGGGAATGGGGGTAGATTGAGGTAAACTTTTAAATAAATTTCAAATACTTTGTAGGCAAACATCAACTGGAGGTACAAGAAAAAGAAAAACAAGCATCCCAACAGTTCAGAGCTGGTCTGCAATCTAGAAACAACCAACATTTCCCTACCCAATATTCTCCCATCCCTGACGTCCACCCTGTTGCATTGACACGAGCCAGCGTAAAACCATCAGCCAGACACCGACCATACCCATCCACTCGGCAGCAGCACAGAGTTAATCAGTCATCATCTTCTGCTAGTCTATCTCAAATCCAAACTGCCAGCTCTCCTCTTGGGCGCAGTTCAATTGTCAAACTTGAGCCTTTTGATAAAAATTCTGAATTGTCACAAAAAGACGGTGCCAGTGAATCTGCAGTAAGCATAGGTGTCTCCGACGAAGATTCTATTAATTCCTTTAGCGTGGGTGGTGCTGCGAGTGAACAGTCGCATGCCAGTGAGAATTCGAAAAACAATGATTCCGCCAACATTCCACCACAAACCCAAGACTCTAATGTCGCTAGTGAGTCAGATACAGTTGCTCAGCCAGAGGGTTTGACAGATCAGAAAGATGGGTCGGATATCTCAAAATTTATAGACAGTCAGGTTCTACCATCTGCCAAAACTGCTGATGATCTCAATGAAAATGACTCCGATAAATCTGCATCTGCTAAAGTAAAGATAGAAGCTATAACAGAAGCAGATATGGATCTAGAAATAACTGGGGTAGAACCCCCGATGGGAGAGTCGATGAATACTTCTGGGGAGTGGGATTCAGGGTCGCTGGATTATTCTCAAGGGGCGTCCGGAAGTCTGGTAGATCAAGGATACAGTAAGTGCATTTTGATTTTGTGTTGTTTTAACACTTTTTTCCTTGGGCATTAAAAAACCCAGATAGGTTTCATGATTTAAAATTAAATTAATTTTTTTTTAATTCTCACTCTTTAAGTCTCGGTCAACCAAATAATTTCAGCATTTTCTTTAGTTGAAATTTTTTTTTTAATTGCATAAGATTAGAATGAAACCACACAATTTTAAATAAGTAGAATAGAAATAAACATGTTTAAAATTTTGATAAAAACAGGAAAGAATTTAGTATAATTTGTTTCCAGTTCTTCATATTATAGTGTTTATGTATTGAATAGAGTTATTTAAAATATCATAAAGACTTCTTTTATTAATTATCAGTTTGATATGAACGATGTAGATTAAAGCCCAAGGAAAAAAGTCAACAACATGTAACAGGTTAAAGTTCATTTGAAACTTGTTTACAGCAAGTTGTTTGCATTACTGTATCATTCTTTTTCTGAGAAAAGAAAACAGAATTGGCCAGTCAGAGATGTCAAATAAATACTGAACATTTTAACTGAAATTTAATAAATCAATATGAAGACAGTATAATATCTCAATAAATACAATCTGGTAGGTTTGAATTAAAAAAACGTTTCAAATGAACTGAGACATTGAGTACATGTTGTTTATTGTAGTTAGAAGTACAGTAGGAAAGTTTTAAACAAAAAACAAGGCCGTTATCAATATCGAGGAAGGTGCTCTTCCAGCTACCACAAACCCAGAAAAGAGCTGTACAACTCCTGCTGACTCCTTCATCTCTAAACACAGGGATCAGATTCATAAAGAATCTTAGTTATTTTTTCTGATTTAAACTATTTGAATTTTAAAAAAAACCACCATAGACCTAAAAAATTCTTTGGATTTTTCCAAATTTTAGGAAATTTCTTAGTTAAACAAACAATAACTAAGATTTTTATGAATCGATCTATGATACTAAACAAACAATAACTATGATTCTTATGAATACAATCCATGATACGCATTAGGATCGTCTAACTAAATAAGGCAATTCTAATAAGAACAGTATGGGTTTGGTTGAGAATTATGGGTAACATGGCAAAACAAAAAAGGATTTGCTTCTCTAGAGCTCAGCACTACCATGTAAAATGTTCATATTTTTATGATATTTTACCTCTCAGTGATTCATGATTTTTATTTACCTCTTAAATAATTTGAAATATCAATATGACACTGGTCTTAAATTTTGTTTGCAACTTAAATCTGTTTAAACAAATAAAAGCATATTTTCAAAGCATGCAAAAATATATAAATAAGGAATCTACTTTCCTTAAAACACATTATATTAGAAAAACATGGAAATGAGGCATCCAAGACAAAGATTAAAAAAAACACACTTTGTTCTAGAGCTGTTTTCTTTGAATATGGCAATTTTGCAATTTATACATGAACACATTTCCCTTGGGATCATGTCATTTTTAGCCAATGTTTCAGTGAAAAAAATGCATGATGCATTGCAGAGTGCCGATGATTAAAGGATTTGACCAATTCGCTTTAGTGTGAATCATAAGGACACCACCAAGAATTTTCAAATGTCATTGGATAAAATCTACTTTATAAAAGCTCCCTACTCTGATAAGCTGCAACAATAAACATCCTGTCAACATACATGGGACGTAATGATAAACCTTTCCTACTGTTCTTGTTAGATTAGATTTGTTGTATTTTTTGTATCATTTCATGATACTTATATTTTTTGAATTATATATGAAGTCTGTTAGAAAAATTAAGAAAAGATACAAATACAATCCCATTTGTAGCTATCAGTGATAAACGATTAACGGTTTCTCAGTTTTTATGTTACTTCTCCCTCTGCCCCTCTATTTATAGTTTGGCAGTTGACACGTGGAAACAGACAGTATCACAATGTAAAGGCCTGTGCTCATTTATGCAAAGTAGCTCATCTGTTTATCATGTGCTTTACACTAACATTGATTGGATAAACAGGCTTGGCGGTTTTGTAACTGTCCATTGTATTAGCCATACTTGCAGAGCTAAGGTATCCATGTTCCTAGATATCACAGATCACCATCTACCATTTTAGGTTGGTTGCATAAACAATAAACAAAGTCTTTGAAATGGTTAAGGATTATAGTTATTGGTTAGGGAAAGAGCAAAAGTATAGCTTCCCATGCTTAGCATGTACAGGTTGACACAGGATAAGTTGACTAGGTGGTAGGATAAAGTGCGTGTAAGATAGTACTGATATCTATCTTAAATTGATGGCACTCTGCTGCCCCACACCTTGGAAGTTTGAGTCTCATTCTAGGGAAGAGCTTTTAAGTGGTGAAGGACCTTTCAGTTGACCTGCAGAGTGCTGCTGGTTCTGTCCAGACATTTTATCTGGTGTATTCCTCCACCACATATTGTCACCAGCATGACCAAAATTACACAATATATTTTATTCTCAGTTTGCTGTCATGTTTCAGGTAGAACTATATATGATTCAAGTGGATGGCCTATGCCCTTTGATGATGACTGAGCATGAATAATTATAATTGTTAATTTCCTCTTATTATGAAATCTTTTGAATGCCCAACATTTACTTGTACTCTAAAAAAGGTAATAAGAGACTCCTGTAAAAATACATATTACAGTTGAAAATTTAAATGAAACTCTGGAATTATTTAAAAAAACATGTTGTTTTTCCCCTAAACACTACTTCAGAAATACAATATTATTTCATGTGGTGTATCATTTTTACTTAAATTTGTTCTCTTGTCATTTAAAAGGTTATATATATATATTAATTAATTTTTTTCTCTTGTTATTTTTGGAAGTCTTTATTCTGTATTTCTAATTAAATTACATAGTGTTACCTCCCCTGTGGGGTAGGTATTTGCTTTAAAGTAACAGTAAGAGTATGAGTTTTCCACTTTTTTCACATACTATGCAGAAATCTTCAGAAAGGGCAACAGTGAATAAGCATTTTGATGAAGATTAGCAAATAAGAAATGAATTTTAGAATGTTTATGAAAATATCTACACACAAGGGAGATAACAATTACTTTTCTTTTATTAATAATGGGAAATAACCACTACTCATTTAAATAGTGTTTTTATACCATACTATTGTTTATGCATTCTGAACATGTTTAGCGTTCTATCAATCAGGTCTAAAATACTTGAAATAATCATTACTTTAATAGTAAAATATAGTTAATGTATAGAGGCATTGTTGTCATTTTGAATGGTAATTGAAGTGGTGTGTAAAAGTAAATTAGGTTATTATTTTAGTGCAACCATGTAACACCATGTAAGACAGTTATGTTGAACAGAAGAACATTTAATTAGATCAGAGAAGGATGTTAAGAATCAGTATAAATAATGCATGAAAACAATAACTTAAAATTAAAAAAACAACAACCTATGGCTGAATGAAACTGTGTTGTTTTTATGGGGACAAAAGGTATTTGAAAATTAGAACTCAACCATTTTGTGCACGAACATCATTTTGAAGACTAAGCAAGAAAAAGATGGGGGAAAGTTGAGGTATGTGTTCTTTGTTTTCCTTTTTTTTCTTTTATTATGATCTTTTATAATAATATATTTGACTTATTTGAAGATATAACTTTTAACATTTTAAGTATCAGTTTGTATAGATTAATTGGTAAAATAGTTGTACAAGATTTTATTATTAAAGCTAATATTTATATGCTGACTTAATCTTTCACATTTTAATGTAAAGTTTTATGCAAACCTTCAATTGTCCACTGGAACTCCATTATAATGCTGGCTTCGAGGGTCCAATCTGCAGTTAAAGGACTGCAGTATTTACTATATACGTTATTTGTATAAACTCTTTAGCTTGTTAATTATATGAGTAAGAAGAGCTTTTCTACTCACCCTGGCATTAGGTGTCCTCACCAACATATTGCCCTGGTGAAATTTTTGTGGGCACATACTGTCAAGCTAAAATATCTCATTAACCATAGTGAAGATTGAAATGAAATTTCATGCATGCAGAAGCGTTCTGAGTCCATGACCCAAAATGTCCGAGAAGCTTGCTCTGCTTCCACATCTTACACTTATTCAGTTTATTGTTTATTTATCACTAAACATCTGATAAAAAAAATCGATATGCAAAGCAGTCACTTTTCAACTCCAACACAGGTGAGTTCTGTAAATAACAGTTTTCCCACTTACATGTAAAAACAGGATAATAATGCTTAAGTTATCTTCCTTACATTTACATGATTGATGGTTCTTGGTTTGATTTTATGAGAGATATGGATATTAGTTTGACTTAGAGTAATAACTTTCATGCAGAGTTCCAGATAACTTGCAGTGTGCCATTGGTTCTACCCAAATTTAAATCTTGGGTAATGCTGTTTTAGTAATTAGTTTGACCACGCTTTAATCAACATAATTGTGTCAGTGAGATGTAACAACAGCAACAAGAACAAACAATTGCTAGATAACTGGAACATCATGGTCTAAACCTATAGAGAAACAAACAAAATACCAAACTAAAACTGAGCCAGCCTCTGTGATTTCAATGCTTATAACAATGAGAAATAGGCTGCTGAATTGGAAAATAGGACCTTCACATCTAAAAGCTTTGTTAAAATGTGCAGTTGATTTTGTCCTAAAATTATGGTTTTAATTTTTGTCGTGATAATGGAAGCAATGGAAGATTAACTTAGCTAATAGCTTTTGTACAACTTTGACATGTCATATTGTTAAACTGCAAATTAATGTTTACTGTAATAACTTGTTTAAACTGTGCACTTATGTATTGTGTGCACCCCTATATTTGGGGGAAAGCATAGTGGGGAAAGTTATTTTCTGATATATTTGTTTGCCCCACCAGTTTAAGTCTTAGCAGTACATCAGATGTTTAAGCATGTGTTTAGAGATCGATCATGATTTCAGCGTGTTATTTCATTGGCATATTTACAGGGAACTGCTTTATGGACGCGATCAAACTTGCTCTAACAATGCTGGAGCTGATGATGATGGCAGTAATAATGATGATGATGATAAAATATTCAAGGTTCGACACTAAATTTTAAGTCAGATATCCCAAGAGAACACTTGCTCTGAAGTTCAAGAGTTCCTTGTCAAAATTAGGATTCTCCTGAAATATATTGGCGATACTGTTCTAAGTCAGTTTACCATAATGTTAAAATAACAAGCACTACAATACAATAATGTTTAAATGACTTTTCCCCCAGTAGATTTAGCAAGTTGGTATTTGGTTTTTTGCTTCAGCTCATTTTTCAAAATCTTTCACTAGAAGCATGCTGGCCAGGTTCTTATAATTTGTGCAGCCAGCGACAAATGACAAAACACTTCCATACGATGAACAAACTGTGCACACCATCCTAGTTTTAGCTTTTTAGCTCATCTAAGCATAACATGCTCAAGGTGAGCTTTTCTGATCAACATTATAGCTTGTGAACACTCTCCGACTGAAACTAGTTTAATGAGGGACTACTTGCCCTGTTTAGGGCTTTTTCATGACCCCCCCCCCCCATGTTGTCCATGCATGTCTTAAATGTTATATTCCAAATATGTTATCTAAAGGGGGCTCTAAGTAGGTACCTAGTTTATGTACCCATTTAAGAAAAAAGATGCTTTAATTTTTGTGTTTTTGACCTTAAAGGTGAGTGAGCTGGTTACGAGTGAATTCCACTCCCTAATTATGGCTCGCTCCCCTGACACTAGGGTCTAGGGATGTTGTTGATTTCTTGTATTATTTACCATAAGAAAAATTCCCTGTTTTGGTGTGCCTCTTCCCTTAACGAAATATAAGTATATGTTGTATACGGCAAGAAAAAAGAAGTCCCCGGCTGGTGGTTTAAGATAATGCTCGCCTTTGCTTTTTAATCAATATAGGAGTATACAACAAATATAAATTATGCTAGGCAGCCATTATCTTATGGATTTCCTACACTAATACACACATAGTCCACGCACTCAAGGATCTCATACACTCAAGCATACTTACAACTACATAGTCGCTTGTGAACGCACTAGAGGCCACAGTTTTTACCTTCATCAAACTTGGTCAGAATGTTTGTCTGCACGAAATCTTGGATGAGTTCATTATTTGGTCAGCTGGGGTCAAAAAGGAGGTAACTAGGTCAAATTTTAGAAAAATGTTGTGAACACACTAGAGACCACATTTATAGCCCAATCTTCACCAAACTTGGTCAGAATGTTTGCCTGCATATAATCTTTGATGATTTTGTAACTGGGTCAATCCTTATCAAACTTGGTCAGAATGTTTGTCTGCATAAAATCTTAGATAAATTCGTTATTGGGCTACTTAGGGTCACTAGGTCAAATTTTAGAAAGAGCTTGTGAACACACTTGACTCATTATTAATGGCCCAATCATCAGCACACTTGATCAGATTGTTTGCCTGCATGAAATCTTGGATGAGTTCATAACTGGGTCTTTTGGGGTCAAAAAGTAGGTCACTTGATCATATCCCAGAAAAGGCTTTTTAATACACTAGAGACCACATTTACAGGCCAATCTACATCAAACTTTGTCAAAATGTTTGTCTACATGAAATCTTGGACGAGTTTATTATTGGGTCATGTGGGGTCCAAAAAGGGTCACTAGGTCAAAACTAAGAAAAAGAGCATGAGAACACACTAGAAGCCACATTCAAAGCCTAATCTCCACCAAACTTGATCAGATTCTTTGTCTGTGTAAAATCTTGGATGAGTATATTATTGGGTCACATGGGGTCAAAACATAGGTCACTAGGTCAAATTTGAGTAAAACCTTGTGAAAACACTTAGAGGCCAAGTCTTCCCCAAACTTGGCCAGAATGTTTGCCATTATAAAATCTTACATATGTTTTGAAGTGGGTCATGTGGATTCAGTAGGTTACTAGGTAGAATTCTAGAGAATGTTATCAACCCAGCGGCCACACTAAGGTTCCAATCTTCACCAAAGATTTCTAAAGTAAATAACTCTTAATTACTTGATGCCAGATATGAGTCTACTAAAAGCCTGTGTCCTTAAGTGAGCGATTAAGGGCCATCATGGCCCTCTTGTTTTCAGTTGGAGTTGACTTACCTGAAAAGAAAACCCCACACTGTTTGATTTTGATGAATTTTGTAAACTTCTGTAAAATCGCTAAAATATGTGATTACAGACTAACATAAGTTTGCTTTTAGGATACACATTGCTTTTCTACCAGTTACATTTCTCCGAAATTTTGCTGTTGATAAAAAATTGTTATTAATTAGGACATTTAAGCCAAGAATTTTTACAGCTCTGTGGCAAATATGGCTGTGCAATTTTACTTTTTACTGAAAGATTGAGTGTCACAGTGGAAAACGTGGCTTGTAAAGTTTTGAGTGCCAGCACAATTAGTGGTGTCCTTGGGATTCAGGGACACCATTAGTGTCGAACACTGAGTTTAGTACATAACAACTGTAAGTCTACCTCTCTTACTTCTTTAATATTCCCACTGCTGAATTTCTACTGCAGTTTTGTATAGGGATAACTTTCCATTTGGTAAAATGATTTAACAGTAAATAAGTACATTCAGCCTGATTAACTTGATTTCGAGGGGATTGCCATAAATGCACTGTAATATCTGTAGAACAAGTTTAATGAAATGTACATATTTTTTTGCTGTTTTTCACTCAGGGTTCTCCCTAGAATTTTAAAAACAGAAGTCCATAGACTCCCAATGTAGAAAAAATTGCACATTGTTTGCATGCAGGGGCTCAAACACTTATTTGTTTTAATGTGCTTAGATGTATGTATTATGCCAAAGTCAAAAAGATGTGTTTTGTGCCAAAGTCAGAAATAACTGTAGATGCACACTACATTTGACTTTTTATTTTTGTAATAAATATTTCATTAAAAACAATAAAATACTTGTTTGAAGTCAAGAGAACAATTTGGTACAAATTAATACTTGAGAAAATAGTTTAAGTCAGTCAATGTTCCAAAATAAATGTTTCAATAATGCCAAGAAAATACCGGATGTATCTGTTCAACCCAAGATATTCAGTGTGCCATTTTATAATCAAAATCTTTATTTTGATGGGATATTATCTTATTTGATAACTGTTCTCTTATCAAAGTAAAGATTTTAATGATATAAATATATTATATATGAGTGTATGTATCTTTATTTCACCTGTTCTTGTCATATATAAATGTCCAATTATTCCTCCTAGATGACAGTTTTTCCTTTTTTCAGTTTTAGATGTTAAACAAGGTTTATTTGATATTATGCACATAAATAATACAAATAACACCTTATGATTTGAAGGTGTAATTTGTATTCAGTAGGGACTGTATCAAAATAATCAGCATTGTTTTAGTCGCTCGTAGTTATTTTGCTAACTATGGTTTTTGATCCCGTTTTCTCACATAAAATTTGCACGAAGATTTGAAGTATAGACCCTGAGTTCTCCTCTAACTCAACAAATGAGCATAAAGTTAAGCTAGCTGATAATGCTTATCGAATGTCACTGGGCATCCTGCCATGGGCTGCTAGTAATTGTGTTTTGGTAGAAATGTTGAATAAGTTGAATAAATGACACATATACACATTTATAGATGTAACTTCGAAGGATAGATAGGACCATTATATTAATTACTTCTAATCAATTTTACTTTCTATTTTTGTTGATGAATTTTGTTGTGATGTCGGTCCATTAACATTTTCATACACCTTTTTTATACGCCTGTCGAAGACAGGACATATTATGAGAACACACATAGCGAGCGGCATCCAGATGTTCGTACGGAACATAACTCCGACACTATCAAAGCTATTGACTTGAAACTTAATAGGTGGATAGATATCATTGAGACGAAGTGCAGAGCACAAGAACCATCACTCTACACCCATGGCAGGTGGGTGAGCCACATCCAAATGTTTGTCCGGAGCATAACTCCAACACTATCAAAGCTATTGACTTGAAACTTAATAAGTGGATAGATCTCATTGAGATGAAGTTCAGTGCACAGGAACCATAACTCTGTACTTCATGATTTTGGAGTTATGCTCCTTTATTTAATTTTGTTGTCCAGGTCATAACTCCTACATTATCAAAGCTATCAACTTGAAACTTCCTAAATGGATAGATCTGATTGAGATAGAGTGCATTGCACAAGAACCATCACACTGCACTTCATGATTTTGGAGTTATTCATCTTTGTTTATTTTTTTTGTCCAGAGCATAACTCCTACATTATCAAAGATATTGACTTAAAACATGATACGTATGTAGGTCATATTGAGACAAAGTGCAATGCATAGGAACTGTAACTTTGTTTTTAAGGATTTTGAAGTTATGTCCCTTTGTTTAATTTTCCTGTCCGTACCTCCTATGTTATCAAAGCTACTGATTTGAAACTTTGCAGGTGGATAGATCTCATTCAGACTGACTGCAGTGCATTAAAACCGTCACTGTACACTTCATGATTTTGGAGTTATTACCCTAAGTTCTATTTTTTGTACTTCATGTTTGTCTAAACCATACTCCTACATTATCAAAGCTATTGACTTGAAACTTCACAGGTAGATAAATGTTATTGAAACAGAGTGCAGTGCACAAGAACCGTCAATCTCCTCTTCTTTCTTTTGAGTAACCACCCTTTTTACACAAATGCCATTACTCTCATGTAATTTTTTGTATATTTGATAGTACTTCCCTTGGATTTTTCTTTTCAAATACCCAGATTGCAGTCCACAACCATGCCTGAGTGCATTACACAACAGTGCACAGCAGTTTAGCAGATTAAAGATTTTTTTATGTACTACTTTAATTTCAGTTTTTCTTGCTATAACCCAGAGTAAAGTCCAAAACTTTGCCATACTGCATTGCACAAGAGTGCACAGCCGTTTGTTTCAAATTGCTCTATTGGCGGTCGTATTTTGCTCCACCTTGCAGTGCTCTTGTTTTTAGCTCAAATTTAATCAAAAACGCATCCTCCGCAGACTTTTGTCATACTGTCTTCATTGACTTAGTGCTTTACCAGATGATATTCATACCAAAAAAGTTCGCTTAAAACATATGAATGCACTTTTTTCCTAATGATTACAAGGAAAGAAAATCCGGCTTTTATGAGGTTACCACATTTACACCTTGTTATTTCTAGTCTCTGGAAAGTTGCATTGCACAAGGTATAGTATTTCTGTTTTATTTTTGTTCTTAATTTCATGCACGGACAGTTAAATGTTTCAAATGTTTTGCTGCATTCCACAAAGCAGTGAAAGTGAATTTGCATAACTTAGAAACAAGTAATTAATTGTTGTTTTTTGTCTTTCTTACAATTAAGTGATTATGTTAGAAAATACTGTCCCCAATAATATTGATCTGTTTTGTTATTTACAAGATAAAATAGACTAATCTTTAAAGTATGTGTAATGTAGAGATTTAAACATTTTAGTGATAAAGAAAAACAAAACATCTAAAACAGTATCTAATGATGATGTTGCATAGACTTAGGTTATTTTAATTTTTAACTTTATTGTATTAAGATGCAAATATATTGAACAGAATCTTAAACTGTAAACCCTAATGTATGCAAAATATATGAAAACTATGACCAATTGGTCTGTTTCCACAGTAGGCTAGTTAGGGTTACTGACCTTTAATTCCACAGCCCTTCTTCACCTGGGTTTGAGTCCCAGTCAGAGCTAGAACATGCTGACCCTGTGTGCTTGTTGTTCTACCAAGACATCTTTGCAATCTCTTTCTTGAAGATTTCAGGGCGCCACTAATGTGACATAAATTTTTTTCTGTAAAGAAATAAATATACACACACACAAAAAAAACAACTTTAGGTACTGAAAACCCCAGATTCCACCCCAAGCCACCAATACCAAAGTGGTAAAAAATGAAAGTGAATTAGCTTCAAGCAAATAAAGGTAGTATCTGACAGTATGTATCCATTTGTTTTTCTTTAAAAATACAACAAATCATTTGCACCTAAAAAAAATTCATGTTTAATGTTTTTTGCTGTGTGAAACATGAAGCACTACACCCCAATCGTTATTATGATACTTGTATTTCCTATCTGAGTCAACTTCACGAAAACTTCTTTTTTCTATGATTTGTACTGTCTAACAGTTATGGTAGCATACAAGTTAGTCATTACTTAGACTTAAGTATGAATTGATGCTTAAATTATGCCTATAATCTCTAAAACAGGGATTAGATATTCTTACACATATTTGCTACAAGGAAACTGTTGGGTTTTATATTTATTAAGATTCAGAACTGGTCGACATGGTGGCAGGATATGTGACTGGGTCATGTTCATTGCATGCTATCACAGTGAAAGCAGCACTATATATTATTAAATGGGACACCATAGCTGGGTAACCTAAAGATATTCACAGGATGTTGAATCAACAAATAAAATAAATCAATTTTTTATGTCATTATTTTAAACTGTTTTTTTTAGCAAAACTTCTTCCATATGATTCATTGCCCTCTTTGCAGGTCTTCTGGACAATGAAGATGCCAACTATTACACCTCCCAACACCAAGAAGATGCTGAAGGTATGCAACCAATAACAGGGATGAACGATGTTCTGCAGGCTACTTTAAAAAATGTTTGTCCATATTGTCAGATGGTGTACTCTAGTTATTCAAACTTAAAGCGCCATATTCGGATTCATGAAGGAGTCTTCCCATATACATGCAATAGATGTTCAAAGAAGTTTTCAGACAAGAGCTCCTTCAATCGACATCGAGCAAAGAAAACTTTATGTGCAAAAAAGAGTTTTTAGAAATATATGGATATGACTGTAAGTGTGACTAATTGTTTTATGATCTTCCTCCATTTGACGTCCCTGTATACGACACAGATTTTCATTGGTTTATCATCTTTCCCACTGTGATCGCTCAGCATAGTGTTATCTTTGTGTGTGGGTGTGTGGTTGGGTAGGGGGTATCCAAAGAAGGCAACTTTCAATAATTTAAGCAATATCTTGGTTTAGTTGTTTTTTTAAAGTGTTTTTGGACAAGAGGTTGCCAAACAAGACTGTGTAGAATTTTAAGATGAGGGTCTTAGAAGGATTGGTGGGTGCATTAAAATGTGGCTTTACAACAGTATAGGTTTATATTCTTTATTACAATGTCAAATGATTCTGTGACTGTATTCTGTGACTGTACTTGTGCATTGATTAAGCAATATCTTTAGTACCCTTAGGAAGAGATTTTCTTAATTAACTTATGCTACTCTCTACTTTATTGTATTTGTAAATCTTTTATTGGCTTCAGGATGAAATAAAAAAACAAAAAAAAATCAGGCTATGACATAATTAAGATGTAAGAAGCAGTAGTTGCATAGCTATGTTGCTTACACTCAGGCAAATATACTTGGATAGTTTCATGACTGTTGGGCCAGAGTAATATGACTTGGGCCTAGTATCATGCCAGTTGTTCACTAAATACTTTTCATAGTAGTTTAGGTAGCAAGACATTTGCATAGTAGCACTGTCTATGGATAACTGAAAACATTAAACCCATCAAACATTGAACATTTTCTAAATATTCTACGCAGTTTCCCATTCATAATACTTGGATATGCTAGGGTTGTAAGTATGTTAATAAGAAGGTACTTTTTATTGGCAGATGCTTGCAACATGCTATTACTGTTAAGGCAACAACATCATGTGCTTCAGGTGGCCACCCCTGTCAGTGTTTATGATTACAACGTTATCATATCAAAATACTGAAATTGGCTTTGATGCATTTTTGAAAGGTACGACGCATCCCAAGCATGCAACGTAAATATTCCTTACTTGCAGTTCAGTCGATTTTCCGAAAATGTAAAGCAGTTTTCACTGAACTAAAAAAAGCCTGGAAAATACTACTAGTGGTTGTTACATATGATGAATATAATAATTGCATAATTATGCGCACCTTGCTAGATGCTGACAAAATGCGTCATCAGTTCCTGTAAAAAAAATGTAAACACATTTGGAATTTCCAATCTCAGTGTTTATCGGACAGTTTAGACGTTCTGCACTTCTGTGCTTTTTCTGTATTGTTCACAAAGCCCATTGTATAAGATGAAACTGCATCTTTCACATGATAACAAAAAAACTAACTACAATGTCATAGGGACTCTGTGGGTTTTGTATGGTACCCCACATTTGTCCAGGTTCTGGGTCCCCGCGACCCCGCATATTTTTACTGTCTTCGTGAACACTGCTTGTTTAACTTAATTATATCATGGGACAATTACACTTTTGCTAAATATTGAACAGAATTAGAAGTTGTTGTTTTGCTAATTCGCAGTTAAGCATGTTGCATTAATTTACAAATAAAACCAACAATGGTGTATATGTCACATTAATTTAAGAACAAAACCATCTTCGATGTATTAAAAATTCATTTAAAGAAGACAGCATGAGCAATATTTTGTGCAATATATTTTTTTTCATTTTCTATTTAACACTATTATAAATTATTTTAACCATTTGCATGTGTAACAGTTTTGTGTGTAAATTTAAAAAAAAATAATCCTTTTTTTAGTTTTCTTATTTTGTAAATGTTATCCAACAATTTTGAATGTTGTCCATAACAATTTTATAGTACACTATTTCAAGAGTCTGTCAAAAGAGGTAATATTAGAGTTTTATTGAACACCTTTTATGTATCGTGCTAGAACACTATAGACCTTTTGCTCTTTTAGTTTTTGACTATACTTAACTTCTCAAGTCCCACATTGCAAGGGATTGAGTTCTGATTTGTGTGCAAACTTTCATATTAAGAGATGTTCCAACTTTCCTACAGAGTGCATGTGGTTCTACCAAGACATAATTCTTTGTTCTTTCTTCAGCTGGAAATCACTTATATGACCAATGTATCTAAAAACATACACCACCCTAATGGTGTTTCCAGCCAGTAAGGGTTAAACTAAACACATTATTATGGTAGAGCGGTTACAGTCGCCGTCTTGTAACTCCTCAGCCCCACACCAGGTGGGTTCGAGTTCAATCAAGGCTAGAACTTTTATATGGAAAGGTTTTCCAACTAACCTGCGGTGTGCCAGTGGTTCTCCCTTGACATAGGTCTGGGGTCTTCCTCCACCAGTAATTATCTGGAAGTTTCAGATATGACCACACTTGTGTTGGTGTGATGTAACAAAAACTTTATTTTTTTTATATATGGACAGTTAAAACTGTTGAAGTTGTTTGAAATGAAAAAGCAAAAAACATTTGTTTCTTGGGTCAGTCAGTTTTGTTGTGATAACAACATTTATTTACCAATGTAATTATTAAGGTCAAGTTCATAATAAAGACAAATTTAAGGTAATAAATTGATGGCATTTAAATGGCTTCTAATGCTATATTTTAGTTTGATGGCCATTTGCCATTTTTAAAACAAGTATTTAATCAAATTTCTCCATCTTACTTAGCTAGTTCTGCAGATTTTTTACAAGTGCATCTCTTAAGGTCAGGTTATATTTAAGGTCAATTTTCTAGAAAAGTATGTCTTGTACATGTCTGTGTTGTAAACACTGTGTTTCTTTGTACAAAAATGCATAATTAATTAAAGCTGTCAAAAACAAAATATGTTGTTCTGTTTAAATTAGCACCATCTGAATAAGTTTCAATTAAATTCAAAAGAAATCTCAACATATTGGAATAGACTGTAAGGGCTTTTTTTCCTTCTTTAGTAGTGTTTATTAGAACAGATACTGTGCTACCTTCACCGTGACGTCAGGCCGGCAGTGAAACTGCCTCTATAATACAAGGGAGAAAAGCCACAACCTCTTTTCAGAGTTTATTTTGGTCAATTTTATAGCAGGATTTGGGTAATATTCTCAAATAAGAATAAAAAGAGAATAAACACTTGTAAACTTTCAACAAATTTGAAAAAAAAAATAATCAAAAATTGTATTCTTTAACGTGTAAATAGTTGAGGCGGTCGTGGCGTAGTGGTAGAGTAACCAATTTGTAATTCCTCTGACTGCTTATCCTCTCACCGCTTGTGTTCGAGTTCCGTTTGGAGCAAAGGACTTTATGTACGAAGGTCTTCCAGCTGACTTGCGGTGCACTGGTGGCTCTACCCAGACATTTGTCTGGGCTTTCCTCCACCAAAAAGATTGATTTTGCTATAATGATCATAAATGGTCGCTATAATGTATTTCAACAACAAAACAAAGCAATTTAATGTGTAAATACATCAAGTCAACAAAGATGATTAATGTCTTTGAAATAAAATGTTTACTTCAACTCAGTTAATCTTTGTATAGAAGGGAGCTGTCAGATCTGGATCTACACCAATAGATTATGCCTTATTTTGGATATTCCATAGTCTAGTTCTATAAAAACTGGTTTGCTCTTTAGCTTGTGCTTAGCTTAGTTTTCATGTGGAAATTAGAGTCAACTAATAAAAAATGGATTAGTTTATTTTAATAATACCTCAAATAAGAATGCAACTTCTAATACTTACTTGGACAGAAGATCCTGTCTACCAGCTGATTATATGCCAAAAAAAAGATGGACACTGAAGAAAGACTACTATAATTCCTGTGTTAAGTTTCATAATAACTTAATGTCTGTACTTTGAAATTCCCTACTGAGGTAACACATTGGTCTTTATGTGGTTTTTACATCTTATTCATAATGAAATCTATTGAATTTGTAATGCAGTGAAGTTGATAGCAATATTTCTTGGACAGTTATCCCAAAAACATAGATAGGAACTTAAGTGCTTTCAGTAAGAATGAAATTTCAAGAGGACTTTGGACAGATTACTTTGTGTTTCAAATAAAAATAAAATGTCAGAATTACTTTAGACAAATTGCATAAATGCTTTAAATAGAAATATAGAAATAGAACTGCCAACAGTCCTTTAGACATAGGTACTACTTAAAGGCTTCAAATGTAAATTAACTTGAAACAGATCTTTAGTCTTTAAGTTTTACTGTGGTTTCAAAATACACAATGCAGTAAAAAAAGGTCCTTAGTTTGACACTAGTAATGGTCATAACTGATTTTTGTCTTTAGGGTCATATGATCTATAAGTTGACAAACGAAATATGAAAAAAATCAACACTACCTTGATTTAAAGATCAGCAGACACAAAGTTTATTTAAAAGTACAAAGTCAATACTGAAATGCTGTAACTTACAGAAAAATAACAGGTACCATCTTTTTATGGTCAATTGAGGAGGTTTTCCAGCTAACCTGGTGTGCACTGGTGATTCTACTTACACTAAAGTCTTGGGTCTTCCTTCACCAATAATTAGCCAGACATTGCAAGTATAACCATAATTGTGTCAGTGAGATGTAAAAAAAACAAAACACAATTTTTTGTAGAACAACAACAAGCACTGCCATTACAGGGGACTCATTGGGATGGTACTTGAAGATTTAAAGGTGATATCTGACAGTTTAGACCAGATATTTTTCTCTCAAAGAACTAAATAAACTATTGTTACCTGAAAAAATCTCGCAAAATGCTGAGTATTGATGTCCTAAATCTATGTGAAAATTGAAGAACATCTCTCGTCATTACAAATAGGTATTTCCTATATAAGCCACACTGCACAGTGAGCTATTTTTAAACTTAGAAAAACATGTGATCCATAATTTTATAGAATCATTCGGGTAATCCGCTCTGATGTTGATGTTTTTTTTAGCAGAAATCACAACCATGCTTATTTATAGTGTTAGAAAGACTGTGCATATAGAGTGATCTATTTCAAAATATCTACTGTCTTACAATTAAGACATAGTTCAAAATCGTCTTTTGTTAAGACTTAGGTTTGACTTTTTGTAGAAACTATGCCCCAATTCTCACAATCCAGGTTTACATGTTTTTAATAAAGACAAACTGTCAGATAAGAAAAGGTTTGAGAACTGAAAATATAAAAATGTGAGCTATGGTACTTATAGATAAAAGCACACAAGTGAGTCTTCTAAACATCTGAACTTTCTTTGAAAGAAGTAAATTCTGAATGCAGTAAAATGCCACCTAACAACCATGCCACAAAAGCAACAAATGTCTATTAAGGCCAATTTTTATAAGTTCAAACTATTTGTCTTCTTTAATCAGTTAGGAACCTAACCTCAATAACTGTCATGGCGCTAATCAGGCATAACAACCATTTAAACTGGAACATATTGTGTGTTTGTTAGTCAACACTGACCTCAATTGTGACGTCTTGACCGGAACAACAAGTCATTCATGGTGTAATTTGCACTTCCTAATTGGCAAAATAATGCCCTCAATTGTGTTTTCACTATGTGGACATTATTTTTCAATGATGTCACTACTTTCGTCATAACTTATAGAAAATATCCGGGCTTGGACATTTTGTATTCAAATAGATCGTTTTTCTTTTCATTGCTTGCATTTGAGAAACTCATCAGGAAATGCTTGGTTAGAGCTCTGTAAAACCGGTTTAAGCACCCCAGTTGGTCCATATTGCCGACTGACCATTCCAAGGCGGTAACTATCGGGTTTGCTCTTTTCGTTAAATGACTCATCACAAATTTGTTCTTACTTTTCGCTTGGCTTGCATGTAAAATACCTTTGTTCTGTGCCTTTTCGGAGTTTGGTATGTCTTGCAATGCTCAAAGGATTTTGTCATATATTCTTATTCAATTTACAATCTAGGACCTCAGGTCACATGAGGTCATGATCTTAGTCAATTAGGCACTAAATTATTCGTAGCACTAGCATGATAATTATACCAAATATTGAGTTTAAAGGCTTATAGCTAAAACATAAATGTGCACGTCTTTAGTATCAATTAAGAAAGAAATAAGAAAGTCAAAGGATCTTTATTGTCGGGATTAGCTCTTGGTCTTCAGTCTTTCACATGTGTAGATTGCATTCAGTAGGATCATGCGCCATCATCCTTTTTACCATACTACAAGATGACTGACCAAATCTTTTCAAACTCCTTGACATTTTTATGCCACTAATAGGCAGTCTATAGCAGTCACATTGTCTGTTTGTACATCCATTCATCAATCTTATTGTTGTGTCTAAGCCATAACTGATAGAAATTCTTCCAAACATCATCTACTTTTGAAGGTGTGATAAACGTAAAATTTACATGGGAAACTATTAAGGTCAGGTTTATATTCAAGGTAATTGTTTGCTTTTTTCGATTTATTATGTCAATTTCAGTGACATTCCTTGTTTTTTTACAGTTGTAAATCCTGTAACTTTTTTTTTTCAACTTAAATATTTCCGTTTAATACATTACAGGTTCGGGCCTGTATCGTGAATATATTGCTGAAGATCCTTTGAAGGGTAAAGGTCGAGTTTTTGTGTGCGGCTTTTGTGACAAGAGGTTCATATCGAAGGGGGATTTGACGAGACATGTACGAGTTCATACCGGCGAGAAGCCCTATGTTTGTGCTATCTGCAAGAAAGCATTCAGTGACAAGAGTAACATGAGGCAGCATGTTCGAGGAGTGCATCTAAAACAACCAGTGCGTAACTTAAGATAAACGTTGTGTCTTGTTGTTCATTCTTCTCAATACTATGTTTTGCTTTGTTACATTAAGTGTTAAACTGCCATTGGAATATGTCTAATAGAATTAGTGAATGTTCTTGATTTTTAGCTCATTATTATATTTATATGGATAAGGATGGCATTTCCAATCCTCTGAGAGTTGGTGTCTGGGCAAGAAAAGGCAAGAAAATGCTCAGGTTGTGGAATCTGTTTAGCTTACAAAAGAACTTTCAATCCTTAACAATTGCATAGATTGCATGAACTTACACATATATTTTCCTGATAATGATTCTAATGGTATAACAAAGTTTAATAGAGCCAGGTTAAATTTTGTAATAATATGGCTCTGGTTAGACATAGAAACTTTATGCCTATTGAGTACACATGCAGGTTAAAGTGTTGCATGCAAGAATTGTCATGCTTACATATTCATCATACTATCAATCACTTGAATAGTTGAGCGTGCTGTCCCTGTGGCAGCTCTGTTTTTAACACCTCAGTTTCTCTTAAAACCTATAGCTTTTAAAATAGCTTTTAAAATTGCAATAAATGTTGTGTTTGGCATTGATGTAATATGCAGTTAGATTTTCCTATTTAATCTGTTGCTTTTTGTTAGTGCTTTAAGTTATGGTTACCTTTTGGTCAGTTGCAAAATTGCTTTTAATTGCAAGGTTTTATTATTTAACATCAATTTTATACATTATTTTGTGTGGTAGACTGTCCAAGAGCTAGTGCTTCAATAAGTTTTATTTAATTATTATCTATTTTTAACCCATACTTAGTGGAAACACCATTAGAGTGGGGTTTGTTTTATGTTTATGGGCAGAAAAGTGTTTCCAATAAGTAAATGGACAATATAGTTTACTTTAGCAGGAAGTCATTTATTTTTACATGTACATATATTTACAAGCAATTTTTTACTTGTATATTGTAGATGAATTCCAGTTACGCTAAGCTCTTAAAGTTAGTTCTTTGATTGGTCGGCTTGGTATCATTCTATTTTTTTTCTGTGAGTGGTATTTTTATGTCAGGTGTTTACAGCATGTTTTTAACATGGAAGGACAACACCATCTCAGTAAAATGAACACAATCTATAGGATAATTAAAATACATTTGGTGGGAGGATAGACATAACTGGCTTTACTGTTTAATAATTTATTTGTTGAACTGATAAAATGTTCAGTTTTGCAGTATAAAAGATTTCCAATATATTTTTATTGAAAAAAAATTGACATGTGTAATCAAAATTGAGATAATTGGTTTATATACAAATATTAAAAGGATTGTGTATTCGTAATGTTTAGATAAAAATGCCTATTTTAAAGTGATTTAAGAGCACTGTAATAGTTCACCTTTTATTTGCTTAACATATTTTTTGCTGAAATGGATTTTGTGATTTAAACTGTGTTAATATTGTGCAATAAACAGATAAAACAGTTTTGCTCTTGATATTTTTTTCACAAGGAAATAATTTTAAGAACAAGTCCTCAAGACTTAAAAGTTAGTGGTAGAGTCAGAGTCACCTTGTAACTCCTCTGACTGCTTAGCCTCTCACTGTTGGGGTTCATGTCACCTTTCTGGTGAAGGACTTGATTTGGGAAGGTCTCTGGTGACCTGCGGTGTGCCAGTGGTTCTTTCAAGACATGTCTGGGGTCTTGCTCCGACAAAATGGCTGCATGTCACTATAATATATATATACCATCTTTGGTCACTAGTGGTGTTTTTCAAAATAAATAAATTAATAAAATATATATGCACAGATAATGAGACCCATAGTTAAAGTCTCTCCATCATACAGTTTAAATGTTGATCTGAAAACTGTCAACTGTAGCTGACCAATTGGCTATACACTATTTGCCAGGGCCTGATCAAATTGTGCTTATCCGGCTGAAAAGTATAATTGATTAAAAAAACAGTGTTTTCTTTGGAATACTTTTTGGCTATACCAATGTTGTACAAAAATATGTTTTGTAAAAAATTACATCTGTCTTACTCATGTTATTCATTGAAAAAAGGCTGATGGTGAAAACATTGCTAATAATATAAAATGTTCCATCATTCGGTCACAGGAAACAAAAACATATTAAAAAATATAACAGATTTATACCTACAACCAGTCAAGGTATAAACTATCTTTCTTCAGAAAATAGGTAAAGCGTATAATGTTTTTATACCAAACATGAATATAAAGTGATAATACATGTATATATTTATAAAAATCTTAACAAATAAATTTTTATTTATGGCAGAAAATAATTAATAGTTTAAGTATACATGTTTCATTTTCTTTACTGTGATAAATAAACAAGAAGTTAAAACACATTTAGATCTGTATCAAAATCTAATAAAATCTTTATATGTATGGCAGAAAATAATTTTAAAGTAAAGAGGCAGTAAAAACTTGAAACACTTATACTTAAAGCTAAGTAAAGAGGCAAATACATTTACTTCATCAACTGTAATCATGAATTTTGCTACATGTACATTAAAAATGTTAAAAATGCAACAAAAATGTGTGCTTAATAAATAAAGAAAAAACTGAAATATGTTATTTAATGAATTAAATAAAGAACTTGCTAAAAAAAACTGATCAAGTAATAAAACATTGTTTACCAAAAACATTTAAACATAATTCAGTTATACTGAAAATACACTAAAATGTATCTCTGTTCTTAAGACCACAAACATTATTATTTTCAATCAACGAAATGCTAGTGTCAGAAGTAAACTTATATAATATTTTTTACTTATTAAACACTTATTGAATTTTAATCTAACCAAAAGTCAACCTGGTTTATTTTTACAATATTTTGTCGTAATAAGTTGTATACCTGTATATGCTTGTATATGATTGTAGGATTATATTCCACCAAAAGGGCCAAGATTATGGTTAAACTATTGCTTACTTTGTATGTTGTTGTTTTTTGTATTTAACAAAAATGATTGGTTAAGGGCTGGTTGGTTAGTCATTTAATTTGCCTAGGCTTGGTGTTATGTTGGTGTCTCTGCTATCACAGTGAAGGCAGCAAGAGATTGCCATATGACAGAAGGATTATAGGAGAGATGTGAACCTATGAATCACCTCAATCCAGTCACCAAGATAAGCACATATTATAACAGTCCATTGGTATATTATTCTATAAAATCAAATGTTATCTATGTAATGCAGTATATATTCAAATGTAACTTGTTTACTTCATTCTATTTGATGAGACAAAGTTTTAGAAAAATACCTTTCTCTCATTTCAGTATCGACAGTCACAAGTAAGGAAGTAGATGCCAACACGGTTCTAGCAAGCCTTGGTTACAATGCCAATTTACAGGGCAAAGACACCAGCCTGTCTCTTGACCAGTCGTCTTTTGGCGATATCCCCGGAAATAAAAGGTTTCCATGCATTTGGTGCGAACGAATATTTCCAGAAAAATGGCAACTGACCCGTCACATGCGGATACACACAGGAGAGAAGCCGTTTCAATGTGACTTACTGTGACTACAGATGTTCCAGGAAAGATTCATTAAGAAACCATGTCTTTAAGCATCAGAAAAACTTCCAGGATCAGATGGATAATGCTTGAACTTGTGTTCAGCAAAATATTCTTGAGCTCAGATATTTGAAAAAAAATTGTTTTTTAAAAGAGCAGATTTATGAGTGAACTTATGAACTTCTGAAGATCTTTTAGATTTAAGATCTAAATGCTTGAGCTTCTTTCTTATTTGCACTTTTTGGTGTTCTTTTTAGTTAAAGATATCTAAAGTACTTTTGTATTAAGATTTGTAACATCTCAATTTCAACAATTGGAGTTCTTGGTGTGCATAGAATCTTGAGTAATATTTGCATAATCTTTAAGTAGCTGGTAGATATTGCTTTAACTCATGCTTTAACTGATAAAATTAATTAGGTCTGGAAACTTGGTGAGATTTCAGTTGCAATTACTACTCTGGCTGTTGTTTAATCTCAGTACGCAAAATAAGAAGATAATTATATAGCAGTCTTATCTTTTAAGTTTTGCAAGGTTTCAAATTCAAACTCAATTAAGCTTGAAAATTTGGGAAAATATTCAAAGAATATGTAGTGCTTGATGAAAAGTTGATGATTTGGGAGATTTCAAGTTTCAAAAGCTGTTCATTGAACTTCAAAAATTTGAAAAAAATGCTGAACTGTTGCAGGATCTTCAGGCATTTGAAATAGTTTTAAGAAGTCAATGGAAGGTGCTTAATGGTTGATTGTTTTGCTCAGCTATGTTGGTTAGTTATAGATATGAATAACTGGAGAGATATTAATAACTGGAGATTTTCTTTAAAAATTAATTTTTATGTAACGGAATATTTCATATTTGCAACCTCAAATATAATGTACAAAAGAACATGGCAAATGGTGTGCTTAACATATCTCCAAATCAAAATTGTGTGATTTTTAGATATGTTGTAAAAATCAAAATTAAATCTTTGAAGAAGAAAAATTGTGGTTGAAGTGTTCAAAATGTGTATATAAAATGTATATGTGTTTATTTCAAGATTTGGTTAGTCAGTGGCAAGTTTGTCTGCAGAAAAAGTTGTGAAAACACATATGTTGTTGTTACAGGGAATTGCTCATAGTTACATTCTTGTAAATATAAATGTTAATGGGAAAAATGGCCAAAATTTGAGATGTGTGTTTATCTAATTCAGTGTATTTAAACATATTTTATGATAGGTAATTTCTTGTAATGTTTGCATTGAGGAGAATATCTGCTACTTTGATAAGTTGTTATTAAGGCCATCTTCAAAACAGACACTAGAAAATAATTATGTTTATTACATGAACTATAAATAGATGCAACACGATTGGTCACACCCCCAAAATAGTCAAGTCAATAAATATAGATATTGACCCACTTTCTCTGATATTAACTGGTCTATTATTAATAGAATGCGAAATTTCCATCAATATTATGCGCGCCCATCAACAAAACTTCCTTAGAATTTACGCATTGTGGGATACTAGTCCCAGACGCACAATATTCACAAAGAAAACAATGCAAAATATTTTCTTGCTTTTAAGTTTAGATAATAATTAAAGAAATAAAAAATATTCATTATTAACTATTTACATTTATAGTTCATGTAATAAAACAGTTATTTACTTATTAGCTGGGAAATATGCTGTTGATATTGACTGCAAAAATCGTTATTTACCTCGACTATTTTATGTAAAATTAATTTTTCACAAAGGGCATATATCTTGAAAGAACTGCATAATTATGTTATGATTGTTATAATTATCCATAATTATTAGTTACTTTATGCATTTGGTCATTGCATATTCATTCTTTTTCTTATTATAAAATGTTAAGGAAACATTCTTTGTAAAATAATTATTAATAATACTTTTATTGGCACTGGTCAAAGACTGTCTTATAAAGTAGCAGACACTATTTTAGAATGCTTGAAGCATTCAGAATTATTGTACATTATATGTACATGTTACTAGTGATGTTTTTTCTCTGTGTCTCAGCTATAACATCCATATCATTTACAGTATTTCAATCACACTTTACAATCTTTAAAGATATACACTTGAAGGTGTGCTGGACATGAGCAGACCTTCAAGGTCAAGGTTTTTATTATGGCCATTGCCATAGGCAAATCTGAAATTATGTGGCTTTCTTGCTTATATTCAGTTTTAAACGCTTTATTTCTGGTGGGGTTGGGGGTGGAGGGGGCTCATATACTGACACAAATGAAAAACTTGTTTAAAAAATGGAATACAATTGTTTAATAACTGGATTTTATCTATATACAGTACAACGATACCACAATTTGCAAGTTCCGTTATACAATGTACATCTGGATATATAATCTTAAAGTTATAACTGAATGTATTTACAATAAAAACAAGTAAATTGGCAACACTGGAGTATTCTTTTTACCTTAATCAATTAAAAGAAATTTATCACATTTTATTCTGTTAGTTTAATCCATCTATTATTTTAAACTCTCTTAAATTAAGACATTATGTGATTAATACAATGGGTACAATGTGTTGTTGTTTTTTTTCATTTATGTACAATTTGTTTTAAAATAACAAACATATTTGAATTGGACAGGATTTATTTTTTATTATCTAGTCGGGAATACTTATTTGAAATAGTTCTGGATGGCTGAAAGGCAATATAATTGCTGATGTTTGGTATTGTAAAATTGCTTTTAGCTTTAAATAAAGATATATCGAATCTGAATTACAGTTTTATTCTTCTGTATTTTCTTTCACAGTTGAAGCAAAACAGCTTTAAATGGTTAAAATACTTAATTTGATTCTCTTACAACTGTTATGGCTTAAACTGGTTTCACAAGATATTTATATTGTAAAATGTCTTGTGTTAAAGTAGAGAAAGTGTACTGGACACTCAGCAGGTTTTGGAACATTAAAGGACACATGCATGTAAAATTTGACAAAATTCACCATCTGGTGCTGAAATCCAAATAGAAATGTGGCCTCATCTGACTTAACAGTTGGAGGTTTATGTCTTTGTAAGAGCAATAAGGATTGTGTAGGTTTACTTGGCTGGACACTGCCTCTCATATGGACACTGCATGAGAGGCAGTGTATCAGAGCAGGTTTGGGGATTAGAGTCTTACTGACCATGGCAGTGCATTAAGCCTATATGTATCAAGTGTTTTTGTTTGTTGTACGACATCTTCGTGTGATATCCTGTGTATAATACACACTAGCACTTTACCAGCCTGTCCAGTAGTAACCTCAAAGCATGGTGTAATCTTGTTGTGCATGTTGGTGGGATCAAAAGAAGTCCATGTTAAATGCCTTTAAGATCTCTGTTCTCATTACTGTTAAGCTTACCTTGTGACAGGATGTTAAATAATAGACTTTGTTTATTTATAGAAAACAACAATGCTATACCGTACTTTATACGCCTCGACTCTTTTTAGGATCGGAGCATTTAAGAAAATAATGTTAATATCTTATTATGGTCGATGGATAATATCCAAAAATAACTATCGATATTCTCCTTGTGTCATTTTGAGTAAAGTACTCAATTTAAATGAATTACTTACTATTAATTAGTGTTAAATCATTGTCACCACAACCGTATTCCTCAACGTATTTATTTATTTATTCATATTCTTAAAAGTTCTCCGAAGATATGTAACTAATTGCTGAAAGCTTATTGATGGGTCATTCTCCCCAACAAAGAGATAGGTACCCATAGTATACCGTCTTTATCTTAACTGACCGAAGTTGGCACATGCTCGACCTGTGTAAGTGAAGAAACATTCAGTTCATGGATGGTGACATCGCTGCGTTGTACTTTGGCGCAACATAACTAGCCGATGTTGGGGATTTTTGCTTCCGCATTGTAAATAGTTTTGTATCAGGATAATATTATAATTAATCTATTAACAGCTGACTCGAGCGAAACTACACAGGTCGATTAAACCCATCTGTACACAGATGAGAACTGTATTTCACACACACAAAAACATTTAAATGTTGGGCCATGGAAAAAAAGCTAACGCCAGATGTTCTTCGTACTTCCAGGATTGGCGTACTCCGAATGGCAACACGCATGCGCAGTGTGCGGCAAGATGTTCAAACGACCTTCACATTTAACGATGCACATGCGGACACACACGGGAGAGAAACCCTTTCAATGCAGAGTGTGTTATAAAACGTTTGCACAGAAGAGTAACCTGAAAACACACATGGTCAATCATATCAAAAATGTAGAGGATAAGATAAGTCAAGCCGATGTTTTGAAATAAGTGGGATTTGTAAACTTCAAACCAAGTCCATGGTTTAATAACGCTGACTTATTTCTCGAAAAGGTGGCTATTTAAATAAGACTGTTCAAAATCTGTACACAATGCTTTGTGATAATGTTTAGCGGGTAACTAACAATGTTTTTCTCACGCACTTGACCAAACCTTTATTATAGCCGTGGCGCACTGGTAGAGTCGCCGATTTGTAACTCTTCTGACTGCTTAGACTCTCACCGCGTGGGTTCGAGTCCTGATCAGGACAATGGACTTGATTTTGGAAGGTCTTCTTGCTGACTTTGCGGTGCGCCGGTGGTTCTATCCAGATATAAGTCTGGTTGCTTCCTCCACCAAATAGCTGGACGTCGCTATGATGATCATTATTGGTCGCCGCGATCTATTTCAAAAACAAAAACAGAGATAATACAACTATATTTCTGTAACTCTGTTGTAGGTGAGAAGTGAACCTCACACAGAATTTCATTTTTAACAACGTTTTCCGTTTGTGTTGAGCAAGGATTTTCTTAACTGTGAAGTTGTGTCTAATTAAAAAGCATACATTTATTTTTTTTCTCGTGTTAATTAATGTTAAAAATACAATTTTGTAATGTACATGTCAACAATATCCAATAAAGTACAAAATGTTTCTGGTTCATGGTTTGGTTATTTTTAACCCCACCAAACAACCTGCTGTTCTAATATAAATTATCTCCCTTGTCAAATTACCCTCAATTTGACCAAGAAAGATGGCACAACACACACACACACACATACACACATACACACACCAAAAACAAAACAAACAACGCACACACAAATAAACAAAAACAACAACACCAAGAGAAAGAACTTTTTTTATTCCTAGAGAATCGGATAGAAAGTGTTTCATAGATACGAATGGCCCCAATATTCTTTTTTTAATGGCACATATAAAAAAAGTTGTGTCCTTTTGGTAACATTAGAAGAAAAAGAGCAAACACTTTGTACTGTATAGAAACAAAAGATTCCCCTTGTCAGATATTGCTAAGAAAACCCAAATAGTCAAGGCCTTTTGGTATAAATTACTGAACTTTGCAGCTGAGTCATTAAATCAACTAGGAGATACGTTCATAATTTATTTACCAAAACTAATTTGGAAGTGGATTTTGATTTATAATGTAAACGTCTTAAATTAAGTATTAAAATAATATACGATCCAGAGAGTATAACCATAAAAGTAATCTAACTTTCAACTTTTATTGAATCATGACTTCATTCTCAAAGAATATTGAAGAAACCTTAGCCTCGTTTAGCTAAGTCCAAGGCGATATTATTACTCCTGAGGATTTTATTACGAATAAATAGTTATAGTTTATTCAGTACAAAAGGCCGTCTGGCCTATGAGTACAGGATTTGAAAAAAAACACGTTTAAAATAGCAATTGTTCAAGTCAGTGGCAGAGTTAGTCAGTGTGTATAAATTTATATTATTAGTGTCATTAATAATATGTTAACATAACACATTAACTAGCAGAATGCAAATTAATCATTCGTATACATTTTAAATCACAATAAAGTGTTCTATATTTGTAAAGGGTAGACCCTAACTATTTCTTCATAATAATTTTATCTTAATATATTTTATTCCAAATATTTGAGCATAGCTGATTATACTTCTATGCATAAATATAAAAAGGTTATTCAGTAGATCATTTAGGTTGTTAATAATTCTTTAAATTTTATGATATTGGAACTTTTTATATAGGAACCTGGTATGTAGAGTTTCAAAAACTCATTGTACATATGGCATCGTATAACAAAGTGGAATTTGTCTTCTAGAACATGACAAAACCTGTATTATCTATCATTCATTGGTATACTGCTTGGCTAAGCCAATCTTCCTGATCCTAACACCATAGTATACAACATACATGTAGTTCAACTGACAAATTATTATAATAACAGATTTGGAATACCGAGATCAACTATGTAAAAAACTGACTTAGTGACTTAGAACCAAGACCTTTGTTTGCAAACTTCAATATGATAATAATGACAAGAGGTCAATATTGTATCTATACTTGTGCTGCAAGGAAATAAGATACCTGCAATGTGATTACACCTTTGCATTAAAGCAGTTTTGTCAGTTAAAGGAGACACTATTTTAACTCTAATTGACTTTACTGAACCAGAGCTGTATTCTTCAAATTTTGATTGATTAAATCCAGTACAAAATATATTCCTTAACTTTTCAACGCAATATGGAATGTTAAGTTAACATTTGCATAGAAAGGCTATATATGAAATTAATGTTGTAGTTGTTTTTTAAGTTTAAACGTTTGAAAATAAATGAAGGCGCTAATAGTTGGATAAGGTATACAGGTATAGTAAATGGTTCAATAGGCTTTACAAAGGCTAAGATAATGCTTTATTTAGTAAATGGTTGTATTATGTTATGCGAATCTATTTTGTAAATGTGTATTTTTTCTTTTATACAATATAAAAAACATACAAAAATTTAATTTCCAAATATGTGTAGTTAATGTGTCGATTCGACTTGTTTATTTTAAAATAAATAGAAATTTCTTTGAAACCAAATGTCAATTATCATTTATCCCCCCCCCCCCCCCCCCCCCCCACACACACACACACACACACTCCCCAAATAAAACATGTACTTTGAAGTCTTTATCCCCTAGTAAAAATTGACTATACATAATGTCCATGACTGAATCATACTAAAGCGCACAGATTCGTACGCTCCGTGTGGCTTAACAAGAAATAAAAGCAGGAAGAAATTATCTCTTGGAAATGAAATGGTTCCGCTTATAAGAGCTTTGCCTTCTTTAATTAATATTGCAGTTTAATGTATATTGTATAATTACTTATAAATCTTTAATTAACCTTTCAAATTTTTTATAATGTTTGTCAATGTGTGTTTGTATGTCGTCTTTTTTGCAGTAAAGCTAACTATTTTCTTTGTCTTTTTTTTAGCGGAGATAACACACGAAAGCGACACCTATGGAACCCAGACGTCATACCTATGCCACTGCGGTGTCAGATGCGTATCAAAGTATGTGCTAAGACGCCATCAGAAGACACACGAGGGCCAGAAACTACACCAGTGTGAGACCTGCTACAAGTTTTTTCCCGACCAGACACGCTTCGACGTCATATTATGTCATTACACAATAAACATCTGATGTAATGCAATTCGCGTTGTCATAGCATTCTCCACCTTAGAGGTCACATGCTTTACAGAACTTAATTACCTATGCCACTGCGAGAAGAAATGGACACAACCTCTGACAAACTAGATTTGAATGAGATTATAATACTTTGATACATTTTATATTATTTTGATACAGTTTTATCTAAACTATGAAATCCGAGGAGGCTTCAAAATCTTCACGACAGTCCAGTGCTTTTCGAGAGGCAGTGATATAGGTAATCTGTGCATGGAGTGTGATAACGTGATGGCAACCTCTATTTGCAGGTTTTTTTTTTCATCTTTATACTGCCATATATAATGAAAAGCAGTGGAAAAGAGGAAATATAATCTATATTCATTGTAAAATATAATATATAACCGGAAATGTACAGTATTGTTTGTATGTGGTATGTAGACTAGAGTTGCCATTGTAAGCGGATTTACCGCCTGACCCCTTATTGTGACTTTTTTGCGGTTGAACCTCCTTTAGAACTTGGCCTTTGCGCTAATATAATTGGACCAAACACCCCTTGTGAATAAAGCAAACATTTGTGCTAAGCTATTTTTAAAATCCCCTGCTTCTTTGAGAGTTAATGCCTGCAAAAAACACATTCATCGACCTTTGACAGTGCCCATGTCCTTCGAGTCAACAAAATGGTCCTTGCACGTGATAATCCGTTTTAATAAGGCAAACAATTATTGTTCGAAGTTATTTCAAAACTAAATCTAAGTTAGAACTTGGATAAGCCCATTTACAGTCATCTTGACCTATGAATATGGCCTTGACCTTTGTGCTTGCAATATGGCCGAATACCTACGGGACAGACGGACACAGTGACTTCTATGTCTACACCCGCTTACTTAGGGAAATAGAGGAATGATATTCCATTTTGTGGCCATTTGATGTTGTTTATTTAAAATAATGGTATGTCTAAAGTATGTTGTACATTGTGTTATTTATAGTATAGATATATATACATGAAAATGCATTCTTATTTAATGAAATATGATTTTTGCATTTAGTGGACTCTGTTAGTGGGGTTCCCGTGGTCGACTGGTACAGCTCCGACTTAAATCTGGAGTGTAATCCACTAAAATAGCTAGTCGTCGCTAAATTGACCATACTTGTATGTATTTGAAAACACTTGGTCAGATTTGTTCGCTTGTGTGTTTGCGTGCATCTACTATGGAGTTAAACCGTTTGTTTGGGGCATAATTTTAGTTCTCACACATCTCAGAAATCGACTAGGCGGGTAATTTTTTACACCACTGATAACTTTTGGTAACAAATAAATTATCGTGATTTATATATGCCAATAACTATGAAGGTGTTATCCGACACCTTGCCTATATCCTTATTTTATAATATATATTTATATATTGAGGACTATCGGATTACTAGTTACTAATGTGATACCAAAAGTAAGTGCAACGTGGCTTAAGTGGGATATATACATGTATGTTTTTAATGACAAACGAGGTGTACGGCTTCACTTTTCACGTAGATGTAGGGAAGCAGTAAAGAGAATTATGCAGGATTTTTCAGGTAATGGTCATGTATTTGGTTGTTTTAGAAAGCTTAGGGCCAAACTGTCGGACACCGCCTATATTGTTTAAAGGTTTGATTTCTGTTTTCATAATGACTGGAATGTTCAAGCCTATAAGGCCATCTTGAAATCTAGCATTCCACAAATTATTGTACATACGCTTTTGTTCGTCAGATTCTAGTATTTATGTGTTTGTTTATGTGCGCTCATGGAGTGGTGTAGAGTCACGAACTTGAAACTCTTTGGCATTAGTTCGAGTCTTGGTCGGGGCGCGAACACAATGTGATAAGGGTCATCCGGCTGACCTTCGTTGCGCCAGTGGCTCTGCCTGATATCTGTCTGGTTGTTGATACAATGGACATAATTGTGTAGATTCTACGTATGTTTAAAATGATAATGAAAGAAGATTGTTGTTTTTTACAGTCTCTTCATTGTATATATGTGGTGTAAAATAGATTTCTACTGCACCTGACACAAATTAAGCGTTTATCTTTTACTTATTCTTTGAATACGTATGTTTATTACTGTTTTATAACGGTTTTTATCTTACCTGGTACAAATTAAAGATTTAATTAATGGTTTAAATAATATTATTTTCATACCTGTTTAATAAAATAGATTTTTACGTCACCTGACACAGTTTAAATATTTAATTTGTGCTTTTAATATTTATTTATTTTCATGACCGTTTAAAATAGATTTTTACCTTACCTGACACAAAGGATTTATGCCATGCTTTTAACATTTATTTATTTTATGACTATTGAAATACATAGATGTTTTACATGACCTGACACAAATTAAGGATGTAATTAATTCTTTAGTTATGTAACGACATAATCGGGTATACAATTTTCATGCCTGTTTTAATTTATATGGCTGAATATATATTATTCTTACCTGTTCAGATATCGGCATTAAAGATACGCAAATGTGATGAACCTGGGCAATAAAAGTGTTGATTAATATATTTTATGTTGAAACAAAATTTGTTCTTGTATAAGAGATATTTAAATGCCTATTCAGCAATTTTTCGGATCTAATGAAATTATTTTAAAAATGGGTTTTGTCTTGTAGTACTGATATAATCTTGTGTGTTATGGTTCGTTTTTGCAATACTGATTTTGTCGTGCTGTCTTGTGCCAATAATGGTGATTTCGATTGTGCATAAAATTCGATCACTTTTAATAAACTTTGTAAAAAAAGGTGTTTTAATTTATTTATTCCAAAAATGTGAATATGTCCTTATTTATTACAGTATTTAGACGTTTTATAGCTCTAAACAAACATATCCAGAAATAAACTATGCAATATTTTGTAACAATCGTTTGTTTTGGTGTCTTTCAAAACTGTTGGTGCAACAGTGTAAATAAATTCATTTAAATGCCTTGTATACGTATGCACGTCTATACAAAGTACTATCATATTTGACAGCAACGCCTCTGTTAACTTCCAGATTTAATGATAATAATCACAGATAGTTGCCACATCTTACACCAGGAACTGCTGACAACTGCCATATTAACCGAAGTAGCCACTTATTATTGCCGAATTTTAGAATAGTAATAAACGCTGCAAACTTTATACATATGACCTTCATCTCCGCAATTTTCGGTCAATTGTGGTCCTGACTAAGACGTCTACACCAAATGTTGTAATTGAACGTCGCAGTCTTGCATTCAAACGGAAACTTATTACCGAGTAAAACCCCACTTTATTTCTTCCATTGCAGATTACCTTCAAGACTCCAGTCCTGGTGACCCTCTTCAGCAACTGCTCGCATTAGGAGGAGGCTATGGAGGTCATGGGATCGAGAGTAGGACACCAAGGCGGACCGGAAGCCAGTACGTGTGTGGCTTCTGCGAGAGGACCTTCGCGCATAAAGGGACTTTCGAACGTCATATTCGAGTGCACACAGGCGAGCGCCCGTACGCGTGTAATCAGTGCAGCTATCGCTGTGCTAGGAAAGATGCGCTCAATATTCACGTGTATAATAAACACACAAGTGCTTATATCTGAAAATGCGACCATATGTGTATCATCTGTGTGCCGGGGAAGATGTGCTAAGTAAACACGTGCTTAACGAACATTTACTTTACTTTATCTACAAATGACTGACTACAATGTAATCAATATATCTATCGCTGAGCCTACACATATTTGCTTAATATTTATGTGACTTATAGACTCAAGTACTAATGTCTAAGAGTAGATGACCTACGCACATAATCAGTTTAGCTATTGCTGTACCAGAAAAGATGCGCTTAATATACACGTGTTCAAACATTTAAGTGCTTGAATCTATAAGGGCGTAACTCAATACGTGTAATCAGCATATATAATATATGGCTGTGTCCAAAGATATGTACACGGGTTCAATAAACATAATGATGTCAAAGGTTTGCCCTTTCCGTGGCTTATATTATAGTATGGTATTACCATGAAGATTTCTGCCACACATGTTAACAAGTACTTGCAATTTATTTAATTAACAACAACAATAACTGTCTCGTGGACGGATGTACGGTTTTGACTTATGCTTGTGGGGAGCGTACCTTTCTTCAAATGTAAGATATGCGAAAGAAACATGTTTGCCGATTGATAACTGCATACTAATCCATTTAATATGCATGTAAAGCATAAAATGGCTGATTTGAAGTCTTATTTTGGACACATTTTCTACTAGGGAGTCCGTGGAAATACACCCCCCCCCCCACCCGGCGGGAGGTTTTGATTTCAGGAAGGCTGGAGCTGCGTTCTGGTTTGTATCCCGACAATAAAACCGTCACTTCTTCCAGTGATACCAGTCTGTGATTAGTTGGGTTTTTTTTTTATAACAAATCAACATTTTTGTAGAAAATCAAACTATTGGATAATTTTGACATTGACGTTGGAGTTTGTATCGTCGGCATGGCTTTCCTCGCTCTAAGATGGATGCGGCCAGTGTACACTTGTTTCCATTCATATCAGAATATTTTGATAATATTTGGTTGTTTTGTGTTTGTCAGTGTTTTTGTGTCGCCTGAAAAGGCGACATATAGGGATTACTTTGTCGGCGGCGTCGGCGTCCGGATTTCCTTGTCCGTAGCCTAACTTTGTCACCGTAGTTCCAAATGACTCCAAACTTGGTATGCATGTTTCTGGCAATGACTCGAAGTGCAGTGCACAAGAACCATAACTCTACCTTGTTTCGTTTTTTAATTATTCCCCTTTGATTGATTTTTATAGAGCATTAATTTTCTTGTCCGGAGTGTAACTTTGTCACCATAGGTCCAAATGACTCCAAACTTGGTATGCATGTTTCTGGCAATGACTCAAAGTGCAAAGCACAAGAACGGTAACTCTACCTTCTTCTGTTTTTCAGTTATTCCCCTTTGATTGATTTTATAGAGCATTTCTTGTCCGGAGCCTAACTTTGTCACCGTAGGTCCAAATGATTCCAAATTTGGTATGCATGTTTCTGGCATTGACTCGAAGTGCAGCACACAAGAACCGTAACTCTACCTTGTTCCGTTTTTGAATTATTCCCCTTTTATTGGTTTTTATAGAGCATTTCTTGTCCGGAGTGTAACTTTGTCACCGTAGGTCCAAATGACTCCAAACTTGGTATGCATGTTTCTGGCAATGACTCAAAGTGCAATGCACAAGAATGGTAACTCTACCTTCTTCTGTTTTTAGTTATTCCCCTTTGATTGATTTTATTGAGCATTTCTTCTCTGGGGCCTAACTTTGTCACCGTAGGTCCAAATGACTCAAAACTTGGTATGCATGTTTCTGGCAATGACTCGAAGTGCAGCACACAAGAACCGTAACTCTACCTTGTTCCGTTTTTGAATTATTCTCCTTTTATTGATTTTTATAGAGCATTTCTTGTCCGGAGTGTAACTTTGTCACCGAAGGTCCAAATGACACCAAACTTGGTATGCATGTTTCTGGCAATGACTCAAAGTGCAGTGCACAAGAATGGTAACTCTACCTTCTTCTGTTTTTTAGTTATTCCCCTTTGATTGATTTAATAGAGCATTTCTTGTCCGGGGCCTAACATTGTCACCGTAGGTCCAAATGACTCCAAACTTGGTATGCATGTTTCTGGCAATGACTCGAAGTGCAGGGCACAAGAACAGTAACGCTACCTTGTTCCTTTTTTGAATTATTCCCCTTTGATTGATTTTTTTAGAGCATTTCTTGTCCAGAGCCTAACTTTGTCACCGTAGGTCCAAATGACTCCAAACTTGGTATGCATGTTTCTGGCAATGACTCAAAGTACAGTGTACAAGAAGGGTAACTCTACCTTCTTCCGTTTTTTAGTTATTCCCATTTGATTGATTTTTAGTGCATTTCTTGCAAAGGGCATAACTTGTTGTACATGTTCTTTTTGCAATGAGACAATTAAACGGTTATTTTATATGTGAATTTTGTGCAAATACATCGCTAATATCTGTACAACAAAAAACTAATTAACATTTTCTATGTCGACTAACAAAATTTTCGTCAGGCGACACATCCGACTCGCGGAGTTCTAGTTGTAAGTATATATCTGTTTCATACATATGCTGTTGTTATAAAAATGCAAATTTGTCAAATGTTTGAATTTAAGCTCATCATCTCAATACATTTCTTTAAATATATAAAATTTCAAAATCACTAGCAGATAAAAAAGTAATTATAATCTGAATGAAAAGTGCAAAACTATTAGTATAAATATATTCAAATTGCAATAATTAACATACATGTACTTAATTATGCATTTAATTTCGAAAAAACAAAAACAAAATAACTAATAAATTTAACAAAGGCAGATCTAGGATGCTACCCTAGGGTGTGTGATTTTTTCAATGTTGAGTATGCGAAAGGAGCATGTGTCATCGATTTAGTCACACTTGGTCAAATATGCATTTTTTTATTGTTGTAAAAAAGGTAAAACATTGTTGAACCACAGTGAACCTCCAAAAGAGTGTGTTGTCTTTATGCTTTTTCAATTATATTTTAGCCGTTTTCGCTCGATAACCGAGTACATCACCAATCTGCGAATGTGATAATATTCGTCATGTGGAAACGCCAGCGTTTTGCACTCTGCTCTTGCAGAACACTTTCGGAATAGGATCTCAACAGTAGTAGCTTGGATACACTGGGTTACTTTGTACGTGCTTCGGCCTTCATACGCCGTAAATTATTCTCCAACACATTTACAGACAGTTTGTCAATTAGGATCAATGAAGTCAGATTATAATCGCATATTGGTACCATTTATACGGATTTAAAAACAATGAGTTTACTCTTTGTAAAACCAGTAGCCTAATGACGGATCAGAAGGCTGACTTTGAAAATGTGTACAGATTTGGCCATTGGGTGTCGTTGTCGAGTTACCCTTTTCACACCTGTGAAAATATTAACTATCTGAGTGTTTCTAGATCTAACCCAATACTATTTGTCAATTCTTGTTTGATTTAAATCAAACTTAAATTTGATCACTGAAACATGCTTAAAAGATACTTTTTTATAGGAAAGGAGGCGCCGTGATCCCCAACCCACATACACTCACCCACCATAATCCTCTACTATTTATGTTATACATTCTTCCAAATGTCATGCAAAATGATAAAACAAGCTCGTGTTTTTAAATATTCGCATACCTTTGTTGTTTAGTCTATATGCATAATGCGGAAAATAAACGTTTTTAAGTTGTACTTTGTGTTTAATATTGTATTTGACATTGCTGTTTAACACCATATATGAGGTCGAGTCCCGTTCGGGGCGAAGGACTTAATGTGGAAAGGTCTTCCAGCTGACTTGCGGTACGCCGGTGGTTCAACTCAGACATTTATCTGGTCTTCCTCTGCCAAAAAGCTGGACGTTGCTATAATGATCACAAGTGGTTGCTGAAATGTATTTTAAAAAGAAATAAATAACTGGAGGGTAGAAAATGAGGATTAAACAAAGAATAGTAAAATTTAAATGAATTCGATTTTGTAAGTGATCGACGCTTCTATCCTCCTACTATTGCAGCTGTAGCTACTGCGTGTGAGAGAAACAGTGCTTTGAAATGGATATGGTGTTGCTAAAGATGGTGATTTAATGGCAGTGATTGTGTCGATTATTGTGACGACGATGACGATATTGAAGACAGTGACGAAGACGATGATGTCTGTAATGTTAGCATGCAAGGGAAAATGCGTTGGATCTAGATTGGCGTATACATTTCCTTATTTAATTTACACATGGCAACTATGATAAATAAAATAGTTATATTAAAATTAACGTCTTATTTATTTATTTATTTATTTATTGGAGACGCGCTGAAGAGCGACGCTTATATATATGGAATGCTCACCGCATTGGGAAAGTCTGTTTAGCGGAGTTTCTAACCTTGGTAATATACGGATCCTAATTCGGTAAACGGCTTTCTATTTTATTTATCTATTTTTAATTTTAGTTTTCTGTGCCTGTAACTTTCATAAAAACATGACAGAAAACAAGATATTTTGTTTTTTCGACACCTCTAGTGAGAGCGGCGCCTCTTGCGGCATGCATTTTTATGGGGACGATCGTGTAGCGGAAAATAAAAGTAAATCGTAGCTGGTTCATGAGACCGTTTTCAGAGAAAATAACCGGGTATTCTGTTTTTCTGACATTTTAGCTTGCAACAATAAATTGTAGATTACAATTATGAAAAGGCAGCAGGCATTTATAGGAATTCCCTGCTGTTTGGCGTGGTCTTGTTTAAGAAAAGGAACTGAGTATGCCGTTTTGTTTTTAAATTTTTTAAACCTTTAACAGCTTACGAGAGTAGATGCTCTTCGGTACGTCTCTTGATGTTCGGCCTGCATGTTAAAAAACTGAGATTATCTTTTGGGAACGAAACAGTCCATAGCCAGAAAAAAAGCTTGACCTGAACGCTCCATCGAGTATGCATGGTAAAGTCTGACTTTAGATTCTTTGTTTACGCAACATTTAAATATACTCGTAATATACATCAACGATTTCTGTAAGGTCCGCGCAAATCTTAAAATAGCATTTCCGGTAATGTCAGAGTGCAGGAATGTATTTATACAATTCTGAAGTGTTTGTGGTCAAGAGATTATGTTTTTGGACTCTGGATTGGTGAATTTCCAAATTCAACCCTTAGCTCTGTCACGACAAGTTTTCAAAATATCTCATTCAAGATTCGGATGATCAATTTAATTGCATAAGAGAAAGTTACAACACACCAAGAAAGCATTTATAACATGGTTGAAGTGTTCTTGGTCAGAGGTTAAGGTTATGGACTCGGGATCGGAGGGTTCTGGGTTCAAACCCTAAATCTGATACGACATTTTGATCCTAGTCTAAGACTTTTCTTACACGAATATTTGACAAAAACAGAATATGTTCAGACTAATTTGGTCTTCCTTACACCTTACTAAACAGCATTATCCATCAGCGATACTATCAAGATATTGATTTTCATAATAAGTTATTTGATATTTTGTAGTATTTCGGTCCTGTATTGAATGTCATACAATTATCTTTCACTTGATACCAACTTTTGATGAGTTGTATTTTTAATGTCAGTTAAGTGTGTAATTATAGGCAACATTAAATTGTTACAACATTAGTTATATCGGGATTTTGTGCAAACCAGATTGTTCTGTTGTTACTGTTTCTATGTCTTCATCCATCTCGCTTTAAATATGTAAAGTAGGTTCAGTTTATGAAATAATAAATAGTGTTTTGTATACTCAATCAAGATACAAAAATACTTCCATACAAAACAAATTTAAAAATAACAATTGAGTTACCAAGAGAGAAAAGTTCCATAAAACTCTAACTAATGATTTGTGTAATGTGAGGCTGCTGCTCATACATAGACATACGGCACATATGCATTTTCTGTTTGTTAATGTTAGTCGTTTTATAGTAAGTTGTAATAATGTTGGCATCCTTTTTCTTCTTGTACATATGAGACATCTGGGAAAAGCTGTTTAACGATGTCGTGTTTTGCTTTTTAGTTTGTTTTAAACCATTCTATGGTCCCATGATTTATCAGTGTACGTATTTTTTCTTGAGATTTATAGTATACTGAACATTTTCTAATATATAGCATAACTTTTAAAATATGTCTTTGTTACTTGCATCCCATATTGCTTTAACCTGTCTACCTTTGAAGTTTTTGCGTCGCCTTTGATGCTTCGCATCAACGACTTTTTTGTTAAACACTTGAATATTTACTGCGAACCCGAACAACATTTAGTGGAATGTGACCGTATATACCCATCAATCGATGACGTCATTCTACACTATACGAGCAAAGCGAAAGTAACATTTAGGTCATATGACATGAAAAAGGGTGTCAAAACAGAACAGGTAAAATGATTGCTTCTTGTTTCTCTTCATCTTCGCGATAAAGGTTTTTTTTTATGTAAACGATAACTAAAGCTTTTGTATAGATAAGAATATCATGATAAATACTAGATATACATTAATGTCTTCCATGATACGATACCTCACAATTCAAATTAAAAGTTTGATAAAATTTTACTTTGCATTGTCAACATTTGTATTACTTATAAACAAATGTATCTGTAAGACTTAATGTAATAATGCACTTTATTGTTGTTAATTTTCACTTGAAATTATGAAATAGTATTTCCAACCCTATTATTGTCCACATCTATCAAGAAAGACAAATTTTGCAGTCATACAGTTTGGTCGCCAGTAACGGATCACTATGTAAACAAAGTTTATTTTTTTAGTGTAAACGCAAAATGTCAAGATTGTTTTTATGCTGCAGTTAAAGGTATTATCTCCTCTAATGATTAATGCAAATTAATTAAAAAAAGATTTACTTTTCAGACATTTTACTGGTTCATTTGTACCGCTTACTTCCCCTTTATTGGATCAGTTGCTCCTATAACGGATCACGTGACACTGAAGGTCGAGGACCATCTCAAAACACACATTTATGACAGAAAACAGCTGAATTATTGTAACTGAACAAAACAATAGCAAATATGAATGAAACAATGAATGACAGGCATTGGAAGTGATACAAAATGTTCCATTTCAGTAACCACATGGGGCAGCGGTGTGCCATTACAGCATTCCTTTAGCTGTTCAAATGGTTTATCATTTTTTACAACATGACAATAAAAACACAATATGACTATAGTTAAACAAGACACAAGAGATCAATATTAAATGGAATGATCAAGTATGATCATAGTTTCTGCTAAAATATCCCACGATATTACGTTTTGTGTATTGAAACATAAAATGTGATCCGTCTCTGGTGACTACATCAGGGTTAAATTAAGTACTACTACAGAAATTGAACAGTGTGTTAAAAGGTTAGTTTAGTATTTACTGAAATCTATGATAACTTATCTTCCAAACGTATATAAACTTGGCACGAAATAATTTTGTTTAAACTCAGTTCTGTCGTCTACTCTCGATCAACGTTTTTCAAAACGAGGCTGAACTCTTCAGCATTTGCATATGTGTGTTGTCAAAGCATGCTGGGAAAATTTATAGCTCATCGTGTCGAAAGTAAACAAAGTCTATTTATATTTCTTATAGGTCTAATAATAGAAATATAGATTTGAATTTTTATTCCAGTTACTCGTAAGAATGGCAGAAATCATGTTTTAAGAATTTGATCCGTTACTGGGGAAAGTCCGGTACTGGCGACCAAACTGTAAATCTGACTTTTACCACACTACATGTGTTTTCCAAGGATTATTTGTAAATCTTAACATGAACTGCTAAATATAAAAGTGGCCGTTAAGTTTGCATGTGCATCAAATTCAAGCTAAGAACGCGATTGTGAAGTGAAGAAGTTTGTCTTCTGTTGATGAATATCTTTAATGTTTGTCCATAACAGTTATTTAAAGATGATGTCATGTTGTAAGTGAATGTGTTCCTGAAGCAATTGTCACAAACTGTATAGTGTACGTTTCTGGGATGTATTTCTCTCAAAAACATGTTAGAAAATGAAAAAGAATACTGTTTGCATGATCTTATGCTTAATATCCCAGTTTGTCTTTTTTTTTATTGATTAAAATTATTTACTTAGAGTCTTCTAGAATTATTTAAACTACATCTGTGTAAATTAATATCACGTGTTTGTGTCACTCCTTTAAAAACAGTAAATTGATAACCAGTGATAAGCCTGAAACCATATTTGAAAAAAAATGGTTCCTTTTCATTCCTCTGTAACTGTAAGGTCAGGTTATGTACGTATGCTCATCACTGTTCTCTCAATTGTATATTTAGGTTAAAAAATTTGTCATTAAATATTGTTTTATATATCTCTTGTTAACTGTAAACAATCAAGCTAAGATAAGGGCAATTCCACAACTGGTTGGCTCAGTGTCAGGCTTATATGGCTAGGTGTGATATCATGCCATGTGTTCACTACATTTTATACACTGTAAAGGCAGGGTTATGTTTGCTTCAAGTGGCCACTGTATCCAGATAACTGAAATACTGTAAATGGCAAAAAAAAAACATTCTAATACTCTTGTCATTGATTTGTCCATGTAAATCCATATCATCTTAAATGTACAAAGGTACTCTCTAGCATTTTCACTATATCTCAATGAATTTTTTCTCATGCAGGTGGGTCCAAGGCAAGTTGTTAGACTTAATGACTCAAAATGTCTCTGTTCTTTCACTAGATTTGTGTCAATTTTTATCACTCCCCTGCACTGAAAGTTTATAATATTAACCTTTGTCACAGGTTCAGACTGCTTAAGATCACATTTCCCAATATGATGTCAGGATAAACGTTGGTTAGGAGTTGTTGTTTTTTTAAGTTTCAATTTGGCTAAACACTAAATTGTGCAACATGCTTAAGGTGAGCTTTTCTGTTATTCATTGTCTATTGTGCAGCATCAACAACTTGCTTGTGAACGCACTATTGCTTGAAAACTGTCTACATTTCTTATCCAGTCATCACTAAATTTGGCCAGAATGTTTGCCTGAAATCCTGTATTAGTTCTTAACTGGATCACATGGATACAAAAAGATCACAAGGTTAAATCTTAGGCTAACCTTTTCAACACACTAGAGGCCACATTTATGACCCAATCTTCCCCACACATGGCCAGAGTGTTTGCTTGCATAAAATCTTGAGTTTGTTACTGGGTCACAAAAAAGTAGGACATTAGGTCACATCTTAGAAAAAGCTTGTGACTGTGGTAGAGGCCACATATATGGTCCAATCTTCATCAAACTGAAAGAAATTTTATATGACTGTAGACCTGGGGTGTGTAGGTTACTAGGTTAAATCCTAGAAAATGTTGCTGTCAGCCCAGTGGCCACAATTATGGTCCAATCTCCACCAAAGATTTCTAAAGTAAAGAACTCTTAATTTTGTGGCACTAGATATGAGATTACTAAAATCCCAGCTTCTCAGGTGAGCAATTAAGGACCATCATGGCCTTCTTGTTTTAGGATTAACACTTTCTTTATTGTAACAGACCTTCCAATTAGAGGAGTAAATCTGAGTTAATGTTGCAATATACCCAATAATTCTCAGCCGGAACTATATGCCTGGTACTCACAAGAATTATTTCATCAAGACAATTTTAATGAGTACCAGGTAAAAATGGTTTTGAGGATAAGTAAAATAGTAAGCTGGAGCAGTACTCTGTTTATCTGAAGCTCTGATTATAATGAAAATGTATGATCTTATTTACTTTGTACACACTCTGTTCATGTCTCAAGGATTTTTTAATTGGTCTTTATCACTTTTCTAGTAGTCATTCTTTCTCAGGAAGTCAATCAGGAAGTCAACCCCACTTGATACGTCTCATCATTGCTTGCTGTACTGTACCCATAAGATCCTGTTTTCATGTGGACAGCTTAGAGTGTATCAGAAATGTTAAAGATGATAGCCAAAAGTTTGTAGACAAGTTGAATGAGGTCAACATTGTTGCTTCCATAGTCTATTTTCAGCTCACCTGAGCACAATAGAAAAACAGCCAAAGAAATTGCTTCAAATATGCAGTTTCCTTTTGGAATTTTCATTTGAGATCATGGTAAACAAATAAATTTTCATGAAACCCCATATATGTCACGAAAACCTATAAACTTCCATGAACATTTAATGAAATTTGAAAATTTTACTGAATTTTAAATTGTTAATTATCAGATGGTGAAAATATGCCATCATAAGCAATATCTATGGAATTACTTTCTATGCAAGGCAGATGTATATTTAAAACATAAACCTACAACACAACACAATTTCTTTAAGGACAGCCAGTTCAATTATAATTTATTGATAAGAAGTTATATTTGAATTCATTATGGTTTAAAGGTTTTCCTTTTTTTTAATTTTGGAAATTAAAATTGAATCAACAGTGGCCAAGATGGTTTAATGGGTATATTTTATTAGTAAAAATTGTAGAATTTTCATAGAAGAATAAATTATGGAATGATGATATTCATGAACAGTAAAGATTCAGTTTTTATGGGGATAAGATTTTAAATTCTCCTTATAAAATTGTATATTTTATTCACTATTGGTGTTTATAACATGGGTTTTTTCTCTCCTTAGAACCAGCGGTCCTGACCATGGATGGATTGGGTGAGTCCGATCCAGAGGAAGTTTCGACTGAGGAGATGCTTTTGTTATGTGCAAGACAGGGAAAGACAGAGGTTTTACTGTCGCTGTTAACAAATTTGAAGTCTGGCAAAATTCATGCAGATATCAACTGTAAAGGTGTGTATACTTTGAAAAGAAATTTTTAAAGATTTGATGCTGAGAAATGATAAGTAAATGTACTGGTACATAATTTGACTAAAGTTAAGTTATTGTTTTTAAAAAAATAAAATAAATTGGATTTTAAAACTTGGCATTGGAGATTCTTCAGTGAAGAAATTTATACACATAGAATTGAAAAAAACATGCACCATAAGTTCAGTTTAAACATTTTGCCTCAAATATTGGAAGTTTGTGTCCTAATACAAAATGCCCAGGGTTTAATCCCTGGCTCAATATACTAAAGTTGCATGATGAAAATATATCCTTTATGATTACTTGATTTTGATTACATGTACTTGATTTCACTGTCCTTCAAAAGATTGTTTTGTCTTATAGTTGAGACATTCTAAAGGGATGCTCTTCGCCTTTTTTAGCAGTTCTTACATGTAGGCCAACAATCAGATATACCTCCAAGCTGTAAATGTGGTAATGTATGACATGTGTAACATAGGAAGAAAAACGTGCACCTAGTCCAGGACTTTAACCCTGGGCCCTTTGCTTACAGTGCAAATGCTCTACTGACAGAACTATCCTGAACACTTACACACTCTCCCTATCACCCGGCTACATACACTCACTTGAAATTCATCCTCGAATTTCTGCAGACTAGGTAAAAAATTGTTCAGCCAATCCAGGACTCGAACCCGTGACCCTTCACTAACGGGGCAAATGCTCTACTGACTAAGCTTACTGGACCGCTTACACATTCTTTCTCTATCTCCAGGCTATACATGTGTATACATCAGTTATAATTAACATGCTGATAGGCTTGATGGTGATGCAATAATTTAAGCATTTTTGATGTGCAGATCTTGAGATTTAACTTGTCATGAAACTAGAGTTGCAAAGTGGCTTTAAGATTATAAAGAAACAACCTCAGCTATGCTCATTCAATGTGTTTATTTAACATATCTAAAAAAGAATATAAGTAATATAGTAAATTGGTATGAATATTTTTTGTGGGGGTGTCCATGGGCGAGCTGTAAAGAGTCGTTGACTTGTATTATCCTTAGTCTCTCACTGCATCCATTCGATTCTCCTTAAGGGTGAGATTTTTCATGTTGGAAGATTTTCCAGCTATCCTGTGGTGAACAAATGTTTTTAACCAATGATAAGTCTCGAGTCTTCCTCCACCAATTATTAGCTTGACATTGCCTATATGACCATAAATGTGTTGGGGCAATGTAACAAAAATAAAAGTGACATGTATTTTTAATATTTTCAAATACAGGTACCCACAGGGCCAATCGTGGCTGGACCCCATTGCACCTAGCATCATACTTTGGCCATTTAGATGTGGTAAAGCTACTTATACAGGTCAGTATTGTGGAACAGTTTGTGTGTAAAAATAGTCACATTCTATAATTATTTTTGTGTGTAATTGTATGGTTTTAACATAAAATGTGAATGATTTTGTTTGAGGTACTTCTCCGGTAGCTGGTTCCACTACATGTTGTTGGGGAAAAAATTAACTGAATGTATCACTGCTGGTGTTTCTCTGCTGTTCACTCTATTAAATTTGTTCATTTGCTATTATTATCACTGCCCCACATATGTGTTCTATCTTAATAACTTTTTGTTGTACCTACTCTGTTTTAAAAATTGTATCAAAAGTAATATGTAAATAAACAATGTAGGAATTTTATATATATATATATAAAATATATAGGATCTGGTTGTGTGTCTATCTGTCCATCCTTTTGTCTGTCTGTCTATCCATATACACAATGTGCAAAGTTTTGAAATCTCTTTCAGCATGGAGCTGATGTAAATGCAGTTAACAATGTTGGTGATACTCCCTTACATAGGGCAGCCTATACTGGTCGAATTGTGAGTATAGTAGACATTGATCTTTCCAGACCTGGCAATTTGAATTGATCAGAGAGTAGAAATTTATTTACCCCTTTACAAGTGAGGAAAAGCTTGCAACCTTTACTGAGTTAAGTAAACATAACTCTAAAGAGATCAAAACTTGATGAAACAGTTCCAGTTATCTTACATTATCAGAACCAAATAATTAGCTATATGTTTTTAAGCTTGCTCATAGTGAATACTGCTTAAATGCCTTAGAAAAAAGACTTAACACAGTGTATGGTCTCATGTAAACCTGTATTTGGTAACTAAGAATATATGACAAAGTCCTATGAGCATTGCAACATATATCAAACTCTGAAATGGCACAGGACAAAGATATTTCACATGCAAGCAAATTTAAAAGTAAGAACAAATTTTTAATGAGTCCTTTAACTAAAAGAGCAAACCAGACAGTTACCGCCTTGGAAAGCATATCCATTGAATGATGGCTTGTGAGCACATAGCAACAATTACTAAGGATGTGGAACTGTGGTCTATGTTAACACTTAAAAAGTCTGTTTTATATATTGCCCATAACCTTCAATAAATTGCTAATGTTAGATGACAGAAGTATTTTAGTTTTATTCATTTTCCTTTTAATTAACACGGACCATCACAAAATATGACAACAGGTTTGTCTTGATTACATGAAAGCAGCTGAATATAAAAAAATCATATTTTTATTAAGCTCATAATTTAGCAGATTAAATTTAGAATGATGTTATAAGAAAGTTCACATTTAAATTTTTGCTTTTTTGAGCAATTGCTTTTGCAGTGAAAATGGGGTAGATTGCACTTTAGCAGGTGCAAATCCACCATTTTGTTTATGTTTATTGCACATGCCTAAGGTGTGCGAACATTGCTATGCGGAAGTTTCGAACGTTGCTAGAAGCGGAAGGTTTGGGTTTAGGGATGGGGGCTTGGGGCTGAGCCCCCAATATAAGCATTAACATAATATAATCATTAGCATAATATATGCATTAATTTACCATTCATCTATATAGCGAAATCCTCAAGGCTGTTGTCCTGATTTATGGCCTGCATTATCAGTATAGGAGCAAGCACCCTTCTTTATCATACAGGATTCACCCGCTTAATAAGGTTTAGAAATTCGAGAAATTTGTCTTCTGACCTGCACAGACACTTTTTTCGAACACAATACTCGGCAAAATACAAGTTATATAGTGTTTTTACCGATCCTGTCTTTGGAAGACTTCCCTTTACGGCGTGCCACATACTTTCAATTGTATTTGTGCAGGCGCCCGTTTCCTGTTTGACAAATTCAGTGCTGTGGTTTATAGTCTGATGGATTCGACAGCATTGAATAAGCCTTCCAACAATCACTCACCACGGTTGTCTCAGGCCGTATATACTTCTGTACAATAGGTACAAGTGTTGTGGCACTTCTATCCTCCACAATCTAGAAAAACGACATCTTACTCTCGCGTTCTATCCCTCAAAACACCCACACGCCCTCGACTCGCTTTCCTTTTTGGTATTTCCTCTTCCCAAATTTCGATTTCCATCGTCTTTCCTGGACCACCAATCGTCTCCCGCTCTTGCTCTAGTATTTCAACCAAACCTCCCCGCTAAAATTAAACCAATAAACCATCGCTACCAACTCCGGTTAGTTTGACTATCTGAAGTAGGATCAAATGTGATTTGGAAAAACAAGAACCCTGGTGAATAGACAGTTTCTTGCCACACTCTCTGTCACAATAGTGCCATTAAATCCAGTCTTTACTGAAGCTTTTGTCAGTTCTTAAAAAAATGTTTCCCTTGCTGCATACACTACACAGTCCTGTAAAATTACCTAGCAATCCTTTCTCTCGCAACCACTCTCTTAATTTAACTGAATCTCTGTATAGTAGATAAACATCTTCGTAATTCATTGTAGATGTCATACAGTATTTGTAAACAAAAACATTTGACTTTTGTTCTTCTTCCCTTCGTCCAATCAAAATCCGCCGTGTATGTTTCAGCTAATCGAAATTCATGCACTTGCAATCTTTCTAACAACGGAATTTTATATCCTTTCACTATAAAATGGTAAATCAAGTAGATCTTTGGCATTATTTTTGGCTTTTATGGCCTTATAACAAAAAAGATTTTTTTTTTTACACACTATTGTATACAACAAAGTAGCACATGCAATTTACTGTATTTTCTGCACCCACTCAAGTGCAGTAGTCCCATGAAAATGATATTTTGGAGTCAATAAATGTTATTCCAGGATGTTGTCACAGAACTTTTAACACATGGAGCTGATGTGTCAGCCATTAATGCTGAGGGACTTCTTCCAAAAGCTGTCACCAAAGACCCTGAGATTATTAGGCTTATTGAAGGTAAGGTAAAACTTTGTATGCACCTGCTATTCAAAGAATGGTAAAGGGACATAATTTAAGAATGATTCCAGTTCATCCATCTGTGTTTTTCTTCATTTCTGATTTTTAACTTTAGAAGGATTCATTGGTTTTAATTTATATTTGTTTAATAAGTAAATTTTATCAAAATACAGGCCAAGTTCCATTTTGGTGACTTTCAGCTTTCAAGATGTTTTATGAAAAATTAATCCTTTCATAGAATTTTCTAAATTTTGTTGCATATAAGGTAGAATGAAATGGTAAATTCAAAAATGAAAAGAAAAAAAATATGTTGTCTAGTTTATATTTCTTCATTTAGCAAAAATTGAGAGAAAAACTATAAGTATTCTGCAGATAATATAACAGTTAAAACAATTCCTTTTATAAAATTTTCTAGTTTATATATTTATATATATTGTTAAATTACTGGTAAATCCAAAAATGAAAAGAAAAATATGCATTGTGGAACTAGTTTTGTGTGTGTGTGTGTGTAAAATGTATGTTTTCATGGCAGCAAAATAGGCCAAAATTGTTTTAATGACTACAATTTCTTTAAAAGTGATAAAATGGCACCCTTACCATTGGTATATACCTAACAAAATATTTTCACATGAATTACTCTATTATTTACAAAACCACTTGTTCATATATTCTCTTAACTATAAGTGTGCAAAAGATGTATCTAGCCAAATAAATTAAAGAGGAAAAAACATAAAGCTATTAGGGGAATTTCTTTCTGTTTAACATCCATTTCAGTTCATAAACTAAACAATATTTAAAATGTTTAGGTTAATGTCCTTCATCCATGGTTTTCATGGTAACAATCTCACTGAAAATATAAACAATAGAAATTCATAAAAATCAAACATACAGTCTAAAATACTCCTGTTCAGTTTAGTTCACACACTTCAACAGTATGTCTTTTGTTAATAAAATAATCTTTACTAAAAACTTGTCCCAAGTAGCTATACTGCATGATGTCATGGGAAACAGCCAAACATGATATTTCTAAGATTATAACTTACAGGTTTGCATCCATGTTTGGGCATAAAAAAGTGAACAAACCTTCAATTATTCTCTTTCTGATGTAACCCAACTTTTTTATGCACTATTTCCAGTTAAAATAGTTTCGTTAATAGGGGAACTGGTGGGTTGGATTATGCCTCAATATTATCGTTACCATCATTTTATGAAGAATCCAATTTCTAATAAAGCCGAATGTGCCTTCTATTTTTGTGGTCCTTTCTGCCTTTTGGTCTATTACATATTGTCTGTTTATTCGATATTGTTGAATCATTGTTTTTGTTGTGGGGTTCAATATCCAAAATCATAAACTTGCAAAAACTATACAACAATGTCCTAAATATTAGCGGATTTATAGCCCTTTCTTGAAATATTTGAAATGATATGGCAGGGGCATTCAAATCCTATGGACACATTTCTAATTAAAATTTTGTAATACCGGTAAGAGTTTTACGTACAATTCATTGTAACATTGACTTAAGAAAATGACAAGAGTGGGGATTGTGAGGACACAAATAATACCTTGAGCAAGATTTTTTTTATGGTGAATGGCCCAATATTTAGTTTCACCGATTTGTAGATCCTCTGCTTGTTTGACGTTCTAACATAAACTTCTTCAATCTGACAGGGACTTGAATTCTTGCCCTATGAATTTAAGCCCCTGTCAGAGTGAAGAAGTTCATGTTAGAATGTCTTCCATCTGATATTCAGTCTGCCAGTGGTTCTACCCGGGCATTTTTCCACTGAACATCAGTAAAGTGACAATAATTTTGAATATCTGAAAGATGTGGTAAAATAATGATTTTTCACTTGTTAACAAATTGCTGTACTCATGACTCAATAGCTGCAGAGCAGACGGAAGAATCTCGCCTTGAAGAAGAGTTCATGACCTCTGTTCGTCTGGGGCAGGTGGATAAAGTAGAAACATTTGTGAGTATTTTTATCCTATTGTATATTTTATTAAATTTTGTAATTTTTTTCATTGTATTATATTTTGAGTTATTTTATTTGTCAAACTATTTGTCCATCTATTATTGGGAGAGGAAGACCCCAGACTGGGTAGAACTACCAGCACATTCCAGATCAGCTGGAAGACTTTCTTACTTAAAATTTATCACAATGGCCAGGACTTTTAAGTCAAAGCCTGTTAATTGTATTTTGTTTTATTTGAACAGGTATCTCAGGAAAAAATGGTTCACTGTAAAGATAGTTTTGGTAACACACCACTACATGTGGCAGCTCAGATGGGTCAGAAAGAAGTGGCTGTGCTGCTGCTTCAAAGTGGTGTAGATTCATCTGTAAAAAATAAACAAGGTAGCTGTAAATGTAATTTTAATAAAGAAACAATAATGATTTGTGTGCCTTTAAAGTTTGGACCAGATTTATTTTGTTTAAAAACAACCATGTAAATTATTTTACATGAAAGGATTCCAAAACTCTGTTTATTGGCGACCTACATCTCTGTAAAGAGTAGAACATAACACCAGACAGTCAGCTGTGTTTAAATTAAAAATCTGTATGACAATTCGCTTGTGAGATCACATTAAATCATCATCTGGCTCATTTTCTCTGACGTCTGTATCGATTTTTATCAGATATCTCCATTCTCTTTCTACAGATTTGAAAAAATAAACATTCAGAGCTATTTTTTGTACATTCTTACCATACATTTGAGGTAATGACAAAACCATCTTTATTTTGAGTTTGCATTAGTATATGAAAAATTATGCCCAAATTTCCCCAAACATGGGTAAGATTTTATTAATTTTATTTGATATAGGCAAACTGTTGGATATCACCTTTTAGACATTTGATCTCTCCTGATATGACCAGGAGACTACCTCTCTGAAGGAATCATCTCATGCCTCACACTGAGTCAACGTGATTTACCACTTTGATCTCCCTGACAGATACAATCTCTATTCAATCCCTAAAACACCAATACAACTGGCCCAGTCAATACTTTACAACCAACACCTGCGCATGTGTATGTCTGCAGCTGATCAGAATATATCCTTGCCCATCATTAAGCATACCGAGTGTTCATTAGTTGAGATGATAATTATGTGCCCGGCTACTGGTGTATGAAGGTAGTCATCACAAACTGTAGTCCCTTGATTGACAATATAACCACTCCCATTTAGTGAATGACAGAGATCATGTTCAATCAGTGTCATATATTTCATTTTCCAAAACATTATGACAGTTGCTTTTGAAAAAGTTTAACGCACATGCGGAAGCAGGCATTGGACTGAGCTTCAATATTTTACATGACATGTTCAATACCCCATTAATAGAGTGTTATGAACTATTCTGTATTGACCCAAACACAAGCTCAGGATAATAAAACTGAACAATTTCATTTTCTAATCCAGTCCAGTTACTAATTTCCAGTATTATTCTTGTCTTTGACAAACCTCCTGACTGAAAAAATGTACACTGATGTTCGTTAAAAACAGGACGTGGCTTTAATATGTGTTGGCTCATCAATACTGGTTGATATGATGGCATTATCATGTGGCTGAATATAGTATCATGTAAAATATTCTGTCACATTGAAGGCATTACGCTAATGAATTGAAAAAGTCCCAATTCCGCAAAGATATGGCCATACTTAAGTTTGCAGTTGGAAGGGTCATACACCCTTTAGTCACTGGAAAATCACAGTGGGGAAGGTCATAAAACAATTAGTCACACTTTGTGCATGTAGACTTAGTGTACAGCCTCTGGTCAGCAAGACTCCCATGCCCACACCTTATAGCCTTGCAGCCTAAAGCTTGGTCCAACCAGGTAGACCCATCCTCATCCTCTGCCCTTTCTCATCCCATTAACCTCCCACTGTGTGGCCAGATGAGGCCATTGTGTTGACACATACCAATTTTCAATGCTTTAAAGTTAAAATGAACATTGCAAAGCCAGTTTTACTTTATATGATTGTGTAAGATGACAACTCTGCCAGATATATGTACTGAGACCTAGTAGCTCTTATGGTTGAGCATAGTGTCCACGTTTAAGAGGCCTATTGTTTAATCCCAGGCAGTGAAAAACATAAGGTGTAAAAATAAATGTAGTGGTGTAGCTCTCTAGCTTATGCTTAAACAAATACATGTATATGTGTTCTTTTCCATGACTGGTTGATCTAGTGTCAAAATAATATGACTGGGCCCAAGATTATTAAACTTTGAGCTGGAATCAAAGACCAGCCTCAGGCAACTCATCAGTCATTTAAATTTGAACCCAAATCTGAATAATCAGATGCTTGAGAGTGATGTTAAACTAATGCTCAAACTTGGGAAGTGACAAGTCATTAAATATTATATAGGTATAGCTTCCTTGCTAATGCTTAAGCAAATAAGCAAATTTAAGGATAGTTACAAGACTGAGTGGACCAGTATCAGGACAAAGTGTTTAGGTGTGGTTCAGTGTATCGCGCCATGTGCTCACAGCGTGCTAATCACCGTGAAGGCAGAACTTCATATCACTGAAGTGAAGACCATTTCCAGATAACTGGAAATAGTTGGTAAGGCTATAAACCTAATTAAAGAAACAAATCATACATACATATTGATTGTCAGTTTGATGCACAAAGCATCTTGTAACAGCAAACATTGGCTTAGAAAAGCTATTTCCTGACAGTTAAACCATGTTGGTTTGAATTTCCTTGTCTGTCTGTTACAAGTTATTTCCACTGATCCATTCAGGTTTGCAAGCATTTGAAGTTGCTAAGAATGAACACATGAAACAACTGCTACATGTTCAACCTCGACAGGATGCTAGAAAAGTGCCCGCTAGGTTTGAAGGTCTTCTAATCAGGGTAAGTTGTCTCTCCATGTAACTTCCACTTTTGTTTAATCTTTAACATGGTTAGCACAAATATCAACAGGATAAGGTAAATTTTGCAGTTTTAAAGGTGGTATCTGACAGTATGTACCATGTTTGTCTCTCATGCAACTAAATAAAGTACTGTGAAAGCATTTTATTTCGTGGGGCATTTAATTACGAGGAATTCGTGGGCAAGACAATCCACAAATTTAAGTACCAACAATATAAAATCCCCTCGGTTAGTCTTTCGAATGCTATAGAATAAGTTTATTATGCACAATAAATATTAAAACTTTATCAATAAGAATCTTTGTAAAAGTGAGACAGAAATAAAAGCGCTGATCAACTTAATAGGTGTAGGGTGTTTACTCAAGGGTCTGTTTTGTGTCACAGGGTTCGACATTAAGGACCGACCGAACGACATTCACTGGTAGATCGGTGGTTCGGTCTAGCTAAGTCCTAGGCTAGCTGGACCGACTGGTCGTGTTCTAAATCGGACAAACTTCGCCGAAAATCCACATATGAATAAATCAAGTCAAAAAATATTTATAATGGTAAAACTCGGTCGCTAATGACGCTTGTCGATACATTTTCTCGGGAAACCCGTGTGCTATATTTAGCAGTATATAGACATAGTAACAAACTTGACATGCGTTCACTCATTGGCTGGTGTTTTCAGAACGAGGCTTTGTCCCCTACGCACTGTCAAATATCCAATGTCGTAATACTTATTGTTAAGCGGATACAAATGCTTATTTCTTCATCTATCTTCTTATTTTCTAATGTCTACGGAACTGTCCTATTATTATTTATACTATTTAAAAAAATGCGAGGGATACAAAAGCACGAATACTGCCTGTAATGTTGAGATCTCAAGTATTACGACAACAGACTATAATACGGTTTGTTTATAACGCACTATGCGCAGACGACACAAAAATGTCGAGCAATGTACTTGAGTTTGATTTTTCGTCCGACAAAAAAAAGAAAAAAAAGACGGACGACAGTACGAAACAAAAGAGCAAGGATGCTTCAATGAAACTGTGCGACAAAACAAAGCGGATAAGATCGTTCTGTCCAAAATGAACAGATGAGTTTAGTTGACTAGATTTTGAAGAAAAAAAAGCAATCTTATGTTTTGTAAGACATGCAGATTTGTTGTCGGTACGGGCAATTTCAGGATCTGAATCCCATATATCTTACAAATGTAAAAATGATCTTAAGTACAGCTCACCGCTCACTACTTTTGTTGCATCGTATACTGGGGAAATAAAGCAGGTTGAAAATAATGTGTGCTTAGCCTGTTCAGTCGTGTGAAAACGTCTAGTCATATAGGTATTGTCATACTTAACTTTCTAGTCATATAATTACCAATGTATGTCGCCTATATTAGACTAGAAAATTAAGTATAATCATACCTAAGTTGCATTAATAGAATGTTAAGTTTCATACCAATTTTCTAGTCATAAATGTCGCATACTTAGTTATATTGGTATGTTATTGCAAGACAATGCTTGAACTCATATAACAATTTGATTTAATTATGTCTTGTATGTGTATTATGCGTTTTACATTTTGGTCTAGTCCAGTTTAGGTCAGGTCTAGTAAGTTTTCTAAGTTACTGGACCACTGGTCCAGCTCTCAAAAAAGTTAACGTCGAACCCTGTGTCAGTTTGCATAGTACGCTAAATGGCGTTAATTGACAGTCGATGGCTTGGTTAAATTAGACCCTTAAAAGAACCCGCGCCCCTAACATCTTTATGAATATAATCCCTTAAATGACACGCTAATTGACAGTTTGGTGTCATAAAAGTCGTCTGATGCGACTCAGCTGTGAAAACATTGACCAGCTGCCGTGGATCAATATCAATAGGCAGAGTCACTCGCTAATCCGTAGTTTCGCAATTGACCCTGTTTCAGTGTTAGGCCTCAGTTTTGCAAGTCAAAAATCGAAGGTAATTTTTTTTTAATTTCGTGGGTAGTCTAATCCACAAAGTTTAGTACCCACAAATAAGTCGAATATGCCCGTCCTCTTCAAACGACGAAATTTCTGCCCCACGAAATAAAATGCTTTCACAGTATTGCTACCTGAAAAGATCCCATGAAATGCTGTTTATTGGTGCCCCTACATCCATGTTAAAAGAAAGCATAAAACCCTATTTGTCATGGTATAAACAGTCTTAACTTCAATTAAAATAAAACAAACTTGCAGCAGTTCTGCACAAATTCTCCAGAACAGAGATAAGATATAGTTACATGTATTAGATATAGGCAAACTGTTGGATGGTATCTTTAAGCAGCATGTATTGTTACCATTGCATGGAGTTGTTAGAAAAATAACAAAGCCATAAGGAAATCTAGCAGCTATTATTGGTGAAAGGACCACAAAAATATTTCCAGGTCCCAATTTCACTAAACTTCCTCAGCTGAAGAATTCTTTAACTTCAATATTCTGAAAGGGAAAAGTCTCAAAAAGTTTGATTTTCAAGACCTACTTAACTCATATTTGATTATCTTCACCTGAGACAAAAATCTTTAAGTTGAGGAAGAATTTTCATATACACAAGCAGTCATTCAAGTACTCTTTGCGCTGTATAGTATCAAATGTAATGTGCTCATGCTTTCCTGAACCTTGTCAGCACCATTTGCTTTTGAGAAATCGTCCTCAAAATGTTTAGCAGAACAAGAATGTGAGAAAATCTCAGAAAGTTAAGGAAATCTCAAAGTCGAGGTTAGGTAGGGACTGAAAGAAGTATAGTAAAACCGAGGCCAGGTAGCACTGCAGGTCAGTTACACGCATGTTTTTGCCCTGATAAGTACTATGACACATCATTAAGGGACTGAGGAGTTACACCTTGGTTACGTCAATTTCTGGTCTACTGGTGCCCCTTATTTATAAAATCAATAGGTCAGCAGAAGACAATTCTAACTTAGATCAGAGTCAGAATTATTCTGTCCACAAACAATTGCAGTATAAATGCATCTCTTTAACAAAGATAGCTATATATCAAATTCAATAAAACTTTGTTTTGTTAAAAAAAGGTCAACAAAGGAATTTTATAATGAAATTTTTTACCTCCTCCTGTAAAATAAGACAACCTAGCTGGAGTAGTCTTCCGATGACAAATAGAAATGTCCTTTAAAATAAATTGTGTTTGCAGTAAGGAACGTGAAATAGTTCATATTGACTGTTTCTAGAAATATTAGCATATACTGTAAACATAAAGCAGTCTAAATAATAAAAAACAACATATTATTAGTGATTCCTTACACAAGTGATTGCTATATTTAATTGTCATAACTAAGACTATTATTATATTACAGAAGAGGTTTATGAGTAATACAGCTGTATGGACCGTTCTGGAGAGAGGGGTGCTGTCCTACTTTAAAAGCAGGTATATAGTGCTACTAGTATTTTAAGTAAAATAATGCCAAAAAAAAATGTGTTACCGTACTTACTCACTTATAAGACTATTCGCTTATAAGACGACCCCCCTACTTCACCTGCGAAAAAATGAACAGGAGCGTCGACCAGTCATGCTGTCTCAACAAAAGGGTTAATTGGTAAACAGTGACTGTAATTTTCACACGTTGCGGGATGTATCTAGTCTCAGCTGCACTGCTATCCTGTAGCGCGTGGCGGCATGACATTAATTTCTTTGATCTACGTCACCAAGTCTGGTATGACAGTACACGATATATCGGGGAACAGTGCACTGTTCTTGTGTACATTCCGCCAATCAATAATTTCATGGAGAAATGTAATAGGCAGCTGCTTATAAAAACACATCGTTCACACCCTCACTGTCAAACTGCTCCGATCGATATCACCTTGACAACAGCTTATCTCAGAGTCAGTCACTTGACCTGTGTAATGAGGCAAGTCTACACGAGTAAATTACAGCTTGGTGTATTTGGCAGACTGGAGTTAAAAGTTTGTTTCAGTGTTTACTGACGGATAATAAGCCGTGTTTCATGCAGAACAAAGGGAAATGAATGTGAGACAGTTAATCGTTGACGGACAGAATTCAAAGTTCAATTAAGGTAAATTATCGGTGGTCGACAATGACGTCGAGTCATTGCATAACTGCTAACAAGTTTATGTGGTATGTTTTCGCCCTAAAACAACGTGAAAACTTTTTGCCAGGTCGCTAGACCCCGCCTATAAGACGAGCCCCACACTTTTAACATGAAATTTAAAGGAAAAATCCCCATCTTATAAGTGAGTAAGTACGGTAATTACCTGATAGTGCAGAATTTCTTAAAAGATTATGTTTTGATTTTAAAAAAAGGGCTTACACATTTTATTTTGTCCTAATTGGGAATTTTGCAGTATAATCTGTATTCCCATTGGAAATAGGAAAAAAATAACAATGACTGTAAAATTCACCTCCAAAAATCCCTGATTGTGTGATAAATCTAGTGATAAATAAAGTTTTGCTTACTTCCTAAAATTCTAACTGCCTTTTTTAATTTTTTTTTTTACATTTTGATGACACTCTTGTCAGCTTCAGCGACAGAGTTGACGTATTTGTTATGGTTGATTACTTGAAATTCATCAAAGGTTTTCACTTTATGTTCACTATCAAAAGCAAACCCATTATAGAAAGACAGGTAACACTTTAATCAATGAGAGTCTCTTGATGTTAATTCCATTTTCTTTAAATTCTTAGCCTGTTGAGGATAAATTGAACATACTTCGGCATATAGTGTTAGATCTGTTTTGGCAGAGTTATGCCCCCTTTTTAATGAGAAACTTGGCTTTAGTAGTGTAGCACACTGTCTATAGACAGCTCATGTTTATTGCTATACAATTTTTCATGATAAATGTTAGAGGTGATGCAGCAACCGGGACCAAAAGAAAAGGAATGAAGTACCTAGATGAAGCGAATGTGATGGTAACTTTAATAGTTCATTATTTCAATCTTTTTTTAAAAAATTCTTAATGTCTTGCTTTTTTAAATTTTATTTAAATGACTTCAAGATAGATTTCTTGTTTTATATATTAAGCTTTTACATATATTATTTTGAAAATTGATTTATAATAATTAAGTTGATTTGAAATATCATATGTATGCTCTACATATAATAATAGATCCTAGGCTAAACCAGATTTAAACGTTTTCATTAGCCATCAATTCACATCAGGGACAACTTCAGCCTTAATTGTATGAGGGGATAATTTTTATCCCAAACCAACATTTGTCACTAGAAATGGTGTTAGTATTAAATTTGATCAGGTACTGGCTTTCCAGCTGGTAATGTGATTGGTTGTGGTATAATGTCAGATTGTGCCAGAATTCTATTACAGGGTTTGCAGCAATATATCTGCTTGGTGTCAATTCATATAAAAGATAAGAACAGGACAAATGTTTATGATGGTGTGTGTGTGGATGGGTTGGAGTTTATTAGGATGTTTTTGTTTAGCCTACCTATACACGACTCTCAAAGAATATTTAACAAAACCTAAGCCTCATTTAAGAGGCTATACAAATACCTATATTAATGAGAATTTCATTAGGAATGCATCAATAGCTCTGTCCTCAAGACTTGTTTAACACCCATACTTCATCTTGTTTTTCATTGGATACGCTAATTTAAGCATTAGGATCTGTGTATGACAGAGCTTGTAAAGATGTTTTTCAGGAACAACATTCAAATCCTTGGACTAACCCTTCATCATTTTGTCAATAATCCACACTAATTAATCCTAATTTCATCCTTCATAGTCAGCACTCAAAGGTGCCTGGTCCTTATCAGTATTCATTAGTAGGGTGAGAGTAACTGCTGACAATCAACTTTTCCTTCTTTGTAGTCTCATGAGCAGCAGGATAATGACTTTGCCATCAAATTTTCTGATGGCACATTACATCGTCTGGCGGTAGATCCAAAAGCATCAGACCTCCGTGTGGGGCGGGACCTTACTACAGGGGAGATAATTACTAGACAGGTACATTTTGGCTGCAGGGTGTATTGTTATTTGCTAAATACTGGTTGTGGGTAGAGTGGAGAATTTTATCTCCTATAGACTTCTTGGCCTCTCACCCCATAAGTTTGAGTCACGTTATGGGTGAAGGACTTGGGAACGTCTTCCAGCTGACCTGTAATACATCAGTGGTTCTACTCAGATATTTTTCTGAGATCTTTCTTCACCAAAATCTGTGGACGTTGCTGTAATGATCATCATTCACTTAATTACATGCCATCCTTGTGAATGTAACAAATTTTGCTTTTTAAGAAAATAAATTTTTAAAAATGATAGCTGACTTCTGCCATTTTTGTGTATTTTAAGTATAAAATTAACTGGCACAACTCTTTAAATGTTAAATTTTAAAGTGGTTGTGCCCTTCTTTTTAGTGCATTTTCAGTTGTTAGGCAACCTGTATGTGCAAATAAGAAAAATTGATTTGTTTGCAATTTGAAGTTCATGGTTTCTTTTTACATCTTTCTCTTAAATATGGATGAACAAAGTTCATAGAACTTGTTATTCTAACATCGAATCTTCTGTACAAGCTAGAAAATATTTATACATTTGTATGCTATATAGAATTAATAAGTGATGTTTTTTGTTTCTATTCCTTTCATTTGTTTAGATGTGGCTGTAATATGCGAATGGCATACAACACACACTATATAGGCATACATTATTACAACAATCTTAGTGTTTGATTTTGAATTTTTTTTTTATATGAATATTCTTTTGAAATTATATTTATTTTTTTATGAAATCCTGATAATTATAGTTTCTTTTTGCCTCGTCCTGGTTAATGCGATGGAAATGAGCTAGGAGAATACCAATACAGCATACAACACACATTATATACATGTACATAAAGCCAACAATCTTTATATTCAAGCTAGGAATAGTAACTTGTTATGCAATCCTAAGATCTAGATAAGAATCATTGATTGATTTTTCAATCCAGATTTTGTTTGTTTTTCCAGATGTGGTTGATCTCTCTCCAAGAACATATAGACTACAACACCTATTACATGCATAAAGGCATCAAATCAGATAGCAGTGATAATATACAGGCACATGTAACTAGCATGACAGAATCATTTAAGGTAGGCTAGATAATTAATTTTTATTGTAAAAGGCATTTTTATTGACCTAAGAAATGTCAATTAATGCATGTTAATCCTTTCCCTCATGCATTGGCCATTTTACGCCTTTGTGAAGCAATCACTATTATCAGTATTTTCTTTAGTAGAATCTGCACTACTTGGGGTTTATATGTTGCCCAGTTTGACCATGGATTCACTATTAAATGTTGAAACATACAGGTGTTAGAAATACTTTAAACTGTTTTAAAGGATATGAAAAAATAGGTAAAGTTTCAAAATCATGTACATGTACTATGAATGAAAAGGTTAAATAAATTATTTTATATTTTAACATCTTGAAAGCATTTATATTGACCTAAGACATTTTAATGACCGCATGTAAAATAGCAGTGATAATATAACTCTCATTTAAGACTACATTGCTTTTCCTTTTTAAAAGCATTGAAAATGGCCTTCATTAGTGGTCCTCTACACTGATAACACGTCTTATATATTGTGAGATTTTAGCTTTACCCTTATTTAGTTTATTGTATACAGAGATGTCATTGGAGGTTGTAAAACAATTAGTCACACTTGATGCATGTGGGCTTACTGAACTGCCATTGGCCAGTAATGCTCTTATCCCCGCCCCTTTCCTGATCCTGAGGTTGAGTCCAGCCAGTTAGATCAACCCGACCCCCACTACCTTCCCCCAACCCATAAACCTACGACTGTGATCCTGGTGTGAAGTCAAATAAGGCCACATTCCAATTTTCAATGCCTTTAAACATTGTAAAATTTATTACAACACCAAAGCAAAGCAATAAATTAAAATTTACATTTGATTATTCATCAGAATTAGTAAATGTTGTTCGCATTTTTTTTTATTATTTACTATTTTTTGTAGTTTACAAACTCTTTAAAATGTTGTTGAACACTGTATTATAAGCAAATTTTCTGGCATAAAATTGCTGTTGTCAATTTAATCAGGTAAAATGTTGCTGAGATTTAATGTTGTTTTTTCTGCTTATTGACAATGTTATTCTTACATGTGTAAATATTCTGCTATATTTAAATGCATTTAAGTCTAAACTTGAAACTGTTGAACAGTTTGTTAACTTCTGGCTATACTCAAATGTTGTTCTTTTTTTGTCTGAAAGTGTAAGATGTTATGCAGATTGTCTACATCTGGCTATGCTTAAATGCCATGCATATTTTAGTCTGAAAGCATAACCTATTAGGTAGAGCGTCGGCTTGCGGATCGGGAGGTCGTGGGTTCGAACCCCGGCCGGGTCATACCAAAGACTTTAAAGTTGGTAGTAGTGGCTTCCCTCCTAACGCTCGGGGCTACGGGGACAGCATTACGCCTGACTCGTCGGTGTCAGTATAATGGACCGGCCGGGTTCAGTCCCTGTGCACCTCATAAGTGCCCCTGTGCTGTAATGATAAAAATGTCGCTGCGCAGTATCGGCAAAAATGCCGGCTAATCCCAATCCCATAACCTATTATGCAGTGTGTAAACTTCTTGCTATGCTTTAATGCAGTTCATATTAAAGTGAAAGCTTAAGCTGTTAAGCAGCACGTAGGTAAAACCAGCTCCTATTTCCAGCTAAATTCTTGGCATAGCTGTTTGATGGTGGTAGCTTTAAACAGAGCTCTAGATGAAAGGAAGAAATCTATCTTTGTGCTGCTATTTATACCATTATTCCAAACAAAATCCTAGAATGTGGGAACTTTTTAGAATTGTAGAGTGAGACAATTATAATGAATAACAATACTCCACTTACCCATTGGCTCTGTTTATTTGCTGATCTTCTGATGTTATAAACTTGGTGTTCTCAGGCAAAATGTGCTAACCAGTTTGCTAAAAACTATCCAGAACAAGAGATCAATCTACATTGTTCTACTTCTGTTGTGTTGTAGCGAGCCCAGGCCCATCAAGATGTGTTGGACAGACAAGTGAACCTGCTTGCTGAATTTCTAACACAATCTCAGGAAAATAGGAAACCAGGTACCAGTAATCATTACAATTTATATATACAGTACCAATAAATGAAAGTTCCAATCTTAATTAAAGTTTCCATCCTTTAACCTTTTTTAACAGCTTTTATTGTGCCATAAAATTAACTTTATTCCGACATTTATTCAACAATAATTTGTCTGTACTTTATAAAGATTTATTACTTTTAATATTTTATGGTATTTCTAATAGCTAACTCTCACAGGAAAAAAACTTTAACTTAATTGAATCAAATTCATTTTAATTGGATTATTGATTGTGGATACATCTAAGGTTTGGATTATGTTAATCATTTTGGGCATAACAATAAAATATTTAACCTTTGCCCTATTCTTGTGTTCTGTCGAACAACATTCAATGATGAATACATTGCAATATTATTTTTTGTACATAATGATCAATTTACCTGATAGTAGGTAGATACAGTCTTAACTCATATACATTGTTATAATTGTGAAAATGAAGGAATGCTGGTTAAAAAAGGTCAGGTATACTTTATTTTATGCAGATTCTGCATTCACACTAGTTCTACTGTAATTAAGGTTATTTCACCCTTGGAAAGTAAAATTCCATATATTAAAACCCCCCAAAAAAACCAAAAATATAACCATATCATGTTTTACTAAGAAGGTTTTATGTTAATTCAAATATTTGTACATACATTTGCAAATAATATTAAACAAAAACTTCTAAAATTAAATATCTAAAACAAGATTTATTACTAGAACAACTAAATGGTATTAACTAATTAATAAGACTTGAAACTAGTTGATAAGACTTTTACTAGAGCAAATACAATTTTAAGACTTGCCAATGTACATAATTTAATTTAGTTAGTGATGTATTGATCAGATTTTACAATTAATTTTACTATAAAAGATCTTTCTTTTCCCCAAATAATATTCATTTTATATTACCAATTATGTGAAGTTTCCAGAAGAATGCATTATGATGGCATAAGGTTCCCCCTCAGACTTGTTCACAGCGCACCTGTTACTGTTATCCTCAGATAGTTGGGTTTACTATACTTTGACCTACCAACTACACATATGAATACTACTTTCCAGGAGGTTCCTATGGCTGAGTACTAGAATTGCTCTCCCATCTGGACTGCATTGCATCATTGGTTCTATCCAGACATTTGTCAGAAGTCTTCTTCCACCAAAAAACCTCACTTATGACCATAATTTTGTCACTGCAATGTATCAAAAAAAAAACAACACTTTACAGGGTATGTTGACAAACTAGAGGCAGAGTTGCAGAAGACAGTGAAATTTGCCAAGGATATGACGTCTGCACTGGGTAGCTGTCTCTCGCTCTTTGAGCAACAGGAAGAGGTTTGTTGAAAGACTTTAGCAATACAATGTGGGTTAACTGTCAGGGCTAAATTTTCCAGGTATGAAGGTCTTTCAGTTGAACTGCAGAGTCAATGTTTCTTCTAGTATGTTTGTTTGTTGGTCTTCCTCAGTTATTGTCATCTTTGTCTTTGTCATCTTCCTCCTCCTTCCCCTCTTCTTCCCCCTCTTACTCCTCCTCCACCTTCACATCCTCCAGATCTTACTTCTCATCATCATTATCATTCCCCTCCTCTTCCTCCTTCCTCACCATCACCATCTAACCACCACAACATCATCTTCATCACCACTTTCACAGCATCATTACATTCATCATTGTCAACATCATCATTATATCAACATAAGCAAAACAGAGCTTTTAATGAAGAAAAATTTGATTGGTGTACCCAAATATCCCATAATTCCAACCATTTAGTTATAAAGGGGCATTACTCTTTGCTTTTTCTTGTTTTTCTTGTTATGTTTTACATTGTGCTACCTCCCTTGTGGGTAGGTGTTTTGGTATCTAGTTTTTAAAAAGTTAGATTTTCCCACTTTTTGAACCTTTAAGCTCAGACTGCAACATGCACATACAATCATTTGTTGTTGAATGATGATAAGCAAAAGTATTTTGACTAAGGTAAGCAAATAAACAATAAAAGTAATATAGGAATGTTTCTTGTATTTTGAACCTTGCTAATAGGACCACACATGCTTTTTCTAGAATTTGTCCCATTTAGTGAGGTGGTTCTCTTAGAGAATAAGCTTAACTATTATTTAAGTAGGCTTTTTTAATATATATTTAATATCAAAACTACTATAATCATGATAATATTATAAAAATAAAACATAATTAATTAAAGCTAAATAATGAGCTTTACAATCATAACTTAGACCTGATCATCATCATTTTATAATCATATTATAATAGAACATATTCTTCATTGTCTTTTTACTTGCTTAACAGTTATGCCATTGTTAATTTATTATTTTTTTTTATAAAAAATATATTCATAGCTATTGTCAGCCAGTTGGTTCATGTGCTATAAAAACTAAAGAAGAAAAATTTCTTTGAACATTGTGTTTATGAAGTGACATATTTTTTTATGATGAAATCTACTGTCTTTGTGAAGTTGTGATAAAATAAGCTGTAAATGCTGTAAAGTTCAACAAGTTAGTTCTTTGACAGTTCTTTCAGCAAAAGGGGTTGAGTTATTCTGTGTCAGATTAAGGGTGGTATCAAACAGTTTGAACCATTTTTCCCCCTTAAACAACAAAATAAATTACTGCTTGAAAAGATCAAATGCTGCTTCATATATGTGAACAGTGAAGCATAACACTCCATTCGTCATAACACTAAGTATTTCCTATCAGAGCCACGATGCACAATTAGCTATTTTTATAAACTCAGAAAACCATGTGGTCACTTACTTTTGAGATTATGAGGCTGAAGGACTCTGATGTTGATATCTATTTTTAGAAAATATCCCCCACATTGCTTATTTATAGATTTGGAAAGAAGTAACAGAGAATTATTTTCACAGTTTGTACACTCTAACAATTGAGCTAGTGTTTAAATGGCTTAACTAAGAATTAACTTGTACTAGTTAAGGCCTTTTCCAATGGAGGATTATGCATTTTTATAGGATTGTAGGATTATTTTTTAAGCTGCTAATTGTAACCATGGCAACGCTGTTATGCCCTCCTAATAATACTGCTTTTTATGCTGGTGATCCAAAGTGATCACTTGTACGAAGAAATGGAGTTTATTGCTAGAAGTTTAAAAAATGTTCTAAGTACTCAGGTATGTGAATGAGATAGTTCTGTTTATTATTTTTTGTTATTTCTTTTTGTTTGGTGTTTAATCAACTATATTTGTGTTACTTTAGAGGGCTTTTTATATTTTGGTATCTTTAACAGTTCCTTGGCTTCAGTTAGATCTAATTTCTCACAAACAGCCCTTTTTTTGCAAGAATTTGTCAGGCTTTATTATGGTTGAACTGGTTGGCAAGGTGTCAAGATGTGATTGAGTCTATATACATATAATGTCAAATATTTGCAACATGTTATCACAGTAAAGTTTGTTTCTATTCTTAGAACTTGGTGAGTTTTTCATGGAGAAAAAAAATGACATAATAAAAACTTCTTCTTTTCTTATTTCTTTTATTTAATTCTAAGCTAGAATTAATGAAGAAAAAAATGACAAAATGAAAAGTTCTTCCAAATGAATCATCAAAGATACTTCAAGATTACATCTTCATTTAAATGTTTAATATGGGAACAACTTTTTTTTTTTATTGTATGGTGCTGTTGAACTGGTGAACAATAGATCTCCAATCTGTTGTTGAATTTTTTTTTTGTAAGAACATATCTTTTGTGCAAATATTAATTCTTAACCAAACCAACAATGTGTTCTTTTGCTAGAATTCTCAGTAAAACTTCCACAAAGAGATGGTGAAATATTGACCAAAAACAGCACTAAAATTGCATATTTGCACATGTATATTCATGTAAGATGACAACAAAAACATCCAATAAATCATTTCTTTCAGGAGCGCCAGAAGAAACTCCATGAAGAAATGGAGAAGAACAGGGTCCTGCAGGAGTCGCTTCATGCTCTGGCCGTAGAACATCACGAGTTAGAGAAATCCTACTCATGTAGTCTTCGTGGTAGAACTCTTTCGCAGGACGAAATATTCTTCGACTGTGATGACAATGATATAGGTATTTATTCTGGTGGTTTAATCTTAGTCATCTTCATCATTGGAGGAAGTCCATGGCCAGGCAGTTAAAGTCCACAGCACCTCACCTGGTGGGTGTGAGTCCCAGTCTGGGTGAGAACTTTCATATGGGCAGGTTTTCAGGCTAACCTGCAGTGAGCTGGTGATTCTACCCAGACATAAATCTGGGGTCTCCCTACACCAATAATTAGCTCAGCATTGCCAATATGACCATAATTGTGTTGTGCAGTGTAACCAAAAAAGTCAAAAAAATCTCCATTATCAATCTTAATCATCAGCCCCATATTTGTCACCATGACAGTAATGAGTGGTGTAACCTCCATCATTGTGTAACAGCAGTTACTGTATTATCAAGTTCTTCCACCATCATCATCAGTGCATATCATGTAAGTCATTCAGTGAACCTTTTAGCTTTTGAAAACCTGTTCCTTTACATTTTGCTGCATGAAAAAAATCAGCTCTGCCAGTCTTTCCATTCTCTTTAGTTTGTATTGTGTAGTTTTCATTAAAGGAAACATGTTTTATTTCAGTGAAATTGATACATAAATGATTTTCATTAAAATGATTTTTTAACGATTTTACATGATGTAACATCTCTGTCCATGTACTGTTCAAAAATAGGTTTTGTACTCTATAATTATATGGCAGTGGTCACTATAAAGACCTTATTTGGATAAAGATGAGCAGCTATAAAACCATTTTTCCAAGTCTGCTAAGAGGCATGATCATTTTCTTTAAGTCAATGATCACATTTCACTTGTGGGTATACTTCTTCAACTTTGTACTAAAACTGTTGTTTTTTTAAAGAATATGTAGGTAACTAGGTCATTTTGTTAAGAAAAGACAACTACAAAAGATCCCTGCATGTCAAGAATCTTTTACTATATCCATATAAAAATGGTTTTCTGGTCTTTATGGTGGTGGTGATAATGGCTTTCTGATGTTCATGTAATTATATGTTTCCAACTTCATCCATCCATAATATCAGAGAAATTTTAAAATATAAAATTTTATAAATATTGCAATATTTTATGACCTAATTTAATTTTTTTTTTCAGATGTCCATTTACCAATATCTCCCAAATTGTACGGGTCCATAACATCGGATGCTCAGTCCTTTAAATCTTGTCAGTTTTACTTGGATCAAGATCAAGACAATGTACAGGGGGATAACTCTGATGAGACCAAAACCCTTAACTTACAGTTGGGTGGCAGGTGAGCTAACTCCCTTTTTTGCTCATTTAGCTTCTTGTAAACTCCTTGTCAACTGTCTTCTTTGTTTTATCTTCTACTGACTTCTTTGTTTTTGTATAATGTTCCTTTTTTTTCTTTTTTGTTTGTTTGATGTAGCAGTGTAACTGCATTTTTACCTACTAAGATATGCTGACACAAGGACAGATAAATTTTAGTGCAGACCCCATTTGTAGAAATTGCCTATTGCATTAATATACTTGTTGACAAAAGAAGGACATCACTTAACTAATGATCTTTACATATGTTGTGTTGAAAAGCCTGCTGCTACTTTTGTAGGCTACGTTTTGCCACAAGTATAGTACATTTTCAGCATCTGGAGCTCCTCAGCAATGACAGTGTCACTAACACTTCTGTATATTAGCTTGTAGTCTGAAAACTCAGGACATTATTAAAAAAAAATCCCCAAGTGAACACATAAGTCATTGTTACCTAAAATGTCCTGTTGTTCATTGATTCCCTGTATCAGCGTGAACAGTAAAGCATAAACCCCCAGTCGGCATTGCGCACAGGTATTTCTTATCAGAGCCATGCTGCAGAGATAGCTATTCAAACTAAGACAATCTTGCTTTTGAGATCCAATATATCACGATCCGAATAGTCAGCTCTGACAATCTATTAAAAGCTTAGATCACGATCATGCTTATTTGTGATTAGAATGAACTTATATAGTGTTTTCTCAATTTCTACTATCTTACAATATAGATAGTGTTCAAAACCATCTTTACTTAGGCTAAGGTATGAGTTTATGCGATTATACTCAAATTCCCCAAAGCGGTGGTATATTGTTACATGTATTTGATAAAGGCAAACAGTTGCATACCACCTTTAATTGCTTTAAGCATGATAGCAATTCAACTACATGGAGTCATAGGGAGTAAAGTTTGTTATAAATTTGAAATGTTTCATTTTGCAAGGATTATAGAGAATATGCATAGTACATAATTAACTTGTACTATTGTAGGGTTTATTTTACATATGCATTTAACTGCTTTTTTAATAAGCTTTGAACATAATAATTACACTAAACAAGTTATGTACAATTTGAGTTTTATGATTTACAAGAAGCAGATCTACTTTTTAACCACAGAAAGTTTAAAACAGTGTAAAGTATTATAAGTATCTGAAAAATGTATAACATTTTGACTTTTATATAATGAAAACAAAAATGTGTTGCTAGTTTCATGACCCTCTTGTCAGCCTCTGTGTTGGCATCAGTTAACCTGTCTGTAAATGTCCATTTTTTTTAATATCAATTATCACTTTCAAAAAATGAACCCATTTCAAAAAAAGCAGGTAACTCTACAACTAATTTTGGCAGAGTTATGCCCCTTTCCAGTTTGGAAGTTTCATTATACCTTTGAGCACTAAGAAAAGTGATGTGTACTGGCTACTGACAGCTATTGTTAAACATTTCTACTTCTAATATTAATCAAAATGCTCAGAAATGCTATTTGGGAGGAGTATGTTTTATCCTATAAATGATTACTGGTTACAAACAATGGTCAAAACTATTCCATAGTGAATTAAATGTACAACACATTGGAAATGGAAAGCCGGCATGTCTTCAGTTGCAAATAAACACCTTTTCAAACATATAGAATATATTGGAACAGCATTGACATCAGAGTCACTAACATCCGATAGAAACCATTTTAGTAAACATTTTTTTTCACTTTAACTTATGTCTAAGATAAATACACATCCCACCGAATTTGACAAAAATAAACTGAGTTTGGAATTGGCTACTAGGTCTACCTGTTACATCACTGTGATCTGATTCTAAAAGTCCAAAGTATGCCATTCCTCATTGAACATGTGCAGAAGCTTTACACTGAGATGATGAGACGATACACAATATAATGAACTTCTAGTTTTAAAAGATAACAATATTAATGTTAACATTAGTCTCCTTAGACATACATATTTAGTCTGTACATGCACTACATCTTCCCAGGCATGAATAACTGACCGTGAGTAGTCAAGGTCATGCAGGGCTGATCCTGTGTGCTTTTGAAATCCTGCTTTCTCATAACACTGAAATGCAAATAAAATTACAAAAGGTGGGTTAAAGATAATGTTCTTTATGTACCTTGCAAAAGCAGCTCTAGGATTTTGCCTTAGGTGAGGCTTCCCTTTTTCTTCAATTGTTATTTATGAGGAGTGGGTATTATCTTTTTTGATCCTGGAATTTTACAGGGTTTGGGTAGGCCCTGGTCGGCTCCCTGTCTAAATCCACTCTTGGCTTTTAAAATTTTGTTTGAGTATTTTGTTTCTATCTAACATCTCCTTTTCCTTTATTGTGTACTCTTTTCCTTTTTTGTTTCATGGGTTAAAAAGTATTTATAACACTAATCCAGTCAAATACAAACAAAGAGTATTTCAAGTCAGTACTATGCTGTCTTCTGTTTAATAGCATGCCATACAACATGATATGTTGATTATAATGAAGTTGTCATCTTGAAGATGATGAAGTTGATAGATTTGAGGAAGTGAGTAAAGATGATGATGATGATGATTATGGTGGTGATGGTGGTGATGGTTGTTAGGTTCTTTGTAGTGGTGATGATTATGTTAAGGTGATGATGATAATGATGATGATGATGATGAAAAACCAGGATTTTACATTTATTTCAGGGAAGAAAGATGCAGTTCTTAAGTTTAATGACCTATCGAGGCTGAATAACCCATGGAGGTTGAATTCTTGTATGCTCAAGAGTGGCCGTGTTCTGTTCGCCTTGCATTTTTCTTTATTTATTGACACTGTGAAAACAAGAATCTTAAGTGCTTTGTTACGAGATTATTTTTAGTGTGTTCATTACCAATTATACATTTTTCTTGTTGTTGTTATCTGTTTTGTTTTTATATTTATTTGTGCTTGTTCAATGTTTATTATTTTATATTTTAGTTACAATGATTTAGAATGATTTTAAATTGGAATTTCTTAAATGGCTTGTAAGGGCTAAAATAAATTATTAACATATGAGGGGTAATTTTGTCTTGTGTAAGTATTTGTTTGGAAATTTTTTCTTCTATGAACACAGATATAATGTTTAAATAAGGTAATTGTATTAAGAAATAAACAGAATAAGGATCGCATGTGAACAAGAATCAAGTATGAAAGTGTGTAAATGCTTACTTAATTATACAATAATTGAAATAAGATCTAGTTAAAACAGATGTGTTTATCATCATGCTTATCATCATTATCATCGTCATCAAAGCTGTTGTTATAGATAGTTTCCACATCAGTGAAAATCCCTTATCTTGGCAGCCATCTTTGATGGTAACTTCAAGGGATTTTCATATGAACTGTATAGAAGGGTAAATTTTATTTTCTTACAATTTCTTCATTTGTGGTCCGAAAATTAAAAGCTATACATCATTGGAAAGCTCTTGAAATTCATATTTTTAAAATATACTATTTTTTACAATTGATAAATGGACACAGAATTTACACACAGACATCAATAAAACTATTGGCTCATACTTAAAACAAAATGAACAGTGTATCATTTTCTGTTGTATTTCTTTAACCTTTTAAACTATCAAAATATAGTTTTAATATTTAAAATACTTTATAAAAGCTGTTAAATTTGATATAAAATTCAGTAAAATAGACTGAAAAATAAAAACACAGCTGTGAGTTTAATACAGCACATATTTCCCGATTTTAGCCTGCATTAGCTTCTGCCCACAAAGATGGCTGCCTTAAACTGTCTTATCAGTGTCAATGACATCAGATGGAAACTATCTATTAATGTCAGAAATGATCATAAGTGTAAGCAGCATCTGTATATCCAACAGTATGTAGGATTTTTTAAAATATATTTTGGTAAATAAAGTTTATCACACACTTGGTTTAATTTTTATTAAAAAAACAAACGGGCTTTAATTAAACTCAGTGCGTTCAGAAAGAAAAATCCCAAAATACCGTTTAAAGTACCAAGTTGTCATTTTAGTGTAGTGTGTTCAATTCTTTTTCACACGACGTTAAAAAACTCACGCATCACCGATTGTGGCATTTGCTTATCTCGGACGCTATCTGCTCTGCGCAGATAACCAAGTCTTCCTATTAGAAAAGTTTTAGTGATGCTGACGTAGCGATGAGTATTGAACACACATTTGCCAAACAGACATAGCTGTCTATTTTATTTGTGGGGTAAATAAAATGGTGAATTGAGTGAATATTCAAATGAAGGTTTAATCGAACGAACCTAAATGCAATTACAAATTACAACAGACGCGTCATCCTCTTAAACTGGATTTTTCTCGAGTGTAATCCCATCGGCCAAAACCGTGTCAGTGTAAACAAGACTTAACTTGGTGTTAACATCTTAGGCATAGCTGAATTATATGGTGTTCATTTAGCTGTTGATGGATTAATTTGTGGTTATTAAGCATTAATCCAAAAGTCATGGCAGAGTTGCCAGAAAGGAAGAAGCCGGAAGATTGGGAAACGTTGGAATTTAGGTAATTATTGCAATTTTCTTAGCTTGACATATCAGCTGTCAAAAGTTCAATCATTCACTCATTTGACAGGTGTCATAATACACATGTCAAACTTAAAATTTTGACATTTTTATGCTTAAACTTCATGGCAAATTTATTTTTATTTAAAAGTGAGCTGTTGTGATTTGATTTAAATTAAGTCTAAATGCATATGTGATTAGTCCTGTTAATTAACTGGACAACTTACACTGTAAACAAGTGGTAGTGATTTACAGATATTTTGCTAACTGCTGTTTCGCTATCAGTTATGTTTTGCACCTAGATGTTTTAAAAACCTGTTTAACAGTGTGTATTGTGAGTAGTCAGTAATTTATGTGTTAACCAATTAGGTGTTATTAAAAAATAGCACAATATGATTTCAAGATATAGGTAAATATTTACCTGTGCATTTTATATTGTCTAATAGACAAAAGCGTATACTTGTATATACAGAGATTGTAGGTGTCAGGCCTGGAAGCTTCTGATCTCTTAAAGTTTAATCATTATCATAAAGTTAGCAATATATTTTCTGTTTGTTTCTTGTCATTATGCAACTTGATATTGGTTCCTGTCAACAAAGAATTGTTGCTAATAACATTTTGTCTTTTTTTTTTTTGAATAATATTATGTATTACTTTTTTTTGTTTCATTCTATTTCAGAATCGTTCTTGATGTTACCTCAGTCCTTTTTTTTTATTTCGTAGCTCCAAAATCATGAAAGAGAATACAAATGAAAACAATTATTTTCTGTCTGAAATCACTACTTACATCGGCATTATATGGTCACTTTCCCACCCCGTATTGTTAGTTAGGGACTTAGATAATTTTGAACCAAGCTGAACCAAGTCATCATACATGTGAACTCTCAAACTTTTGGAGGGAAACTCCCACTTTTAAGGTTCAAAATTATTTGAAATGAGGGGTGTTTTACAAATTTTCAGAAATCTTCCTACTTGGAAACGGATAACTTCCTTCATTGTTTATATGAAAGTAACAAATCTCCCTCTTTACATGTGAAAATCTCCCACTTCAGCCTCACATGTATAAAGTCATCCTAATCAACTTTAAATCATAGGAAGAAAAAAATGCATCAATATAAAAACTGTCAGTGAAAAGCATTTTTAATTTTAATAAATATTTTATATTCATCATCATCATCATCTTGCGGCCTCAGCCGAGATTGAACTCACTACACCCTCCCAGTACCGCCTATCTGTCATTGCTCTCAACAGATCTTCCTTGGGTATTTTATATTAATAAATTCTATAACTAAGAATTGTCATTACTATTTTAAATTAGGCCTAAGAAAGAAAGATTTCTATGCAGTATTTCATCATACTTGTTATTACAACAAACTTCCCTATGCACTTGGTGGCCCACTGATTAGTGTAGGAGTCATGTTAGGCAATTCATTTATTAACTACAAGAAAACATAATTTCTGGCAATTGTTGTTATCACATTTTATTTACCTTTTCATTGTGTTTAATGACTGAGCTTTATTTTGATTGGTAAGAATATACTACTGCCTCCTCTGTCTGACACAACAACCCCCTACACCCCATACACCTAGGCAAAAGCCTTCACTTTCTTTTCTTTCTCCCTTAACAAAGTATTTAAAAATAAATACATTTTACATTTATACAAGAAAGCATAGACATGTACATAGTACCATTAGGGGACACTGTGTGAGAGAATGATAAGAAGTAGATGAGCGAGAAAACGTGAAATAAACCATTATTATTTCTGAAAATGGGTCCATAACATAGTCTGTTGTTTATCTACATGTATTTATTTCCTTTCTAACCTGTCATGTATTGTCAAATGTACTAGGTTTAAAATTTTATCTAAAATTTTCAGACAAAAGCTTCAGTATATGATGTTTGTCAAAGACAAGCAGTAAAAATACTGCTTAATTATAGCTAACATTATTTCAAGGCAATAAAACAGATATACAATACTGATTTAGTTTAAAATTTACAGCTATATGTTATAATTCTGACAACCTCAAGCAAGATTTATAAGTTATTGGTGTAATAAATGTGAAATTAACTTTTAAATGGATTTTGATCCTAAATTTTAACAACAGCTGCTATTTTTGTTTTGTGTGGTCTTTAAATAACAACTTCACACAGACAAAGCCAATTTAAACTTTGGTTTTAATATAAATATCTTATAAGAACTTTTTTAAAATCAAATGACAGTTGACAAATTCTGTTATTTATAAACACACAGGTTTTTAATTTGTATCTTTGTGTTTGCGATTTATGCATACTTTTGAGCTATAAATAGATTCATATGCCTTATGTAAAATTTGTTGAGAAGTTTGAAGTACCTGTGTTACAGTTACTGGGCAGGGATCCATGAGTGACATCAGCTACAGGTGTCACTGTCCTTCATCTGATTGTAATTGATTTTGTTGATTGGAATTTAATAAGGTTGCAACCCTCCTTGTCCTTGAAGTTTTTAAGTATACTTAATTGTAAGATTTGCATGTAAGGAGCAAAATTACACATTTTGGAAAAAAGGATAAAACTTAAAATGTGACTAAAAAGTTAAATTCTCATTCTCATAGTTAACAATTTTAACCCGCAAAAATTTTGCCCTCAAAACCTTTTTTTAGAATTCATGTATTGTAGATTGGTGTTCATAAATTGCATTTTCAGTTATTTAATTTAGTTATTATTTTAGCTTTTTTTTTTCTTCAATTTTACGGAATGTAAATAACCTCAAGTGCTAAACTTAAAGCCCAGACCTAGCATAAACATTTTCACCACAGTAATGTCATGGAAAAAATAAGTAAGATATTTATAGATAACTAAATTTCAACTTTATTTAAAGAAATCTGTGTAGAATCCACAGTGTGTAACTCTTCTGACATTTCAGCATATCACTACAATGGTCCATCAGGTGCGAACTTTTATTGTGGAAAGATCTTTAAGTTGTCCATCTGTGGTGTGCCGGTGGTTCTACCTAGACATAAGTCTAGGGTCTTCCTCCACCAATAATTAGCCGGACTTCAATATGTCAGTCAATATGACTTAAAAAAACATCTTGAAGGTAACCATGTATTGTAAATGGATAAGGCCTCTTGGGGAATGATATCTTTTGAAAATATGGACATTAGAACACAATGCACATGTGTTCTAGTGTTGTCAATATTTGCACAATAACTTAGAAATTGCGTCTATTTTTTGAACTTCTAGGATATATGTACAATTCATGCTTAAAGTGTACATGTAGCCTTACTGATCATTTTTTGTATTTGTGAAGATATGTTCTACAACTACATACAACACTTGCTAAGACATGCAAGTCATAATTATGTAAGTTATTTTTAAGTCCCTTATGTCCATAATATTGATTGATCTAATTTAGACAGAGATCATACTGCTTATTACTTGTTTGATTACACATACCAATATTGTGTCATTTTATTTTAGTGAGATAACAGAAAATACCACACAAGGAACATGTACAGCAACTGTAAAATATTCTGTTGTTGTATGTTGGACACTGTTCTGTTAACTTTTGGTATAACAAATGTATGTCTTAAACAAGATACTAGATTTAACACATTTGGAAATAAGCAGTCTGTTCTGGATTTGGGGTCTCAGCATTGTTTGTTAAAATATCTTGTCAAGAAGCCGTCTGATCTAGATATGCCTCGCTCTATTTGCAGTGCTCTTAATTGAACCAGTCACATGAACTTGCTTGCTTGCTATAGTAATTTTTACAAAGGTTGTTTCAACATGCAAGGTTATTCAAATCACCTTTCAATAAATAGTTCATTGTCCCCCATTTTGTTATAATACACTACAGCTAAAGCCCCACTATTGTGTTGACTAGCTCAGGTCCTCAAAACAGGTCAAATGTACCTAGTCAATGTAGTAAACAGTGGATTTAAATATAGCTCTAAATAGTTTGTATGTATATTTGAAAAATTGCAGACTAAGGGTGGCGTTACTTTCTCAGTATAATTTAAATTACCATTTTCATTTCACTGATTAAATCAGATCTAACCTTTGCTTTTGGGGCAATTTAAATACATAGTACCAAGATTGTACATGTACTTTATTTTTTACTTGAAAATTAAAAACTTTTTGAGCTGAGGTATGACAGCTTAAGTGTAAATAAAAGAATAAGTGTTATATTAACTTGACCATATATATTTTGATGATGCAATTATTGTAATGTGTTTATCTGGTGTCTTCCTCCACCAAAATAGCTGGACATGTCTATAATGACCATAATTGTGTTGCTGTGAATTGTATGTTAAAGATTATTACCCGTTGCTTGTAACTTTTGCTTTATGCCCATACTTAAATCTTAGTTTTTCTTTGCTTATAACTTAGTGCATAGAACAACACCTTTTGAAGAGATGTAGCAGCAAGACTTGCAGCAAGTACTGACGCTCCCAGTAGGATCTAGATCTTATTGATGCTTTTATTAAATTGCGCTTAGCATGGCTATAAGAGCTTTATAATAAACACATTGGACATTGTACAGGGTTTTGCCTTTTCATAAGTAATGAAACACCAATTTTTCCTTCAAAATATCAATTGATTATACCTCAGGTTTGGTGAGACAATGTGGCCAACTTGAAATTAAAAATTCTTGAAAAAAATACATATTTTGAAGGAAACAAAAAACAGGGGGGAAATTGCAAGGCATATTTTGACACAGTTTTAACTATTAATTTTACTTTGCTTATGAAATACTACCATGTACATCTTTATAAGGTTTATGTTTAGAAGCCCCAGAGCAGGAGTCCGCATTGGAAGAGAGTTACAATCCTGAGCAATCCTTGTGTTATTAATAATGTATCAGTGCTAGTACAGGGAAAACAGCTAGAACTGCCTAGTCAATACAATCAATGGTTTGAGGCATGAAGGCATAGACAGATGGCTGTCTGATCTTGACTAATAAAAATATCTTCTACAGCTTTAAAGGATTTAGGCTTATTAGGGATAATTTCATTCTTACCACTGTCTTTATTAGCATCCTCATTTTTAATTCCTAACATTAGTTACCATCATCATTATCAGAATTGTATTTTTTTTATCAAACACCATTTTTCTATCTTATATAATTCCCTTTTTTCATTATCAGCACCATCGTCACCAAATTGGTTCCAGCATGAAATACAGTCTGCTACATAGAAAGATGTTAAAAAAACACTTTAGGAAATATAAGTATAGTTCCATGAATGGGTGGCTCTGTGTCTGGATAATTTGACTGGATATGGTATCATGCCAGGTTTTTATGGGAAGCAGCACCATAATTGCTACAAGAGGAAGCTGTCAATAAATAAAAAAAATCATCTCTGTCAACCTAGTGACTAGGTTAGAGAATATGGATGCTAGTCGCTTTATTTTATCACAGTTAGGGCATGCAGTGCTTTTAATGTTTATTGTTGAAACCATCTCTTAATAAATTAAATAGTCTATGTTGGACTCTAAACCCATCAAATAATAACGACTGGTTGGACGTGGAACTATATAATAAATAATCCTAAAATTACTTTCTATATAAAGACATGTGGCTCTTACCATGCCCTATTGTACTTTCCACATTTGACCTATTTTTATTTGTAGAATTTACAGATTGGTATATATCAGGGTCAATATCTAGGTTCAATGTTTACCAAAATTTCAGGGCTAATAGGTTAACCTGACAAACATTTTATATGCCTTGCAAAGACATAGTGATTGACATCCAGCTATTATGGTGAAGGAAGACCCCAGTTAGACATTTTTCAGGGTAGAACCACTGGCACTTTGAGGTTAGCTTGATGACATCCCCACATACAGGTCCTTACAGGGACTCAAACCTATGTGGTGTGGATCTGGCAAGTGAACAACACAGAACACACTGACTTTAACCGTTTTGCCACAGGGTCCCCCACAAACTTTGTACTGGACAGCCATTAAGGAACATGTAAATGACTGTGCATTAATAAAACAACTCATTGTATCATAGTGAAGTAGACAATTTATAAGTGTTTATCAGTGTCAATAGCATCATTCTCATATGTGTTTTGAATAGCACTTTTTGTACAAATACACTAACACCATTAAGTGTTTGACTATTCTGTTATGATTTGTAGGTACAAAGCAACATTAAAGACAAGTTAAAATTTGACTGAATTGTCATTTCTCAACACTGTTTAACTTAAAATCAGTCTCAACATAATTATGAACTATCATCTTTCACATCTTGTTTTAAGATCTGTTTTGCAGCGCATTGTTTGACAATCTTTCATGGATTATTGTATCTGTATACATTATTTATAGTATAAATGATAATGTGCATTTTATTGAATATTATTACGACGATCAATATAAAGCTTTATATTTCTGTAATGGAAAAAAACTAAATGAAATACTACTTTAATTGATGTTTTTAAGGATTAGGGACATCTTAAAAGCATGATTAGGATATAAAATATCTTTTCAACAATTGGCTAGTGTAAGTGCATATTAAGTGGTGCACATAAAAGCACAATATAAAAATGCAAAGTTTTACATATTTAGTTTATTTGTCATTATCTTGAGGGAAAAACAGTTTAAATCTAATTACAATATTAATGTTGATATTAATTACAAACAATAACAATGAGTTTGACAAATAAATGGTTGTAATATTACATTTTTCGTTGTTCACATTTACAACAATATTGATTCAAATACATGTATATTAACCATAGAATTGTGTGGATATAGATTAGATAAATGTACAGTGGTTAAAATTAGCGTTAGCCCAACAGCAAATAACTTTTAGATTTTCTCTCTGGCTAGTAAAAATTCCCAATTTACTAGCCCGACGGCCCTTTAAGATCCAGATCGTTGAACAATCATTATAATTTTATTTACAATTTGTAAATAAACTTTTGAGCTGCTTATTTCATTCGGCAAGCTGTCGCTTGTATCATAAACATGTTATGCCCACTAAACCGTTAATATGTTTACTGAGCAGGAACCACGCAACTGGAATATGTTTCTGGTGCAAAACCTGGGAAAAAATACCCTGAAGTTGCTGGGCAAATGATACTTAAATGTTTTTGTTTTTTTTATATATTTATCTTTTTTTTAAAAATTCATTTGTAAATTAAAACAATTTAATTCAGACTAGTGAATTTTCTTTTGGGCTAGTGAAAATTGCTTACTTACTAGCCCGACGTGCTTGCAAATTTCATTCCTTATTTCTATGACTGAATGTAGTCTTTTATAAGTACTACACAAGTATCTCATTTCTTGTGGATTAAGTGATGAAGAATATCAGTAAACATCAAACAAATACACCTACATAGATTTGTATCTTCTTGGATAGATAGCTGTGTTTGATCATTTAAGAATGTGTGAATAATGTGCAAATATTTGTTTACGATTAACATGGCTGTGAGAATAAACATGTCTATATTAAAACAAGATATTTTTGAAAGCATACTCTTTTCAACCCCTATTATTATTTTTTTTTTATTTTGGGAATTGGTGATGGTTCTGTAAGACTGAATTAAATCCAAATATGCCCTTTTTTCAGGTTTTGGGAAAAAGGGGATGGGTGCCTTTCGACTGTGGATGAAAGCAAAATACTGCCTTTTTTATGATTTTGGGATAAGGCCAATGATGGGGCCTTTATACTTTGGATAAAAACAAAACATTGCCATTTTTTATGGTTTGAGGGGAGAATAGTGGAGCCTTTAGACTTAATGAAAGCATAATACAGCCCCTTTTTTCATGGTTTCATGGAAGGATGATGGGGGCCTTTAGACTGTGGATGAAAGCATAATTCTGCCCCCTTTTTCATGGATTTGGGGAACGATAATAGAGCCTTGAGATTGAGGATAAAAGCATAATGCTGTCCCCTTTTTCATGGATTTGGGGAAGGATAATGGGGCCTTTGGAGTAAAAATGAGCATACTACTTTCTCTTTTCTTCGATTTTGGGGAATGATGATGGAGCCTTAAGACTTAGGTTGGGCTCTTTAGACTATAAACAAGAGCATAATACTGCCTTTTATCATGGTTTGGAGTTGGAGGACAGGTATTGGGGACCTTTAGAGTGTAGATAAAAGCATAATACAGCCTCTTATTGTCTTGGTTTTGGGGACAAATTATATAGGGCCTTTAGAGTAGAGAATTTCAGAATGTCTTGCTTCTCATGCATGTGTTTTTATTTATACAGAACAGACCTCATTTGCTAGAAGATTTTCCTCATTTCAAGCCCTTAGCATTAAATATCAATGAACTTGGCTCTGTTGCTGCCACTCTTCTGCAATGAACAATTAAACATGTTAACCCCTATCTTGCTTCATTTTGTTTAAAGAAAACATGAGAAATTGTTTGTGTTTTGCTAAAGTATTATAAATATTGCAAGTTAGGTTAGTATACCTGTTAATAGAGACTAAGTGGCAAAAGTGTAGATCCTGATCATACATCTGTCAGATCTACTGTGTTTACATAGCCTTATGAATGCATGCATACATGTAGCATGTTAAGAGTGAACCCTTGATCTGCTATACATGTATTTACTAATTATAAGTGTTGATAACTTATATGAATTCTTAAAAATCTTCTTGCAAAAGCATGTAAAAGATCCCATATTTCTAGTTACTGAGCAGGAAAAAGTTTCATTATGTGGGGAGGTCTTTCAGCTGACCTGGGTGCACTGGTGGTTCTAGACAATTGTCTTGGCATTATACTTCCCCCCAAAAAAGATGCAAGATCTAGCAGCACAATTTTTTCTTTTCACGCGAGTGAAGAGTTCCAAATACAAGCAGAACAGAACAGAGCATAAATTTGTTTAAACTTGTTCATAGTACATCATTGTACAAATGCACTTTTAACAATAAAACATATATGTATATGATTCTTAGACAAGTTCAAGTATAATCTAATTTAATTATGATATTTATCAAACATGAATAATGATCAGACTTTCTGTGCACGAAAGCGCTGCACTTTAGTTGTTTTTAGTTGTTTGTAGTACACCATGGCGTCGTCAATAGGACTTCTCTATGATCTATTACATATTGACGCCGCATGCATGCACATCGATGATAAATACTACATCCTGTACTTTCAAATTATTTTCCTGTTTGTGACTAACATGATCATGTAACATATATGTGTACATTTCCTAGAAGCTACCTGAAGCTGGAGGTTGTTGGGGACATTTTTTTAAACAACTATAAATGCTTTTGATTCTTCTTACTTCTGTGTCCCCGGTTGAGGTTCCTGGTAATGTTGTCTACGAATTCAACAAATTGAATGTTGCATTATAGACCTTTGTGGAAACCTTGTTGGAGAGGGTGTAATATACTGTGCTGATCGGCATGACACATAATTCTGCATGTGCACCCGCTATTTGAATTGAGTCAGACAGTATTTTGGGGTAGGTCTTTAAGCTGACCTGTGCTGCATCAGTAGTTTAACCCAGACATTAATCTAAGGTCTAAATCCACCAAAAAAGCTGGATCTTGCTATAATGACAATGATTGTATCACTGTCGTATCTGGAACAAAAAACAAACAAACCCAATTTCATACATAGATATATAAGAGAGATATAGAAACAGGAATCTGGGCGAGAGTTTTGGTTAGCCACCAGACAACAGTTCCAGCAGTTTCCCAAACTTAAGGTTCGTTTCTGTTTTGAAAAAAAATAACTATGATTTAAACAAAATGCCTTAGTTCATTGTTATATTAATGAAACCTAAGAAATGTTATTGATTTCAAAGGCAATCAGTCAAAATTTGGCGAGGGTTCTTAAGTTTCATTTATAAAACTGTTTAAACTAATTTGAAATTTGAAAATACCGGTTCTTAAAGGATATATCCTCTGAGTTACTTGGCCCTTCACTCATTCTATGATGGTAAACAAGGTATTCATAAAACCTTTTGTTGCTTTGTTTCAGGAGTTCTTTGCCAGTGCCAATGTTTGACAGAAATGACTTTAGTTTCTGGAGCATACTGAAGCAGTGTATAGGCAAGGTAAGTCATAGTATACAATGTAAATGATGTAACTTGTATAAATAAAGAATTTTAAGTAATGACAGTCAATACAAGTATACTTGTATGAAGAATTGTGAGCAGAATTGTGAGCAGGGTGTATTTTCTTTTTCATTATGTTGGTTTCTGTTTTGTTCTGGTTTTACACTCTGATGAAGGTTGTCAATATGGAATTAATGGATTAACTCTATAGGATGTCACGGTAAGGTGCACCTGTTGTGAGAGGTTGTCTTTACAATGGCGACATGTTATTATGCTCACCTAAAAATTTCGGAGGAGCATATAGTCACTACTTTATCCATCTCACTTTTGTCCAGATATATCTCGGCAACCACTGGCTTAAATTCAGTGAAACTTTATGGGAAGCTTCACCAAAAAGAATGAAATGTGCATATTGTCAACACATTCAGTTGCGATTTTTTTTTTTGATGGAGTTAGTGACCTTTTTTAATTTCCATATGGAATACGACCATTCATATCTGGCTTATTTCTCAGCAAACGCTTGTTGAAGTTCAATGATTCTTGCTGGCAAAGCTTCCCACAAAGTATCATTGATAGGTCTTATTTATAAACAGACAGTTATTAACTATTGAAAAGGTTTTTATAGCAACACTATGTTTTATGTCTGGTTTCAACTTTCCCTAAAAGTCGAAAGCATCTAAAAAAAATAATTGACAATACCCTGGATTTAAAGACATTTCAACTATAGTTATGGTATGGCTTCTTTTATTCAACACTATTTAATGCTCACCAATTTTGACTTTGCCTGAAAATTGAGAGCTTCTGCTATATTAAGCTTACTTGATTGTGTGATAATTCAATGTTGCTAGCTCTGTTTAATGTCATCTGTGAATTTATTAGAGGGAAAACACTTTCAGATGCTTACTTGTAGGGATGAAATCAACTTTGTGTCACAAACCATGAAATTGACAGGCAAGTTATGCAATAACCCCAGCAGTAAACTGGCTGACATTCAAGCTATGATAACTTGTAAAGAATGAAAGTAGTACATGATACATGGTAGCACAATCACTGGAGCATCAGCTCCAGGTTCAGGAGGCCCTGGGTTTGATCCTGGGCCATGATATACCAATGTCATTTGCAATGGTCGTGCTTTAGCTCTCTTGCTAATGCTCAAGCAAATATAAAGGGTAGCTCCACGATTGGTTGGCCCGGTATCATGATAATTTGACAGGGTGTGGTATCATGCCAGGTGTTCATGGCATGCTGTATACAGTGAAGGCAGCATTATATCTCATGTGAACACCATCTCCAGATAACTGAAATACTGTTGGTTGGACAATAAACCCAATAAACAATTTAGTACAATCACATCCAAAACAAGATGTACATGGTACAGAAGACACATAGCACTTGACTGCTCCTTGTGCCTGATTTAAATCCAAATAAACTAATAAGTGACGACTGAAACTTGTCGAAATCATAAAATAGATTATGTTGAAATTTTAATATGAACAAGCTGCTCTTAGTCAAAATCAGGATCTTAAACAATATAAACCAAACACTTAGACTCAGGGGTGCAGTCAGAAGAGCATTGGATTGACATAAAAGAGTTCACATTTAAAAACCATGCATCATTTTTTTTTACTTTAAAAATAATAACTTTCGAACAATATAATTCATTAACCTTAAAGTTTTTGTTAAAGGTCTTTAAAACAGTATTTATACCCTCAAATTTTAGCTTTTCCTGAAAATGGAAAGCTGTTGCAATAGGATACTGACATTATTGAATGATAATACAATGTTGCCAGGTCTGTTTAATGTCATGTTGCATTCACAGGGCAGAGAACACTTTTAGATGCTCACTTGCGGATAAAATTAACTTGATGTCACAAAGCATGAAATACTTGAACACATGATGCTTATTGAAAAAGGAACTGGGTTCACATTCATGAAGATGTTCACTGGTAGTTGTTTCTCCTCACTAAGCCTAAATGAAAAAAATGATGTCTTGAAAAAAATTTATGATGTTAGAAAATTTCTTAATTTTCATTCATTAAACCTCCTAATGGAGGCACCGAAACCCCTCACCCCCTTACTGCAAGGGTTTAAGCCCTGGTCGAGGCAAAAACTTTGTTGTGTGGGAGGTTTTTCCGGTGTGCTTATGGTTTTACCCAGCATAGAGTCTTCTTTTTCCACAAATTAGCATGGTGTTGTGTGGTGTACAAAATTAATATAACCTACAAAACTAGCAGTTTGATCTTTTCAACTTTTAAATAATAAATAACAAAGACTATTTTTGTATATGGCATCTGCCTGGAAAACTGGTCCTGGAAGAAGTTAAAATTATAACAACTGTAGGATGCATTTTGTTTTACCTTATCTGTATCAGTTTTGAGGTGGTATAAGACAGTTGGAACTAAAGTTTTGTTTCTCATACAACCAGTTAAATTATTGTAACCTGAAAAAGTTCTGAGAAATGCTTTTATTGATGCCCACAAAATGCTGTTTATTTGTGCCCAACATCCATATGAACAGCTTTCCTTTACATAATCTAAAGTTTCTGCAGTAAGGAGTTATGTCTATAAGACAAAGGCACTGATTCGAATACTACCTTTAAACCTTAATTAAGATAACAAATACAACATGCAACAATAAAGGCTGAACTGGATTGTCTATATAAGAAGTCTCTTTGCGCAGAACATTTTACAATATATTACCTGCTTAGAGTCTTTTTCCTGACAAATCAATAAAAACATGATGTTAAACAAGTCATTTGCTTTCTTGGAAAAGTATTTCCATTTTATATCCCACCAAATGACAGAATGAGGCAAACATAGGGTCAGCAACTTCCATTGGGGATTGGTGTAATTTGATAACTTTGTCACGCTGACACAATTATGGTCAATTTGGCTAATTCCAACTATCATAAGATGGGCAGAAGTTCAGACAAACATCCAACCATTGGCACACTACTGATCGGTGGGAAAACTTTCTCACACTTAAAGTTGGTATCTGAAGGTTTGCTTATATGTGACTGGCCATATCAAAATCAGTCTAAAGTCGCAAAATTAATATTTGTGGTTTTTATATTTATTTTATAGAGCATAAATAGACCTTTAAAACGATACAAGAACCATCACGATACTATAATCCTGTGGTAAGTTATTCAAATTTAGGTAACACAGTTTAAGGCCTAAAGCTACACATAAATGTGGAGAAAACGGTACTCAATCTCAATGTTTTAACATTTTTGGTCTTTACCTAAAACGAAATGCCATAGCAACCAACATTTTCTATATAAATTACACCATCTTGCCATACACCATTGGAAAGAGAAAACACAACTCTATTTAATGCACATCCTTATTTATTAACAAAGCAACCATATAATGCAACAGTGATCATAGAAAATCATAAAAGTGTCAATTTCTTTAACTTTTTGTCTCGGTAACTAAATGAAGGCGACAAGCCATTTTAAATAAATCCACAGCATTTACTTAAATAGAAATACATGTGAGAGTTAACAATGTCTGTAAATGTTTCTTCCATATCATTACAGCTTTCACTGTCACATTCACTATCTCAGTCCAACGCACCACTTGCACTTGTAAAGTAAATTGTAATAAATTAATTCCCGTTTCCGATACCTCCGAGATTTGACCCATTTACTGACTCTTTTAGGCATTAAGACGGTTCTTCTGGTGATGAATCCATTGTGTTTATTATTTATTTTCCTGTAATAGCACAGATCGATGACAAAATCCACTTTTATATCGATAAAAACGCTGTCAACAGTAAATATTGGTGAAAAAATAGTTTAAACGTGATACTGGAAGTTTCACGTGACGTCCGGTTGACCAATCAGAAAGGCCGATAGGCTTATTAAGCAACAGGTGCGCAATTTCCTTTGTGTTGGTCACTTGTTTTAAGAGATTGTAGTGGCTACTTTGAATGACGATTATGTTCAAAAATAGAATACTTGAATTTCCGGGGAATTAACCTTTATTACGATACCAAATACAACCACTCTGTCCCTTTCTTTCTGCTTGAAATGCGCTAATGAATTGGGCTCATATTCCATTGTTCATTGCATAAACTTGATAATGACGTGAACGTAAACAGAGTATAGGGTCCGATCAAAGTTAAAATAAACAGTCAAAAACTTATTTAATTCGACTATTTTTTTAATTAATTCGTAGTAAAGAGTCTCAACATTAATTATAAAGCAAAATCTAAAAATCAATATTTTTTGCACCTACATGCCTTCTGAGCAAATTATCTCAATAATCTGACATGCGACTTTAGACTGATTTTTGATATGGCCTGTCACATATCTAATACATGTAACAACACCTTACCCATGTTCTGGGTAATGTGTGCATAGTTACTGTATAAACTTACACTTTAGTTGAAGTAAAGGCTGTTAATAACATTACCTCAATCGTTAGACAGTACATATTGTAAACAATATTGCTTTAAATGTCCATGAAATATCCAAATCTATAAACAAGCATGATGAGGATTTCATGTATGAATAGATGTCAACGTCAGAGTTGACAACCTGGATGATCATGTCTGCCAGGTGTTAATTGCATGCAATATGCAAGGAAGGCAACACTTTATAATCTTCAAGTAGACACCATTTCCAGATAATTTAAAACAATTTAGTGGGATAACATAAACCCAACAACAAACAATGTGGAAACTTAGATCACATCTCAAGGGATAAAACTTTCATTGATTTTACTCAACAAAGAGTCACAGATGTTATATTGAGTTTGACAGGGCAGAAAATTACTTTGGACTATAAATATTTAATTACTGACAAAAAACATCTAGAAATATAACACAGCCATGAACTTTTAACATATTTACTTGACATAATTAGAACTTGTTCTGTTTTGAAGCAAGCCATTGTTGTTATGGTGACGTCCAGCATATATTAGCGGAGAAAAAGACCTCAGACAAAGTCCAAAGCACTGCTGTTCAGCAGAAAGACGTCCTGTTAAGGTTGTTAAATTTGATATCTTGTCTAGTATCTGTTCAAGCTGTTAGTATGTTGTTTTTTCAATTTAGTTAAAGTAGATATCTAGTCTAGAAGTAGTTATTTGCAGAAAAGTAAATAATTTTTTTTTTATGCAGCACCATTTAAACATATACAGGCTTGCTTTTCCACCACCAAAAAATTACTAGACATCCCTATGATGACCATTATTATATATTATTGGTATATTAACATAAAAGGACAGAGTTTCAAACCCTATGATATAGAATCGTGCATCCTATCTTGGTTTGTATACTCTTCTTACCTTAATTGCTTGTTCGATTTCTACCCAGACATTAGTCTGTGGTCTCCCTCCACCAGTAATATTTGGATGACATCTTTTATGATCATAATCGTGTCTGTTTACAAAAGTAAATCAGATGGACATAAGATCAGCGGTTGACACTAACATTTTAAGCCAGGTATCCCAATGGGACACCTGCTTTGAAATATAGGAATCCCTTCTGAAAATAGGGAGTCCCTGATAATAATGCTATATGAACTTTTTTATTGTTTTAATAAAACAAAACAACATTCAAGTTTTGAAACATTTATTCAATCAATGGAAGAAAGGAGGCATTTGTATGCCTTCTGCTGTAACAGCAAAAGGTCATGTTAAAAGGTTCTAAATCGCTGTCAAATTAAATAATACTCGGATGCACAGCTTCGCTCCTTTGCGGTAATCACGCCTTTTGGTGGCCCAATCAAGTAATTATACAATGCCTACAGTCGTCCTTAATTGCTTCCGATGCATCAGGATGCTACAAACATGTTTTAAGAGTAAACAGATGCCAATCAATTAAGATTTATTACTTTTCTACACCTCTGTCAAAACGCCATATTGAAATTAGTCGCGCACACAAGCAAACGTGTCATCGGCAGAATTAGAGCACCTGTTTCCTATTAATTATGCAGGCTCCGCCTACTGTATTGTTTTTCTCCTAGCAGAACTACAGAAGGTAATCGATGCGCGCGCGTGTGTGTGTTTGTGTGTGCATGTATGAATCTGTTCTCATTAATATGCAAGACTCCGCCCGTTGTCGTCTTTTCTCGCTTCTTATGAAGCTGTAGGCGATTTTGACCGACGCACGGGTAGAAATGACCCCCGCTGCTTTATTGATGTGCGTCAGTTAGGGGTATTTCTGAATTTTCGTGCGTCAAAACCCGGGAGCTCGGGTCAACCGAACACCCTGTTTGCTGTTCCAATTTCACCTCTTTTGTTTTTGCTTTTTTTGTCGGTGGTTCATTTACTCCATCGAGGAACCGCCACATTCTGATGATTTATTTACTTTCAACCTTTCTAAAAAAAAACCGCAAAAATACGTGACATTTCTTTTAGCAGAACACCGCTTTCGGTGTTATTCGGATACAACGGCTTTATTCTCTTATAAGTATTGACCGTAACTGTGCGATTTTTAGCGATAATAGGTTACTAATGAGAACATTTTTTTTAACTGCTTATATCGGTTTGCGATGATTTTGTATGTTCTGTTTCCTTCTTTTTCGAAAAGTTAGTGTCCCGACGGAACACCTGGCATTTGAAGTTTGGAATCCCTTCCCAATAGTTGGTGTCCTCGGGATCCCGGGACACCGTTAGTGTCGACCACTGAAGATACAGTGCCTTTAATAATAAAGATGAAAAGAAAATTACCAGACTGTCTTATTTGTTAATATTTCTATTTTTGTACATATCTAGTTCTGTATTAGTGCCAATTGCCAATGAATTGTCTGTTATGTCTGGCAAAGACGTCAACATGAAGCCGTAAAAATGTAAGAAGACAAACAGAGTCACATGTTGGATTCCTTAGCAGTACTTAAAAAAACAACATATGTCTGTATCACCATCAACCGGCTTAAGTTAAGTAAGACTGGTTGTGTTATTGTTTCTAGCAATAGTATCTTCATGACAATTTTGCAAATGATAAACATAGTTTGAGAGAAAGACAGAAGTGGGGCAGTAAGAGAGCATGTAGATCATCTGAGAAAATAGGCACATAAGACAAATATGGACTGGGATACATGTATAAAGAGAGTAGGTGGGAATTGCGGGCCAAAGAATGGGTCAGAAACTAAGTTGGTTTGGAAGGGAGACATGGAGAGAAAACAATTTAATTACCATGTGACATGCAGAGAAAATGCATTTTTACACCTTCATCCCACACGCAGCAGGTGCTTTATCTAAACTTGGCATACTTTTTTTTACAACACATGGATATTATATTAATTGCATCCAAATAAAGTGTTGCTTGAAAATAGACAAGACAAAGAAACTCTTTCAATATTTTACTTTTAATATTTATCATAATGTACTGGTAAATTTGAAATAAGAAATAATGGCAAAAGTAAAAAAAAAAATCTTAATGGTTTAAGTTTTCGAGCTAAATGTCATGATGCAGAACCCTGCAAAATATATGAAAACAGATCAAAGGTTACATCTTAAGTATGTTGCTAAATGGCACTGTAATTATCATATTTAAGAAGAATTAACTGAGCTGTCATGGCCTAGTAGGTTGAAATGCCGATTTTTAACTCCTCTGGTTCCATGGCCCCTCAAAACATAGGTCTGAGTCCCAGTGTTGGCAAAATTTTTAAAGTGTTAAGATGTCACTAAAATGACTATAGTTATGTTGATGTTATTTACCTCAAAAAACACAAACATAAGTAATCTTTCTAAAAAAACATGTTCTCATGGAAATTTCACCTAGAAAAAAACTGCTGTTTTTATTGAAATAATAAACTATTGCAAACGGGATGTTAATGCATTTTGGGAAGATCATTGATGTAGTAATCTTAGATGTTAATTGCCTATGTGCTTAACAACCTATTATGATGCTATCTTTTAATTATGAAATGCATCATAAAGTATTGTTGTATCTTTCTTTGTTTTGCATTATAACTTTATATTTCAATAATCTGGCACATGTGAAATTAGTGTTTGATATCAAAATGATAGTCATTTAATGTGGATTTGAAATATTCTACTTATATTGCAATACTATGTAGTTCAAATGATGTTCAATTATTTATAATATTTTGGATGATATTTCTTAAGTCAATTAATCTTGGGTAAAGCACTAACTGTTTTGATGTTTCACAATCATTTTATGATGACCACTGGCTGAGTCTGAGGTTAATTATGCAAAATCTAAGTCATTCAGCAGTGCTCAGTGTGCTGTGCATTTGGCTTGCTTTGGTCACCAGCTGGTACCTGTCTGGTGATATATCTGTCATTACATCCTTGGCTAAAAAAACATTTAGGGCCAAATCAAAGGAAGCCCAAATAATGTTGATAATTAATAATTTGCATAATTTATTGCTTAAGCATTTGGCTTCTTATGACAGATTGCTATATATTAGGCTGTTGTGACTCTGTAGGATATAGAAGGAATTCCTTGATTCTAGAAGACACATCATATATATTTGTAATGGATTATCCATTGTAATAAGTTGTTGGAACTCCACTGTGTTATTTAAATTGGTGTTATATTCAAAATATATTAGTGTTTAAACAACTGGCAAGCCATTCTGCTGTTTTTCCGTACCCATCTTGTGACTCTGGATAATTATTCACAGAAAACAACAGCTTGAACTTGAACTTTCAAAAGTAACTTCATAATAAACCTATTCAGCTTATACTTATCCCTCTTCACTCCCCACATCCTGGATATAACCAGTATTCACATACCTGGAGCTATGTGAAGTGCATAGTGTTGCCCAAGGACTAACTTCATTGGGGTTTTGTGGATTTTGAACTGGGGACCCTATGATCCAACCAGTAATAAATAGTCTTACCTAAGAACATACATCGTGTTGTCTGTGAGTGGTTTGAGCCAGATATCCTCAGAGTCTCCAAATTACAACTAAAATCAGTAGAAGTTTCATTTGTTGAGATGTTTTTTAGTGTTCTAGGTCTACACATGTTGCAGCTGGTATACCATATGACATTGCATTAATGTTGTTCTTGAGCTAACATTTCACCAGAATTTTCAGTCAGTCAGAGAAGGTGTCCACTTGAAAGTGATACAGTGCTGCCTTCACTGTGTATAGCATGCTGAGAACACATGGCATGATACCACAACGAGTCACATTGTCCTTACTCTGGAGCAACCATTAAATTTGCTTGCATTGGCCTTAGCAAATAAGATATACCAGTAACTTTTTATTGATTCTGTTACGTTGCAGAGTTTGAACCTGGGACCTCCTATACCTAGAGAAAACACTCATTTATTGTGCTACCAAGATTTTAGTTTTTTTTTTTACAGACATCCTTATAGTGAACTTTATCTACATGTATTAATGTGCTTACATGTCAGTATGTGTGAAGCTTGTGGCTTGATATAGCTGTACGAACAGCTCTGTGTTTGCTTCGCTTTTAACGGATATCACCTTTGTAGAACTGAAGTAAAAATTGATTAGAAACCAAACAATTCAAACAGCAAGTGAGACACTAAGCAAGCAGAATTATTTTATACAAAAGTGTCACTGCCTCACAAGACTCATGGCAACAGAAAAGGCCAGTGCATCATTTTGCACCCATCTATTTACTACAGTAGCAATTGGCCCATTTGTTATGCTAGCTGTTATGGCCCATGGCTTACTATTTTCTTCATTTAGGTCAAGCAATCAATGGCGGAAATAAATATTCACTACTGTACTATAATTTCCAGCACCCATCCTGTGACAGTATTTAAGTACCTTTGTGGAATTCATTGATCTAGCAATCAGTGCCTTGGAGTCTCTAAGCATTGGATTTCCAAAGAGATAGACACTGGCCATTTTGTAACAGGTTTACAGTAAACTTCCCAATATATGCCCTCTCTTTATAGCCCTCTTGCACTGTTACTTTTATTACATAATAATTAGATATTTACTAACAAACTAATAGCAATGATATAACAAGCCATATTGCTTGAAATGAAGTTGAAAATATTCAGATCCTGATATGACTGGCTGAACTTGGCCAACAATTTAAGTTTATGATATATAAATTTGTGCCCATGAGTTTTGCAGAAAGGTTCTATCAAGTGTTGTGGCAGAAAGTTTTTGAGAGATTTACATCTGGACAAGACTTTGTACTGGCAATTACATTGTCTTCACTAAAAATACATTTACTTAATGCTAAATTAGATGAAGCTTAATGTAGCAAGAGTGTGCAAACCCTTTGCAAAATATGAACTCTTTATAAATTTATTTGTGAGTTTTATGTTTGTATTTATAGATAAGAGTTGCTCTAAAAGCGAATATCAAAGAGATTTCTAGCTGTAGATTTCAAGAAAACTAACCTGAATGATTTCCCCAGATAAAAATTACAACAATTTTTCTGCTCGCAACTTGTCGCTTATTAACTGCAAGTCTAACTAGACCTTAGGTCTCAAGTGATGGATACACTTAAAGGAAAATGTACGGTACTAATAAATCGACAAACAGGCCTTTCTTGGTTTCCTGGCCTCTCTCACTTGTGGGTCACTAGTAATGATACCCCACAATATAGTAAGAGCTCAAGGTCAGTTAATCAATACCTCAATAATAGTCGTTACATAAATGATGGACATTGATGCCCCATCAGGTGTTGTCCTATATGGAAAAAAAAAACAAAACACTTAATTGTTCTGTTTGATCGTTTATTTCACAAGGGCTCTGTAGGTAGTTGTTTATGTTATTTTATCAAGTAAATATTAGTTTAAATGTGTGGGTCATTACATACTAAAGTAGAGGTGCCTTTGGCAGAATGGTAGAAACTCTTAGATGTAACTTAAAATTTGTCTTAACATGGATTATGATATTGGTCATGGCGAATTTATTTAATGGGCCCGTTTCCTATCTTGAGAGGACAATTAAAAAGATATAAATTTTCAAATTGTCTTTCAAGTCTAATTTTATTTTTCATTTCATTCTTCACATACCGCTGTACAGACAATTTACAAGGGCTCAGTTTAATCCAAATATTTTGCATTCAAAACAGCTTCCACTGGCCGCTGAAATTTTCCATTGTTATAAGGTGAAGACATGTGATCGGATGAGGGGATGCTGCATTAATGGGAATGTTAAAGTGTTGATCCTTAACTTTCTAAACAAGAAAAATTGGCAAAGCAGTATTTATGAGTCATAAGATTTAAAAAAAAAATGTATGGATTATTGAAATTCATAATTTGTTTTGTGTTGCAGCTTCTTTTTTTACAATTTACATGATTTCATAATTCAGAAATTCACAATTTGTTCCAATCAGACCCACTGACATAATTTTATAAAAAAGGTCACTGATAGCATAAATGATGGATATTGAGGACCATTCAAAAGTAGTATTCATCCTCCTCACCCAGTTTAGATTATCAAGGTCTTGAATTATCAATTTTTTACACATGTAACCCAGGCTGAGACCTTGATAAAAAAAAAGAAAGAAAAAACACGGTCATAATTGATCAATGTCAGGGATCAATATTAAAAGGGCTTCCTTTCATATTATGTGTAGAATAGACAAAGTGCTTACGCTTGATGATAATTGTGAAAAGATGTTATGAGTTGTATGCTGATGGTTTCCTTTGTACCTGTTACAAAATGTAAAATCCTCATTAATGTATTAATGTTCTACCTTTGGTAAGATGGCAAATCAATACTGTTTTAGCCCTTTACCTGGTACATTTCCTAATAACCCATGCTAATTGTTAACTTATACTTAAAAACATAAATACGGTGGAAAGAAAAATTGTCTGTAGAGACTTCAGTAAATAGTACACACCCTGTTCTGAAAGTTCCAAGCAGAAGATGGCTGATCTAGATCAACATTAGTTGCTTAAGCCTAGTTAATTAAACAAGTTGTGCTAAGCAGGCAAAGGGTTCAAAAGTATCTTTTAAACAAGAATATTGATCTATATGAAACACAGAGAGCATCTTTTAGTTTTATTTTTTAAAACTTCACCTACCCAGACTGGGTTAAAACAGTTGTGTAGGGAGGTCATAGATCTCACCTGCGTGTACTGGTGCTTCTATCCAGACACCTGTTTAGAGTGCTAAATTCATCGATAATAAATTTGACATTGCCAATATGCCCATATTTGTGTCCATGTCATGTATTAAAAAAATAGAAAACAAATAAATTGAGTTTGTTTTGATTTGTTAACTGACAAAGCTCATTGTAACTGTCATCATAGATTATTTTGTTCTTGTCTTGTGTGTTTGTGCCTTTGGTTTTTGTGGTTGTTTTGCCATTTAAATATTGAATAGCCTTAAACATTATGTGGTATATGTATACATGTATATTAAAAGATAAATTTATATTTTTCACCAGCAAAAAGATGAACAACTTTTTTTCTCTACCTGGCCTCCATCATGGTAGTGACTACCCCATAATATGTCTGGGCAGTTGCCATAATAACCACTTTTATGATAGTGAAATGTGTTAAAAAATCTTGTTAAAAAGCTGCAAACAAACATTTGTCAAGAACACTCATGGTAAGGATCAATCAACAGGCACAGGACAACATCTACAAACCTATCAAACAACTTGTATCCTTGTTCAAGCTATGTCCACAGCTATGTTTGTGTGTCTATCTTGATCTAGCCAGTGCAGTTCTGACATTACCTGACCTTTCATGAACCAGTGCTGTATAATCACTTGCATCCTAATGTTCGCCCTTCAGCTGTATGTTTAATTGAGTCTGGTTACAAGGTCCCAACTTTGTGCTAAGCTGCCTTGAGACCTCTTGTCTCCTTATTGGGTGGCTTGATCCCAAGTCCAACACAAATAATAACAGAAAGTTCTGCAGCTGACTTGCACTATCAGATATTTATAATATCTTCCTCCATTTATAAAAACACATTACTGAATATGGTCATAATGCCCATAGCTTGGTTGTGTCAGTGAAAAAAATGCTCTGAAACAAAAAACACAAGTTTTAAAAGTTACTGATTTGTTTCTGAGCTTTCCAAAAACCTTGGCAGCATAATCACCTGCATTTCTTCCTGTTAAGCTGACATTAAGTCTGGCCCCAAGCTGAGAATTCTGACCAGGCGTTCAGAGAAAAAGATCTCTCAGACTACTAAGCATGTATTGATAATGCTTAGACAGATGTTATGCTGAGCACATATACTGATCATGTTGGGCTAATAGTGTTGTGCTAAGCTTATATTGATAATGCAAATAATGCCATGCTAAGAACATATTGATAATGCTTTGGCAAATTATGTCATGCTAAGTGCTTCTTGACAATCATTTGGATTTTTTGTATCCTAAGTAAATATTGATAATGCTTAGGCAAATGTAATGCTTAGCATGTATTGTTACACTTAGGCAAAAATGCCATGCAATTCACGTCCCATTTTCTTAGGCAAATAATGTCAATCCAGATCAGTCAGCTGCTGCTAGAATCTGCACTATTTGCTGCTCAGTCTTTAGCAATATAACTTGTTCTGTTTGCAATTAAAAAAACGTTTTAATGCTGATAATAATTTAAGAGTGTTATAGGTCAAATCTGTCCTCAAGGTAGTTCTGATTAGTTAACATGTTCTTCGGACAATAAATAGTAAGGATTCTAATTGATAAAAAAATTTCAAAATATTTTGATGTGTGAGCAAGAATGTAAATCTGTAAGAATTGTTGTTATTTGCAATTTTAAATGATTAAGAAGAAAACAAGCAGAAATAATTAAAGCTTATATCTCACATACTTAAAGCAAAAGATTGATGCACCCTACCTACCCATATATTCACCAAGTTGATTTAAAATCAGTGTTCATTTTATGGCATGTACAAAAAAGACGAAAATTTGTAGCTGGTAGATATACATTACATTAAATCAAATATTGCACACATCCTGTTGAGTAACCAACCTTAAAGTTTCAAATCATACACTATATAGTACTGTCATTGCCTAACTGTAGGCAATAACTTGTTCCTATTTGACCTTTTATTTATTGTAGCAAAGGTTTTTAGTTAAATAATGCTCTTTGAAGATGATTTGATTTTTAATGTTTTTTCTTTAGTCTTGATCACAAATTTGTCAGCTCAGCTTCAGCTAACCTTTTTTCAGTATATTATTTTCACATTATTTTGAGATGCAGACAACTGACATGGATTTTGTTTCAAATGTGTGCATGTATATAAAAAAATACAAAGAACTGAAGTGATGTATACCAATATGGCAGGGCTGGAAAATTCTCTATAAACAACTTGTCCTGAAGGACTTGTATCTTCTAATTTCTACCCGTCTTGCTGACATTTCCACAGGTCCTGCATTTTATTTTTTGTCTTAATTGTCTTTTCAGCAATTATATATAAATATTTTTTTTTGATGTGTTTTTTAATGCTTTAAAATAGATTAAAAAAGTTAACATACCAACGGTAGACAGTTTCTTCTTCCTGTAACGCTTTATTGGTACTTCCAACACACATCATGATAACTCACTGACAAGCAGTAATGCTGTATAGTGAGCATGGCTTAAAATGCAGAGCCTGCATCTGTAAACATGTTTGTAAACAAAAAGTGTAAAAGAAAGAATTGAAGTCAATGCTTAAAACTATTAAGAAAAAGTGGTTTTAAACTGTACATTGCCTACCACTCATAAAAACACTCATGCAAGATTAACAGCATACATGTAATAAAAAATTCTTCATGAGAATGTGATGCCATGTGTTAAACATTGCATTCTGTCAAAGCAAAAGAAAACAAAGGCATGGGAATGGTGGAACATCTAAAAAAATAAGCTGTTTATTCTAATGCCTGTTTTGATAGTCATAAATGATGCGCCATAAATTGTACCCTGTTAAATGTCTGGCATCTCCCCCCCCCCCAATAATTAGATGGATGTCAACAAAATAATGGTAATTGTGTTGAAAGCACACACAAAAAACATGCTTCTCTTCTTCTGGTAGAAAGGAACCTAGACCAGTGTATTGTTCTGCAGCTGGAAAACCACTTTCATAGTAAATTTCCTGGAACTCGTGCAGTAAGGGGCTGAGAAGTTATAACTTGGTGACTCTTATTGCTTAGCCAAAGGTAGTAATTTATAAAAAGTTGTTACTGGAATAGCTTGTTTATGTTTTATACAACTTGCATGAGCTTTTCTGAACTGGTTGACCCTTTGTCAGAATAACGTCATTTAACATACCAATCAACTGTTTATGTCATGCTATCATACTGATGGCAGCAATATATCTGTGAACACAGTCTACATATATCATTTGAGAAGGTAGTGTAATAATGTCATGAATTGTGTCTAAACTTAGGCCACGACATAGCAAAGTTGTAAAAAACTAGTGAAAACACTCAACCAAACTCACAGGAATGTTCTTCTACGGGTCAGTCTGGTGTCAGGATAATGTGACTAGGTGTGGTGTAATGTCAGGTATTGGACTAGGTGTGGTGTAATGTGGGTTTTGGTCTAGGTGTGGTGTAATGTTGGGTGTTAACTGCATGCTATACTCAGTTAAGGTAGAATTATATTTGCTTTAAAAACAACTGCCTCTGTTTTACTGAAATATTGTTGGTGGGATCATAAGTCCAACCAACAATTTAACTAATAGTTTGAAATTGTGCCAAATTGTACTTGTACATTTTTCTGGGATATTATTAAAGATTGCCATTATCAAACTTGTAGTCATCTGTCTGACAAGACATTTGCTATACAAACTTGATTACTCATTTTGTTTCATTGTTCTTCGTGTGTTTAGTATATTATAGCAAGACTTGCATAACAGTGCAGTTATATCATACAGAAAATATGGCTTTGTTTTGAGGCCATTAGATGTGTAAAAAAAAAGATAACAGAAAAATGTGTAACCATGGCAACACAGTTCTTTTATATGAATACAATTGATTTTTGTATGCATCGAGCCAAAGTTTTAAAGTCCCCAAGTGAAATTCTATACCCTTAATAGTGTCTTCTCATAGTTTAAACTAGTAAAAACCAGTCTTCGTAAACATAATTCAACATTGTGCATGTATAAATGTTGTTGGTGCAAAGTTATCACATTACACTGTTGTGAATATTTATATTCTGGTTTCACCAGGTTTACCTGTTTTACAAAAATCAACAACAACAACAACAAAACTTCAGTGAACATGTCCTGAGCACAAATTTATCAGACAGTGTAGATCCATATCAGGCAGCTCTTTGCAGATGGCTCTCTGATGAATACCTACACAACTTTAAAATTTTTAAATTGTGAAGGATAAGGATGAATGTAAGTGCTGACTCGTAACGTTATTGACTGCTCATCTCTCACTGTTTGGGCTCAAGTCCTGGTTCAGGAAGGAGGACTTAATGTGGTAAGGTCTTCACCCAAACATGTGATGTTGCAGTGGTTCTACTCAGAGCCGTGCTGAGGATCTTCAAAAAAATTCAAACATGTTTCCTTTTGTTATCATGATGTTATGAGTAGGTATAATTAAACTGTTATGAAGATCTATGCAGTATCTTAAGAGTGTTTACCTTTTTAAAGGTGGTATCCGACAGTTTGCCTTTATATAATACACATACCAATATCTAACCACCGCTTTGGGGAATTTGGTCATACTTTTTGCATACAGCCTTACTTTAGTCGTATTAAAGACAATTTTAAACTCTAACCTTATTGTTAGACTGTACAGTGCATGTACTGATAAAAAAAAATGGATTCTAAATTGTTAGTCTTTGCAACTCTATAAAAAGCGTGATAGTGGTCTTTGCTACAAAAAGATATCAACGTCAGAGCTGATTACCCAGATGACTATATAAAAGTTATTGGTCACATGGTTTTCTAAGTTTAAAAATAGCTATCTCTGCAGTGTGGCTTGGATAATAAACACCTGTTTGCAATGTCGATTGGGGATTTATCATTGACTGTTCACACAGCTCTTTGGCATCAATGAACAACATTTTGCAAGACATTTTCAGGTACTAATGACTTATTTGGTTATATGAGAAAAAAACTTTTTGGACTAAACTGTCGGATACCACCTTTAAAGGGATGTTTTTATGATTATATCTCAAACGACTTAGTGTTAATTGACTTGCCAGAGTAATGATGCCTGTCCATGTCCGTCTGATCAGCATCCTCCATATTTCCTTCTTAGTCTTATAATTATCCAGTTGACCTGTGCATAAAATGAATATCAAATAGCTATCAGATAACAGAGTTCAGTAGAGTTTATAGTAAACCTAGCAAGATGACAGTTAAGATATAAACAGAACATGTTAACAAATATTTTGATGATTTTACGATGAGTTCACCTGGTTGTAAAATTCTATACATTTCGTTATGGTGTTTATACTATAAATAAAAATTAGAATACAAAGCTGGTGTAGATGGGACCAGATCTAAAGGTGAAGCACCAGTAAATGTAAATTGATGATGCAAAATCATTACATATACTCAAGTCCTGTTTCCAGATTTTGTGAGAAAGTCTTGTGTTTATGATAAGAGATCAATATGGCTTCCTATACAACACCATTCTAAAAATAATTGCGTAAAGTTCAAACCTTTTTTTAATGGTTTGATGTATCATTGTTTAAGAATACTTTTGTTAGTTTGAATTGAATTTATTGAATATGGTATAATGTTATGTATTGAAAATGCTGCTTTTTAGCTTATCTGAGCAAAATGTGTTTTCAAAACATTCAACAGCTGAAGACAAGATGTAACTTACTGTACTTGGAAACTGTACTTAGAAATACTTATCATAGAACTGCTGTCTCCACAAAGCTTGATTTGTCAGCAGTTCACACATTTCCTGACTATTTGCTGTTATATGTTATGCATGAAATGTCACTTCCTTTCTTCCTGCTATGGATTGTATAAATAAACTATACATACAAAGTTATTTGACTGTTCACAAAGCCTGGTGACAGCTGCTTGTATCTACTTGTAATGATATTATATATCAGTCATTCAATAGACCAAGCAGCCTGAAGCTATCTTCCAGTGGGATGCAGATTTTGTATGGTTAATTGGGCATAATTATGATTCATGCTTTATCTTAGCCGTCTTAGGATGTATTTCTTAGGCTTTGTCAAATACTACACATTCAGATCAGACAGCTCTCATCAGATCAGGATCTGTACTATTTGTTGATGTGTCTCCATGAGTGCTGTGCTCTTATAACTTATATCTGAAATTGTTTCGTTGTTTTCTATTACAACGCATCAATACAATTATGGTCATGATGGTGACCAGGTAATTATTGTTGGAGGATGACTCCTGGGGGCTGGGTAGAACCATCGACACACCACTGGTTAACCAGAAAACCTCCCCACATAACAGTTCTTGCATGAACTGGGACTTGAACCCATGCAGTGAGGGACTTACAAGGCTGCGACTGTTATCACTTGACCATGGTCACCTATAAAATTTGATTGCAGGTAACTGAGAATTAGGTAGTGACTTTTAACCCGTGCAATCCGATAATTTTAGACACAATTATTACCAAAGTGTTGTTCCTGAGTCACTAACTTGCATCACCTCGTTTTATCACCTCGCTTTACGAGCTGGAAACATCATTTATCTGTATATATATATACATATTAAACATGTACACAATGTGTTTCCAGCAGTAAAGGGTTGAAGTCAATAATTCTGGCAGGCATCTTGATGTACCTTATCCATAACAGTTTTAAATGGTCTGTCGTCTAAAAATAAACACTAAAAATAATTTGTTGATAAAATCAGTAGCTTTTTAAATTAGAAGTGAAAGGGAAAATGTGATAAAACAAAGCTTTTATAGTTTTAGTAGGGCTAGATTGTATAATCCACTGCTAATGGCACAATGTTTACATTTTAATATCAACAGAGCATATAAATTTTAGCAGGTTTCAACTGGTGCTTTGTCTGTTGTTTTGAACTGTTTTGCACAGATTACGTTTTGTTCATTCTGGAGATAGTATGGCTTTAAGTATAAAAAAATACCAACAATTGTGGCACTTGTCTTTTTTAACTTTTAAATGAAAGCAAAGTCAATATGTACAAGAAATTGGTGTTCAGTCTAGAGTTGGCCAATTTTAGACATACATTATATGTAATACTTGTTGGATACACCATTCACACCATTAACAAAAACCTACCCAACCTTTATGGTGTTTACAGAAAGTAAAGGATTAAGCTGTGCCTATCAAACATACTGCAGCATGGGTCTCAACAAAAAGAAGAGGTATGAAAAAATGTCTAAATGAATGTCTAAATGAATAGGTTAGACAAATTCAGTACCAAAATATCTATTCCTGGGACACTAACTTGGGCACCTCAGCCAATCTCCATAGGTTCAAGGCTTTGTAGGGGTATGAGCCGTATAATGAGGAAGGATTCTAGCTACTTGTCTGTTGTTCTGCTCAGACATGTGGCTGGAGGCCTTCTCTATCACTTATAGCAACAACATGGTCTTAAGGATGAAATAAAAATATTGGTGCTATTTACAACGAAAATGAAATCTAGATTTACTGCCCTAGCCATATATGTTATGGAAAAAGATGTTGGCTTGGTTTTATCAAATGGAAAAAAATTATTGGTTACAAGTTCAGAAGTGTAGGAATTTATCACAAAAGAGTAGCCTGATTTATTATATAATTAAGCATCTGACACATTCCTTAGTGACATATGCCACATATGCATCTAAAGTGTCATCTTTGTTTTGAAACAGTACCTTTCATAACAAACCCATGCTATTTAAAAAGTAGGGAGTGAAACAGACATTTGAAAGAAGAAAAATGTATTCCAAGAAAACTTGTGATTTAATCTTGGCAAAACCCGTTCTATGGCATCGAGCGAAGCTCAAGGGTGTATGAGGATCATGCCATGTTTACTTTCTGCATGCACCTAACAATGCCACAACGCCGCATCAAGAAGTAGTTCCTATGCGGAGTAATTGGTATTGTAGCTGCAAGAATAATAGATGTTTTTCCATTCAGTACTTTTTTAATATTAATGATGGTGATTGTTGCTGTTAATTGCAAGGTAAAATGGTGTACAAATAAAACTTATGCTAAAAGTTGACATTGTTTTAATGCAGGAAAAGACAGTAGCATTTATGAGTGGATGGCTTTGACGAAGGAATAGACTGAATATATATTAGGGGTGGTAGGTGTTGCAGCAGACGTACGCTGGAAAACATGTAACAGTATATCTTCATTATTATAAAGTTTTGGCTATGTGCCTGTTTAAATTCCTTAGCGTAGAGGTAGTGGAAATGGTTAAAAATGTGAACTGTGAGAACTCAGGTTTAAGCAAGAATAATAAAACTCAATATTCATAAATAATCCAATCGTCTGGTTATAAAATATCTTGGGAAACTTATTGAGGCCGACTGTAAACAAAAAGTGCAGGAAAAGAGGCAGCCATTTTGACAATTTCTGAAGCAGGCTGGAAATGTAAAATATTCAGTTTAATCTATAGCCTGCATAAGTGTGGTATATTGAGGAATCCTTAACACCAAAACAACTGAACATTTCCTGTATAATTATTGATTGCTTGTGTTTACATAAAGAGGAAATGGTCAAATGTGTCTGACCTAGTTGTTGACTTGTAATGTTGACATTTCCGTAAATTACATGATGTTAATGTGGAAATATTGATGAATTTCACCAAAAAAACTGATGAACAGCTTAAGGGAATAAAAATACTTATGCAGACAAAAATTCAGGTGAGGCAAACATTTTGACACCATGGCATATGTTGAATGAATTGCAATTCGTATGTTTTGAACCACTCCATGAAAGTGGAAACATGCCTTTGATAATATTTAAATAATATCATCAGCAGGAACCTTTTGGGACCAAAACTTGTTCATTTTATGTTGTAGAGATCACAGTGTATTTAAGTTTATCTTAGTTTTAATCTTTCAATAATAGTTTAATTGTAAGTGCCTATTGATTAGTGTTAACTTAATGGAATGTGAATAAATATGAAATCAAAAGTCAGACTATTCAATTCTATTTGTTATTTCAGAAAACAGTTATACAGTAACTATAATTTGATAATGTTAGAAACCACATAGATCTAGGATAAATACATTTATTCACTTTGAAAGATCTTCGAAATATTAACTTTCTTTATTTTAAATAATATAAAGTACCGTAAAGTTTTATAGATAAGACACAGTTTTTTGCCCCAAATTATGATAAAAAAGTGCGAATTTAAGTTTTCCCCTTTTCCCAGACCAAAATCCGACCGCAGAGGATATCGCCGATAGTATCGGCCATAGACAACTGTATTGTGCTATATTAAGGGAAAAGTTATGTTGTTTTTACCTAAAATTTGACATTTAACATCAAAAGAGACATTTAAACTCGTTTCTGTATAAATAAAACAACAATATGCAATAAATATTTGCATAAATATCAATTTATTCTAACAAAATCGGCAAAGTTTCATAATCCGGAAACGGTTATTGAGTTTTAGTGGAACGGGCATATTCATTGAAGACGCTGTTATTATCATCGTCTAAGTAATATGGTATTATTCAATTGATCAATTTTGATTTGAAATTTGTTTTATTTTGAATGTTAACTACGAAGAAATTTTAAGTTGAAATTAAAAACCCACTTAACAACAATAAAATGTGCAGACAAGTTTTCACACCTCTTTTAATGTTAATAGGTCGTCCATCATCCGTAAGTAATTACAAAGGTGCATAGAACTAATTTGTTGGTAAACGGTCACTTTAATAACATGGTGTGAAAATGAACATTTAAAAGCCTTTAGTTGTTATTTTAAATGTCATTTGTGTGTTTGTCCCATGTGTCGAGAACTTAATTGTGTCGAGAACTTAATTGTTTTCATGACATGCTGCCACGTGAAACAGGATGTTCTCTCATATGTAGGGCTGGGTAAACGATATACTGGGGTAGAGTGTCATAATGTAACACAATACACACGGTCTCACAAGGCAAACAGTCGCGGCGTATTATTCAAGACACTTAGAGAATAATAAGCACTCGGCGCAAACACCGGTTTACGGAACAATTGGAACATGTTCCCTCGAGTCAAATTGAGCAATACGGCTATGCGGGAATTTCGTAATGGCGGCCAGATGGATTAGTGAATCGGGGATGCATCTTGTCTTTGAGAATTTGCTTTTTTCCTTGATTCTAGACCTCAAAGCAGGGGTGTGTCTTATTTTTGTGTGCGTCTTGTCAGTCAAACTTTACGGTACAATTTTATCTAGGAGTCTTGGGTTAACAAAAAGAAATATAATTATTATTATTATTATTACTGCCCTGCTGTCTGTCCTTTCTTTGTTAACCTGTCATGTTATCAGTTTATTAATTGCTAAAAAACAACATCCATAGAGTTCACATTACAGGTACAGAAGTACATTTTTTTTAACCACTTAGGTCAGCTTATTTAGTCATTATATCATCATGTTCAGCTTTTGACACCCGTTTAAGTAGTTTTATTTCACAAGGCCACTGTGGCTGTACTGAGGAAAGCTGTCTTCTTTCCAGATGAAAAAAATTATCATATTAAATTAAACACTCAAAGCTTCTTGGTTACCGGTATTTATATTGGCATCTTCCAGTCCAAAGCTGGGTGCTGCCTCATCAAAAGTCCTGCTCATAAGACTACCCAGTTATCTTAAGTGTGTTTCAGTAAAAATCCAAGGCCTGATGTTGTCCGCCATACCATATAGTCATGAGAAGTAGCAACCTGTCCTAGGACTGGAGCCAGACTCCATACCATACAGTCATGAGAAGTAGCAACCTGTCCTAGGACTGGAGCCAGACTCCATACCATATAGTAATGAGAAGTGGCAACCTGTCCTAGCACTGGAGCCAGCCTCCATACCATATAGTAATGAGAAGTGGCAACCTGTCCTAGCACTGGAGCCAGCCTCCATACCATATAGTAATGAGAAGTGGCAACCTGTCCTAAGACTGGAGCCAGCCTCCATACCATATAGTCATGAGAAGTGGCAACCTGTCCTAAGACTGGAGCCAGCCTCCATACCATATAGTAATGAGAAGTAGCAACCTGTCCTAGCACTGGAGCCAGCCTCCATACCATATAGTAATGAGAAGTGGCAACCTGTCCTAGCACTGGAGCCAGCCTCCATACCATATAGTAATGAGAAGTGGCAACCTGTCCTAGGACTGGAGCCAGACTCTATACCATATAGTAATGAGAAGTGGCAACCTGTCCTAGCACTGGAGCCAGCCTCCATACCATATAGTAATGAGAAGTGGCAACCTGTCCTAGCACTGGAGCCAGCCTCCATACCATATAGTAATGAGAAGTGGCAACCTGTCCTAGGACTGGAGCCAGCCTCCATACCATATAGTAATGAGAAGTGGCAACCTGTCCTAGGACTGGAGCCAGCTTCCATACCATATAGTAATAAGAAGTGGCAACCTGTCCTAGGACTGGAGCCAGCTTCCATACCATATAGTCATGAGAAGTGGCAAACTGTCCTAAGACTGGAGTTATCCTCTATTGGGCAGTCCGATAACTAAGTTGTCTTCCCTTGAGTACTCTCCGAATGCGCATGCGCATTAAAACTTCCGGGGTATAAGTAGAAATTTTATCAGCGTGTATAACACACACATCAAGTGATATGGAAAGTTGATTAAAGAAAGAAACAAAACCAAAATGGAAATCGCCGAAATATTGCTAATTATGTAAAGGTGTTGTTTATAGCGGGAAGGTGGTCGAAAACAGAACTGTTTCATTGCATCGATTTCCTCAAAACAAGCGGCTGCGACGCATTTTGATGGTATTATAACACTTCGCCCTCCCTTAACTGGTAATAGTTCGCCCTTGATTGGTAACAGCTCGCCCGAGATAGGTAACAGTTCGCCCTTGCTACATGTCGCCTTCGGATATAAGTGTATACATCGAGAAAAAAAGTAAATTGGTTAATTTATTTATAACCATTCACATTGTATTTGTTTTCTTCGTCTTAATATACATTACGAGCTCTTCTGATATAAGTGTATACGCCACCCTTCGCCCTTAAAAATCTTTAAGAAATTAAGTAAAAAGAATGTAAACTTATTAATTTTTTATTATTTTGACACCATTCACATTAAATTTATGCTTCTTTTGTCTCCTTCTTTATTATTATAAACATCGTATTATTAGCATCGTAAATTATTATATTTTTATTTTTCATATTTTAAAATTGTTTTAACCAAAGAAAAAAAATCTGATCCTCCCAGTACAATATACGAACTGTCACTGTTCCATGATTTAAATGCAATGTTGCGACCTAAAAAATAATAATTATACTGTGTACGTGGTTTATTTATTTCAAATTGTATATTTAAATAAAATTCCGCTGTTGCAAGGATTTTAATGTTACTTAGTTGCATACATATTTTGTTGCAAATACTTTAATAAGGTTGTCATACTCAAGATGACTTGAGTATGCAGTTATCTTATAATTGCACATAAAAGCGTGAACGTTAATTGGTGTTTGCCTACAGACATTATTGTGATGTTACCATTCGCACTAATCTTGATTGATATTTAGTCAGTGTGATCTTGATTAATGTTTACCGACATAGGCGTATATAAAATTTAAAATTAATAAATTGGTTAGTGTGTGATTGTTAATTGATTTTTGCCTAGTCATTATTGTGATGATAGCGTCAGCACTAATTTTGATTGATAATTAGTCACCATGATCTTAACTGATGCTTGCCGTCATAGACGTATATAAGTGCTTGCAATTAATAGACTAGTCAGTGATTAAATCTCGCAACGTACGCTAGCTTTATCACAATACAGTATGAAGAAGTCGACTAAGACGGCAACCAACTAATTGTATTTGTATGCATATCTTATAAAATATTATATATGATACACTATATGACAAATTAAATCAAGTATAAACTTTACTTGACGTCATTTTCCCCCTACATTTAACGCGTGGAAATGGTACACTTATATCCGAAGTACTCATAATGCATATGAAGCCGATGGAAACAAATACAATTTGATGTGAAAGGTGTCGAAATAATTATAGATAAGTTAACAAGCATACATTTTTGCTTGACATATACACTAATATCCGACGGCGAACTGTTACCGATCAAGGGCGACCTGTTACCAGTTAAGGGAGGGTGGAGTGTTACTAATTCTTCTCGAGTTGGTGTCTCCTTTTCAATTCATAATTGTCAGTAATATCTAGCTTGTGAGCGCCGATAATTCGCTCGATTAGCTGATATTCCCTTCAGGATCTAGTCAAACGACGATTTGCCAGGTACTTCTTCAAATCTGTTAGCTTGAAATGGTGCAATTCTTAGTTGTTTACACAAGCTTCGTTGATTTCTTTGTCCTTGTCCGCCATCTTTTTTTTTTCACTTAGTCCCCAGGGGAGTAGCCTCCCTTTGAATTCAAGGGAAGTAACTGAGTTATCGGACTGCCCAATACCATATATTAATGGGGAGTAGAGTCAACCTGTCCTAGACTGGAGTAAGTCTCCATTCTATATAGTAATAAGAAGTAGTCAGCCTGACCTAGGACTGGATTAAGTCTCCTTACTAAAAGAAACAAGAAAAGCATTGATGCAAAGCATCAAATGTCGTGGACAATAAAAGTTAAAAATTTAGAGATGACTGATTTAAATTATTAAGTAAACATTAAAATCACTGGAATAATTTATTTGTGGTATATAATTCTACTTATATGTACAGTTGTAAAAAAGAAACAAACATGTCTTCTTTAAAAAGTATAACCATCAGATGTACATTAATGTTAAGAAATTTAAAAAGTTAAAATACCTCGTTTGTGTGGAAGTTTTAAACAAAGAATAAAAACAAATAAATATAAGAAGAACACACTTTACCGAATTAGTACCGCATGTTGAGAACATTTTATAGCATCAACAAAAATGGATCAATGATCCTAATCAATAATAAAAATAATTAACATTTGTTGTTGTTCAATATTTTTTGTCTGTTTAAATATTTCAATTGTTATATTTATTGTAAAAACAAATAAGAAAAAATTCACAGAATTTTTTTTCCGACTGCGACGGGATTCGATCTCTGGAGACTGTTAACATCAGAACAAGTCCATAACCACTGCGCTATTCCACGATTGTCATGTGTGTGTAAGTAAAATTGATTTTTTTTATAACGTGCCACTACAGATGCTATCGATCTAATTTTAGAAATAGAGAAAATAGTAAATTTCAAACGAATAACAAATAGTTTTCTTAAGATTTATAAACATATTACTACAAAGAACGTCATTTACCGAAATAGGACCCATATGTTGGGAATGTGTAAATTGCGAAACTTCCAGAATTCAGAATGCCTTGTCCATTTTCCCTCGATCATACTCTAGCTAGAACAAGAATGTCCGAGGACATCCTCTTGCATGTGCAAAAACTGTTAGCATTCCATATATAGGCGGCGCGCTCCAGCACATCGCCAATAAGAAGTACAGTCAACCTGTCCTGGGACTGGAGTAAGTCTCCTTACCATATTGTAATGAGGAGTAGAGACAACCTGTCCTGGGACTGAAGTAAGTCTCCTTACCATATTGTAATGAGGAGTAGAGCCAACCTGTCCTGGGACTGAAGTAAGTCTCCTTACCATATTGTAATGAGGAGTAGAGCCAACCTGTCCTAGGACTGGAGTAAGTCTCCTTACCATATTGTAATGAGGAGTAGAGCCAACCTGTCCTGGGACTGAAGTAAGTCTCCTTACCATATTGTAATGAGGAGTAGAGCCAACCTGTCCTAGGACTGGAGTAAGTCTCCTTACCATATTGTAATGAGGAGTAGAGCCAACCTGTCCTGGGACTGAAGTAAGTCTCCTTACCATATTGTAATGAGGAGTAGAGCCAACCTGTCCTAGGACTGGAGTAAGTCTCCTTACCATATTGTAATGAGGAGTAGAGCCAACCTGTTCAGGACTGGAGTAAGTCTCCTTACCATATTGTAATGAGGAGTAGAGACAACCTGTCCTGGGACTGAAGTAAGTCTCCTTACCATATTGTAATGAGGAGAAGAGCCAACCTGTCCTAGGACTGGAGTAAGTCTCCTGACTATATTGTAATGAGGAGTAGAGCCAACCTGTCCTAGGACTGGAGTAAGTCTCCTTACCAAATTGTAATGAGGAGTAGAGTCAACCTGACCTGGGACTCGAGTAAGTCTCCTTACCATATTGTAATGAGGAGTAGAGTCAACCTGTCCTAGGACTGGAGAAAGTCTCCTTACCATATTGTAATGAGGAGGAGAGACAACCTGTCCTGGGACTGATGTAAGTCTCCTTACCATATTGTAATAAGGAGTAGAGCCAACCTGTCCTAGGACTGGAGTAAGTCTCCTTACCATATTGTAATGAGGAGTAGAGTCAACCTGTCCTGGAACTCGAGTAAGTCTCCTTACCATATTGTAATGAGGAGTAGAGTCAACCTGTCCTGGGACTGGAGAAAGTCTCCTTACCTTATTGTAATGAGGAGTAGAGTCAACCTGTCCTAGGACTGGAGAAAGTCTCCTTACCATATTGTAATGAGGAGTAGAGACAACCTGTCCTGGGACTGGAGTAAGTCTCCTTACCTTATTGTAATGAGGAGTAGAGACAACCTGTCCTGGGACTGGAGTAAGTCTCCTTACCTTATTGTAATGAGGAGTAGAGTCAACCTGTCCTAGGACTGGAGAAAGTCTCCTTACCTTATTGTAATGAGGAGGAGAGACAACCTGTCCTGGGACTGATGTAAGTCTCCTTACCATATTGTAATGAGGAGTAGAGCAGGGTTTTCCCTTGAAATTTTTTTTAGGGGGTCACAGTGTCCCCCTAGGTTTATGATTTGGGGGTCATTGGTAAATTTTGGGGGTCACATTATATAATCACTTTACTAATAGTCTTGCACCTTAAAAACAGAACTAAATTGTTCATTTATGTTTTATACTATTAAAACAAAACAAAATCACATATTGTACATTTCAGATTTTAAAATGTGAAAGCATTTTCTCTATCTGACTCACTCTCAGAAATATATCTCTATTAGAATATATAGCAATATAATCATTGTTGACAATGAACACCAGAACATTTAACTAGATTTGTTTAACTTCAAATAAGTTCAAAGTTCAATTCTTCAACATGTTCACTTACATGTACCAATTTCAATATTCAGTAAAATTTCCATACATGAAATTATACAAATGAGTTGGTCCTTAGACCTAAAGGCTTAACAAATTAAACATGTAACTGTTTATAACTGTTCATATTATGTCTGCCTATATGAAAGCAGTCACATATAGAATAACTTCTTCCTAGATTTGAGTGAACCAAAAGCTCTGGCTTCTGCCGGAAAGTCCATGTTTTTAGAACTGTTTATGGTTCACTTTTGGATTTTTGTTGCAAAAACAAAAACCAGTCAAAACTTAGGTATTCAAATTCATATTGGTTCAACCTACATGTCTTTCCTACATAACGTTAAATTTGACCTTGTGGTGTTTTTAATATATTGCCTTAGACCGTTTGGTTTCTAAAGCCAAACATATATTTGCTTAAAATTAATATGCAATGTATGACTTAACTATGTTCTAAAAGATTAATGCAGATAAAACTCATCCAAACCTTTGAAATGTAGCGTATTCACGGGCCGGTTTTAGCCGCGTTCTAAACTTAACGATCATTACTATTGCGACGCTTAACGGCTTTAAAGAAATGGTGAACGTGAAACATTCTATACATAACGTATGACGTCATTACTTTAAAGTCATTTTGACCGTGTGTTGACGCAACGAACAAATAATGGACGCTTATTTATACTACGACTCGTAACACACCCAAAATTTGAGATTTGTGCCTACATAAAAAATAGTTCCGCGTAGGAAATACGTTCGATTATAATATTCATTGAATTAAGGTAAATGACTAAACAACCATATTCTAAGGCCTTATTCTATGTCCAGAAACTTTTAAAGTCTTGATATTTATAGATAAATGGAAAAAAATACGATGAGCAAGTTTTGCTACTTTCGCTTTCGTTAAACAGTAATATGTCCATTCTATACATAGCGTGTGACGTCACTACGTTAAAGTCGGGACCGTTTACAAAATTTAGTTCAAAATGTTTGCATGAAACATATTTTAACTATTAGAATGTATAAAAAATGCCAAAATAATCTGTTGTATACCTCTTCGTACTTGTTTTGTTCATTTTAGCAATCACTTCCGTATTCATAACAGCCATGTTGAAGAACTACTTTACCCACAATACACCGAGTGCATTCACACAGGTCATTATGACCGTGTGTTGACGCAACGGAACGTGAAACAGCGTCTAACTACACAGCATTGCTGGTTCCCAGTCATCTAAACGCAGTACATGTATCGTTTAGGTGGACCGGATAGCAGTATTAAGACAACAAATAACATTCTATACATAGCGTGTGACGTCACTACGTTAAAGTCATTTTGACGGGAGCCGGTCGAGTCGTACCTCGGGTCACTTCGTACCTGCTTTTTTCGGTCACTTCGTACCTTCGGACGGGTCACTTCGTACCTTCGGATGGGTCACTTCGTACCTCTATTTGTGTGTATAGATAAACGGGCTTCGCACCTCTCTTGCCTTGAGGATGTTACCAATGATTAGGAACTAAAAGAAAGTGTGCCGCCAATTAATGCAACTCTCAATAAATAATGTTAAGTGATTACATAATAGCTACAATTAGCCCAACACTAGTTTGAACGATCCAAACAGGCTAATTAAATAAAGTGTGAAAAACTGCATGAGCAATAGATTAAAGAATGTATCTGTTTTTTACTGTATTATATTTATGTTTATCCAATTTTATTATTAATAAAATAAAAAAATACCTTATTCTGGTGTTTTATAGAGATAATCTTTTAACAAACCTGTAAAATTATATCAAATTGATCACTTAACAGCTCGTTTTATATCACAGTTTTAATATTTATTATTGAAATCGTCTACCAAAAAACGGCAATTTAATTAATAAACATTGTAATATCAAATTCATTCATTTCCAATATAAAACTTATAAAATGGAGAGGTACTATATGACTTTAGCCTATGTATCTATACAGCCAAACCGTGTAACTCTACACACAAATAGAGGTACGAAGTGACCTATCCGAAGGTACGAAGTGACCCGTCTGAAGGTACAAAGTGACCGAAAAAAGCAGGTACGAAGTGACCAGAGGTACGACTCGACCGGAACCCATTTTGACCGTGTGTTGACGCAACGAACAAATAATGGACGCTTATTTACAAAATACTTTGTCTAACTGAAGCAAATTGATACTTAAATGCTTTTTGCAACATTTTGACGAGCTGACAAAGATCAATGTCATTGGAGACAATAAATTATGGCTGTGGATTAATTCATTTTGTGCGTCCAGTGTGTCGCAATGTAAGTTCATTTTGCGGGTCATCTGTCGAAAATATGCGCCAAAACGCACAAATTTGTGCGTCAGGGAAAACCCTGGTAGAGACAACCTGTCCTGGGACTGGAGTAAGTCTCCTTACCTTATTGTAATGAGGGGTAGATTCAACCTGTATTGGACTGGAGTAAGTCTCCTTACCATATTGTAATGAGGGGTAGGGACAACCTGTCCTAGGACTGATCATAAATTGTTTGGTCCTTACACATTAATGAAGGCACCCCGATCGAAAAGAGTCTGTAGATACATTGATTCATGCATATAGGGGCTTATTTGCCTGGGAGTTGTTGTAGGATAATAGGATAAGAAGTGAACAGCTCTCTATCACTAGGCCAGCCCGTCAGGGTCAAATTCCTTGTGATCTTGTTTATTTATTTGTTTTTGTTACATGTTTCACACCAACTCAATTATAGCCATATGGGTAACATCTAGCTAATTGTTGGTAAAGATTGATTCTAGACAAATGTCTGGATAGAGCCACCAGTGCCTCACCTAATTAGTTTAAGCAATAGATTTGTACTAATACCACAATTAAGGCTTTAAATATCTTGAGCCTGGGCTTTGTCAAATTGTTCTGTTGAATTTTTAAATGGCCATCATATTAACATACAGAGTCCAGGAGGAGCAGAGAACTTTCAAACATCCATTTGGAGAGATTTTCTAGCTGACTTGTGGAGTGACAGTTGTGCACTTTTTTATGGGTCTTTGTCCAATAAAGCTAGATGGGGATCGCCAATATCACAAGAATTACCTTAGTGTGATGTGTCAAGAAAAAACAACAACATTAAAAGCAAATCTTATGAGCATTTTGCTTAATTTGAAGGAGTGCATCATATCTTCACTTGTACACATATTCTTGTGAACTACTATATTTATCTGATTTGCCAATCTCCTCAAAGAAGGTTCTTAGCCTTCTTGATGTTTCCATTCGGGTTCTCTGTGGGAGCTGTTTAAGTAATCTTGTTTGTAACTTGTCAGTAAATCAGCTCTATATAGGCAGTCAATGGCAGGGAAATGATGTTTAAGACTACAGTTTCCATATAGGGTGTAGGAAAGAATTATATCAACTTCTTTACAGGAAACTTCTGAGGAGTTATGATGAAGCAAGTGTCTTTGCATCTCACAATCAAAGTGTATTGGATATTTGGTACTTTCCTTTGCTTAAACTGTATTTTATGTTGCCAAATATGAAGTTAATGGGGGGGCTATATCAGAGTCATATTTCTCTGTTAGTCGGTTGATCCTTGTGTAGATATAATTTTTTAATTATATTTGTTTGAATTTTGATTTTAAATTTAGAGTGTCTCTTTGTTCTGTTTTCTAGGCAGTATGGCACTTTTGTCCTAATGACCTTTTTGCATTAAGCATATATATATATATATATATGCTGTCATGTACCTGTATTTAGGAATTTCCATTTCGTAGTTTCACTATCCATTTATTATGTACGGGGTGTTGTCCTACAGTATTTTTTGTATGGCTGGATAAGTTTTTGATTACCGTAATGTTTTATTGATAAAAGGCACACAAAGATAAGACGTACCCCCTCTTCCAGATCTAGAGTCAAGGAAAAAGCAAATTCTCAAAGACAAGACGCATCCCCTATTCACTAATCCATCTGGCCGCCATTACGCAATTCCCGCATCGCCGCATGGCTTCATTTGACTAAAGGGAACATGTTCCAATTGTTCTGTGTTTGTGCTGAGTGCTTATTATTCTCTAAGTGTCTAGAATAATATGTTGCGACTGTTGGCCTAGTAAGACCGTGTGTATTGTGTCACGTTATGACACTCTACCCCAGTATAACGTTTACACGCTAGACAGGATATTCTCGCGGCTATCCCAGCCCTACACAATTGAGAGATAAGAGAACATCCTGTTTTACGAGGCAGCATGTCATAAAAACAATTAAGTTCTCTGCCTGTAATTAAGTTCTCAACACATGGGACAAACACACAAATGACAATTAAAATAACAACTTAAGGTTTTTAAATGTTCATTTTCACACCAGGGTATTGACCAAACCTGATCAGAATGTTTGTCTGCATGATACCTTAAATGAGTTTGGTATTGGGTCATAAAAGGGCAAAAAGTAGGTCATCAGGTCAAATTTAAGAAAAAGCTTGTGAACACACAAGAATCCACATTTATGGTCCAGTCTTCACCAAAGACTGTTTGTCTGCATAAAATCTTAGATGATTTCCTGAGTCACGTCAGGCAAAAAAGTAGGTCACTAAGTCAAATCCAAGAAAAACCTTATGAACGCACTAGAGGTCACATTTATGGTCCAATCTTCACTAACCATGGCTAGAATGTTTGCCTGCAAAAAGTCTTGGGTGAGTTTGTAACATGGACGTGTGGGGTCAAAAACTAGGTTACTAGGTCAAATTTAAGAAAAAAAAACATAGATACAGTATGTCACTAGGTAAAATTCTAGAAAATGTTTTCAGCCCAGCGGCAACACTTAAATGGTCCAATCTTCACCACACTAATAGTCCAATCTTCACCAAAGATTTCCAAAGTGAAAACACTTAATTACGTGATGCCACATGTGAGCCTACTAAAAGCCAGTGTCCTCTTGTTTAATCAGATTTTAACGCCTACTGAATGTCAGGGTCCTCAGGTGAGCAAGTCAGGTCCAGTGATGAAATAATGAAATTAATTATGTATTTCATCTCCCCAGTGCCATTTCTGTGTAGTTTCTTGTATCAAAATGTGAAGGAAAACATCAACACCCTGGTCGTAAGGGAAACGGTTTGTGTTGGGTTTATTGCTTTTAGTATTTGTTTCTGGAAAGTTTATTCTCAAAAGGTATCTTTGTTTTAGGTTCTAGGATGAATGGTGTTGAAAATGAGAGCAAGAGGAATTGTGCTACTGTTAGAAAATGTATTTGAAAGAGATCAGGTATATTCGAAAATAAAATAAATTTCAGGTTTTTTTGTTAATAGCATTCATTTTTAAATTGCTCAAAATATCTGCCTCAACTCTTTCACAGAATGTGATATTTATTTTCTTGAATATTTCTGATATTGTTTTTCTGTCACCTTGGAAACCTGAACACAATCTAAATGGTTAAGTACATCAACTGGAATTCTAATAATAAAACAAGAATAAGGTGATTAACCTAATTGTACTAATGAATAATATTATTTAATAGTTTCCCCAGTGTCACAAAGAATGATGAAAGTTGAAAATCTTAGGCACATAGATTGACTTTCCCTGTGTTTTACAAGTATGTCATACCTACAAAAAATAAGTCAAGCTGTACACACACAAAATTTAGCTTTCATAACAGACAGAAGGCTCAGTTATTTAAGGTATGGTTTTAATGTTAACATTAATCATATGTTAACCATGCAATAACTAGATGTTACAGAACAAGAAAAAGTACAAATTACAAATTAACGGCTTTGCACAAGAACACAGCAGCCCAGTCTCTGCAGTGAAGCATAGCATTACAATCATATGGGAACATAACATCTAGTAGACATAGGTTAACTTAGGAATGATGTTCAACTGTTCTGTTTTTTCAGTCTATGTTCTGTTGTCTTTTTTCCTTGTTAAACTAAAAGTTGAGAACTTACAATATTGTCTGAAAAGTGACACATTCTTTCCTCAACACTTAATAGTATGGATGACCTAACCAATACTGATTATAATGATTTTGAAATCAAAACAACATGCACTGCACTTACAGCACTATAACAGCTTTGGTCAAGAAACAAAAGGGAAAACCAGTGGTTGAAATTAGCGCTAGCCGACAGCAAAAAACTAGTAGATTTTCTCTCGGGCTAGTAGAAATTCCCATTTTACTAGCCCAATGGGCTTCTAAGATCGTGATCATTAAAAAAATCATTGTACTTTCATGTTTAATTTGTAAACTTTTTAGCTGCTTATTTCATTCGGCAAGCTGTTGCTTGTACCATAAACATGTTACTCGCACTAAACCGATAATATGTTTACTGTGCAGGAACCACATGGTATTCTGGTGCCCGCATGGTACATTATGTTCTATACCAAATTAAAAATCAGCTGGGCCACAGAACAAAATGGCAGAAGAATTAAACTGAAACATGTTTCTGGTGCAAAACCTGGAAAAAAAACACTAAGTTACCATGTGTTTGATAATTAAATGGTGCTTTTTCTGTATTTATCTTAGTTTTTGTGTGTGGCTTACTTGTAAAATTAAAACAGAATTAAATTCAGGCTAATGAATTTTTTCTGTGCGGCTAGTGAAAATTGCTTAGTTACTAGCCTGACGCTTGTAAATTTCAATCCTAATTTCTGTGACTGGAAAACACTCTGATCTCTAGGGAAACACTAAAGATAGGTTTATTGCTATTTGCTCCTAGAATGTGGTATAAAAAGATGATAAATTGTTTTGTTCAAGCAATGTTGCATATTATTGATCACTTACTGAAAAATGTCACCAAAATGCAAAACTATTTAGATTTCTATATTAAGAGATACGGTGTGTAAAGGCAAGCACTTTTATGAGGAAAGGTCTTCCAACTGATCTGTGGTGTGCAGCTGGTTCTGCCCAGACATGTCTGGTGTCTGTCTCCACCAGTAAGAAGCTGGATATCATCAATATACATAATACTTGTGTCGGTGATGTTTAAAGATTACCGTTGTAAAATATCTGTATTCCACTAACCAGCAAATAATTCAAAATAAATATTGATTTCATGACAAAATTTTTGTAATAGACTATAATTAGCAGAAACATTTTGAATGAATTCTTAATTGTAGACATTGATCAAAATTTAAATTTGTCATTTGTTGAAATTTGAACTCAACTATTCTATGAATAGGGAGAACTTTATCACACTCACCTGATGTCTGCATTGCCAAAGTTCTGTGTATTATCAAGCTAATATCTATGGTATATAGATTGGTATCAGACTTGACATATGGGTGCCCATGGTATAGTGGTAGGGTCTCTGACTTGTTACTCCTGACCGCTTAGCCTTTCAAAACATAGGTTTGAGACTCTTTTGGGGCAGAGGACTTAATGCTGAAAGGTCTTCCTGGGGTTGAAATATAATTGCAGGTTAAAACTGTGCAAGCATTTTTCAAGCTTACATCATCTAAGTTTTATTAAGCACGTGAACAGACTATTCACTATACATGACCCAGGTAGTTACTACCCAAGTATTGGCTCTACCCAGGAAGCGGGCAGTCTGTAAGGATTAATAAAAGTTGAAGGACTTGTTTTCCTTTCAAATATTATCAAATTTATCAAATAATTATAAAAAAATCATATTATCAAATAATTAAAATATATATATATATATATATATATATATATATTTAAATTAAGCTTTTGTCCTAGAAATACAGAAAATCACCAGCAAATGCTACCTTTATAGACTAATATGACCTTTGTGCATTCGCTAATGGGGAACATAAAACCACTGAAGGCCTAGAATCATTCTGTCACTGGAGACATGCAGCTATTTGTGGCCCTAATTAATACGAGAACATCAAAACTCCTGATTGCTGAATAATTTATGGTAGATAGTAAAAGAGGGAGAAACAATAAAGTGAGTTTGGCAAATTAAAGGGAGAGAGTTAATGTTGATTTCCCCATCACAGTCATTAATCTGCTTTGTGTTCTATCTTCATTCAGATTGAAGCTTAAATGGATTTATTTTTATGTGATGTAATTTGCACCTTCATAACTCGAGTCATATATAGCTTTAGAATAGACCTTTTCTATTGCCAAATTATACTGTGTTCTAGCCTATATGATCTTGTGGTACAAATGTTTAAATGCTGAAAACAAGTAAAATATAAAATTAAGTCTTTTTACAAACCAAAATAAAATGTATATACATGTTTCTAAAACCTTACTATTACTTTCATCACCATAGTCAATTATAGCCAATAATTTTATCGGGCATCTTCGTTAATCGGGCATTTTCGTTAAATATGCCGAAAATAATCTGTTTTTCAGACCCAAGGTTAATTCTAGATTTGTGCTGTTTCATCCTATGAGTTAATAATCTTTTTCTTTCCAAATAAGGCAAAACTAGCCTTCTCTCTTTCGTGTCGGGCTTCCTTCATCCGCCATTGTTATTTATGAATTAAAAGTCACTGATGAAAATAAATGTGGGTCACAGGATAATACGAACCCTGTAATGCTCGGAACATTTCAGGATTTGACCAAAGTTATTTAAAATCTTTTAAGACTTCCCGGTGCCAAAAAAGATTATATAGATTTTATGAACTTTTTGTTATTGATTCATTTGGTATAATGTTTACAATTTTGAACAAACAGCCATTAAACATGTTATATAATGTATCTTAAATGTAATTTGCACCAAATTTGAAGATGAAATTCCAAACCATATATAACTTTAAACAAATCTGCGATAAGTTGTATGAATATATACATAGATTTTCCATTAATATTGTTTATGTATAATTTTTTTTTGCCAGTTTAAGTTATCTTTAAATGTGCAATATATGACCACATTGTAATAAACTTGATCTTTGATCAGTTCTTACTTTTTGTTTTTAAAGTAACTTCATCACACTTTGACATAGGTACATTAACAAAGAACTGTTTGATATGCACATTGAAGGCACTGCTCTGAAGAGTAGTGCCTCTTATGAAGAGTTTTTTTTTATGGGGACAATGTAGTGGGCAATAATAGAAAATTACAGCTGTTTTACGAGATCTTTTTTCAGAGAAAGAAGCCAGTATATTCTGCTTCTACCAGTGTGCCTTACAACAACAAATTGTAGCTTGCAATTATTAAAAAAAAACCCAGCATTAATAAGAATTCACTGCTGTTGTTTTACAAAAGAAACCGAGAATGCTGATTTTAATACTACCTCTTGTATTTACAGATGTAGCAGACAACAAGGAAGAAAGCAAATATGCTACGTTGTTAAGCTCACAGATAGTTGAAAAGCCTTGTATTAACACCTTCAATTTTCCTAACCTTAAAACAACACTATCTTTTGAAGGATAGCATTATCACATAATTGTAATCTTTTGATCTAAGGTAAAGTTGCTTCTTTCAATTTTCTTTGTGGTTCAACATAGTTGAGCTCTTCTTTTTTTTCAGCAACTATTCAAGAAGTGCAGATTTTTCCAACTATAGTTACTTTAGTTGGAAACATTTGTTCAGGACCGGCATAAATGTTTGATAATCAATATTTTGCATCAACATGTGTTATTCTTAATACATTAATGTCATGAATAAGTAATGTTTAATTACAAAGTGCCAACATAATGTTGGACTTAATGTAGAAAATACGTTTCAGAATAAAGTAATTCAAATGTTTTAAATATGCATAACATTACATCCAGTTTCACTTTTATCATACTACATTTATTGCTATGCAATACACAATCACACTAATGACTATTCGCTACATCCTAAATGCAAAGATTACAACATAATACTGATTAAAAACTTTGAAGCAAATAGTGCAGATCCTGATCAGACAGGCCCCTTTCAGAGCTGGATATACTCTATTTGCCTAAGCTCAATCAGTTTGTTTGTTTTTAGCAGGCCATTAGAAAAATATAAATCGTCATCCTATTCACCAACCATCTAGCTTTCTGGTTGGCTTTCTGAGAATCTTTAAATAACCCTTGATCGATAAGCATCAATAGTTGATCATAAGAATTGGCTCTCATCTGCCTGGTTCCCATCCTAGTACTGCCTGACTTAAGTCCTGAAACGTGGAAAAAAACAAAGCTCTGCCAAAAATAATGCCTGGATCAATAATGTTACTGATTTAGTGATGAACATGTGAAAGGATGGCACATATACATGTAACTTCAAAAATAACTAGATTAGTGTGATTGAACTATGAGCTTGTTTTAAAATTGTTTTGCATTATTTTTGTGGTAGTTGCCCATAGTTGGTAAAGTGGTACACAAAGAAAAAACAATCATTGTTCTACAAAGAAAAAACAATCATTGTTCTAAAATCTAAAAATTGTAGGTGTAACAAAAATTCATCAAACAAGTTACTCTAAGTTATATGCATAAATGGTGGCACTCAATAGTTTGCCTAAATCAGATACTTAACAATGTAGCAATATCTGGCACTACATCTTCTTTGTAAGCATATACTTTTATATACTTAAATACAATTTTTACATAACATCAGTTGTTAGACAGAACGTATAAATCCTCAGCCCCTCACCATGGAGGCTAAGGTCTTTGTTGGTGTGAAAACTTTCATGTGGAGAGGTTTTACAGCTAACCTGCAGTGTGCCAGTGGTTCTACCCAAGGCTTTTTATCCACCAATAATAAGCTGGACATCACCAATATGACCATAACTGTGTTGGTGTGTTGATTCAGAAAATAAACAAATAAATCCCTTGTTGTGGTAAACAAAACTTTGGACCAAACTGTCAGATATCACCTTTAAAGACAAATATAAAGTCTTATATGCCGATTGTTCCAGTTGTGGCTCAAAAACTTAATTTACTTATTGTGTTATATAAACAAAGACAAGCTAAAAAAATACCAGTTTTTTTTTTGTTTTTTTTTACTTTTTTTTGTGGTACCTGTCACAGGCCATTTTGGTTTGATAACAAACAGCCAATCTTTTGAAAATGAACTTAAATTCTGAAGAACATGATTATGTTGCCAACAGAGACAAACAACTTGTTAAATTCACTGGGTGTATTCCTCATAAATCAAGCCTAATTAGGGTATACCAATGGCTGAGTGGTAGACTTGTCACTCCTCTGATTGCTTGCCTCTCAGTGCGTGGGTTCAAGTCTTGGTCGGGTAGAAGGACTTAATGATGGTAGGTCTTCGAGCTGCCCAGCGGTGCCCAGAATGTTCTTCCCAGGTACTATTCTCAGGGTCTTTCTCCACAGAAAAAGCTTGATATTGAAATATTGTTTCTATAATTATGTTGCTGCCATTTATTTCAGAAGCAAAAACAAACCATAAAGCAAAAAAAAATATATAAAAACCTTTATCATTATAATTATTGCCCTAGCCATCTAGCCATTTGGTCTGCTCTATCTTGCTATCTTCACTCAATAATCATCAGTTAGACTCAGCTATTTTAAGGCTTTCGAATTCCCATCATAAACCAATCTGGTTTGTGTCCTGGGGTGTGGATGAAAAAATCTCAAACAAAAAAAAGTTTGTGAATCAATGCATTGAGCTTATTTAGTCAAATGAACACTTAGACGATCCCAGGGTTATTCAGAACTTTGAGGCTTTTGTCTTCATTCTTTGACAAGCAGTTGCAAAATTCAGATTGGTCATGTTTGTAATGAAAAAAAATAAATTTGACCCATATGAAGCCACAAAATGGTCTTACTTTCTAGCTTTGTTTTTACTTTTCTACTTTTTATGCCCTTGCTTGTCACACAATGGTGAGGGTGTAATATATAATCATTATTTAAACCCCTGTCCATCAACTCATTTTTTCTTCAGTGGATTTTTAGCTCACCTGAGCACAACGTGCTCAAGGGGAGCTTTTGTGATACCGCTTTGTCCGGCGTCCGGCGTTCGTCGTCAACATTTACCTTGTGAACACACTAGAGGCCACAATTTTTATCCAATCTTCATCAAACTTGGTCAGAATGTTTGTCTGCATGAAATCTTGGATGAGTTCATTATTGGGTCACCTGGGGTCAAAAAGTAGGTCACGAGGTCAAATTTTAGGAAAAACTTGTGAACACACTACAGACCACATTTATAGCCCAATCTTCACCAAACTTGGTCAGAATGTTTGTCTACATGAAATCTTGGATGAGTTCGTAACTGGGTCACGTGAGGTCAAAAAGTAGGTCACTAGGTCAAATCTTAGAAAAAGCTTGTGAACACACTAGAGGCCACATTTATAGCCCAATCTTCACCAAACTTGGTCAGAATGTTTGTCTACATGAAATCTTGGATGAGTTCGTAACTGGGTCACGTGAGGTCAAAAAGTAGGTCACTAGGTCAAATCTTAGAAAAAGCTTGTGAACACACTAGAGGCCACATTTATAGCCCAATCTTCACCAAACTTGGTCAGAATGTTTGTCTACATGAAATCTTGGATGAGTTCGTAACTGGGTCACATGGGGTCAAAAAGTAGGTCACTAGGTCAAATCTTAGAAAAAGCTTGTGAACACACTAGAGGCCACATTTATAGCCCAATCTTCACCAAACTTGGTCAGAATGTTTGTCTACGTGAAATCTTGGATGAGTTCGTAACTGGGTCACCTGGGGTCAAAAAGTAGGTTACTAGGTCAAATCTTAGAAAAAGCTTGTGAACACACTAGAGGCCACATTTATAGCCCAAACTTAGTCAGAATGTTTGTCTACATGAAATCTTGGATGAGTTCGTAACTGGGTCACCTGGGGTCAAAAAGTAGGTTACTAGGTCAAATCTTAGAAAAAGCTTGTGAACACACTAGAGGCCACATTTATAGCCCAATCTTCACCAAACTTGGTCAAAATGTTTGTCTTCATGAAATCTTGGATGAGTTCGTAACTTGGTCACCTGGGGTCAAAAAGTAGGTCACTAGGTCAAAACTTAGAAAAAGCTTGTGAACACACTAGAGGCCACATTTATAGCCCAATCTTCACCAAACTTGGTCAGAATGTTTGTCTACATGAAATCTTGGATGAGTTCGTAACTGGGTCACCTGGGGTCAAAAAGTAGGTCACTAGGTCAAAACTTAGAAAAAGTTTGTGAACACACTAGAGGCCACATTTATAGCCCAATCTTCACCAAACTTGGTCAGAATGTTTGTCTACATGAAATCTTGGATGAGTTCATAACTTGGTCACCTGGGGTCAAAAAGTAGGTCACTAGGTCAAATCTTAGAAAAAGCTTGTGAACACTAGAGGCCACATTTATAGCCCAATCTTCACCAAACTTGGTCAGAATGTTTGTTTGCATGAAATCTCGGATGAGTTCGTAACTGGGTCACGTGGGGTCAAAAAGTAGGTCACAAGGTCAAATCTTAGAAAAAGCTTGTGAACACACTAGATGCCCTATTTATAGGCCAATCTTCATCAAACTTGGCCAGAATGTTTGTCTACATGAAATCTTGGATGAGTTCGTTATTGGGTCTCATGGGGTCATAAAGTAGGTCACTAGGTCAAATTTTAGAAAAGCTTGTGAAAACACTTAAGAGGCTACATTGATGGCCCAATCTTCACCAAACTTGACCATCATGTTTGCCAGTATGAAATCTTACATATGTCTGAAGTGAGTCATGTGGATTCAGTACATTACTTGGTAAAATTATAGAAAATGTTATCAACCCAGTAGCCACACTAATGGTCCAATCTTCACCAAAGATTTCTAAAGTAAGTTAGATTATTATTGGACATTTAATACAAATTATACAGTAAAAGATTAACATTTTTGTAGGAATTTTGAGGATTATGATACAATAAATGAGCTAATTTTCATTACAATGATGACTGACAAAAGATCTGATAGGTTAAATATAGAAAACATTTATAACTAATTAACCTTTCTCTCGAAGTAAAACTTAACAAAAACACAATTTTTCACTACCTGCATTATAGTTGTATAATATGCTACTATATTTAGCTCATCTCAAACAAACAGATGACTAATAGACTTTACAGACATGAAATGTTGCATTTATTTCTTCCTTGTTGTTTTGGTACTACCTACTGCCATTCAGTTACCTTTGCATCCCCAGATGGTTGTTTTTTTAGACTGGTATCTGGTAATACATCAAACATCTCAAGAATCATGATTTCCCTGGATAACAATAAGTAACCCTAACATTAATACTTAAGAGCTGCATAATTACACCGTAGGAAACTTGTCTTGGTTTTTGTTTCTTTAAACAAACAGTCAACTAAGCCACTTGCAGACCTTAAACAATGGTTCTTTCTTTCTTTGCTGGTTTCTGTTTTGTACCTTGAATCCTGTGAGCCTTATTTCCTTTTGGTCCATGAAATCAAAACGTCAAATTACTCAAATGTCAATACTAGACGTGCATAAATCTAGAAAACTAGTCTTTTAACAAGCACTCAAAATTGACTGTGCCACTTACAGTCATATATAAATGATGGTGGGTCTGCACGCAGTGTGCTTTATCTTGCAGCACAAGAGTTAAGATTTTTCCATTTAAAACAAAAAGTAATAACTCTAACACTATTACTGAAGCTTCTTTGCTTAATCAGCCAGTACAACACACATTGTAGGTTTTTAGGGGGAAAAAAGTGAATATGCCACTTGCAGACCTGAAAACCAGGATTCTTCCTCATGCTGGCATTCCTTGGAACTATAATTATCTTGTCAACATTTTCCTTTTTTTCTTCAGTTGGAAATGAAAAGAAACTTGTGTCATAATTACAAAGTACACTGGCCATGTTTTCTAGAAATATCAAATGACTATACAACCAACAGCCTTATCTTCAGGCTGGTGTTTTCATTACTTTATCATTCAACAGTTATTTGTTGTTGTAGATTAGTATACACAGTACTGACAACTTGAGACCTACTTGGCAATTATTCCAAGTTGACTGAATTCCTTGTGGTGGTATTGTTGGTTTCGTTAACCTGTGTAAAGCACACTATCATATGTGTAAGTTGTTGGAAGTAGCGTTGAGAAGATGGCACCTTTATAGTGCCATCGGTGTGATGTGTCATGTTGTTTGTATACAGTGTGCAGTGTGAACAGAAATAGATGGTAGTAAGATATGCAATATTGTATATATCTACATTAGTCAAAGAGTAGGTCTTGTTTCATTCCTCATTGCCATTGATGATGATAATGAGGATAGATGACTGATTTTCTGATTTTTATAGTGATTATTAACTATATCTATTGGTAATGATGATGATAATGGTGGATATTGGTGATGGTTAAAAATAGTTGATAATGGATGATAATGATGGTAACAAATGGATGATGATGATGGATGATGCTGATGGATGATGTTGATGTATGATTATGATAGATGATAATGATATATGATTATGATAGATGATAATGATGGATGAAAATGATGGTAACAAATGGATGCTGCTGATATGGATGATAATGATGGATGACACTGATAGATGGTGATGATGGATGATACTGATGGATGATGATCATGATGGATGATAATGATGTATGATACTGATAGATGATGATGATGGATGACACTGATGGATGATGATGATGGATGATGAAGATGTATTATATTAAATACATCAGATGACAATCATATTCAAGTACTTGGCTGATGAAAATCGAATCAGTCATCTAAGTTTATGGCAAAAAGGTGTTCATATTGAGGAAAAAAACAATGCCTTAAAAAGTACTTGGCGCATAAAAATCGATATAAATACATTCATAAGAATTCTCCAAGAAGACTCCAATGTTTATTCAGCTCCACTGGATTGTAACCCTTATTATGCTGCATGTATTTTAAACTACACAAACATCCCTGTTATTTACTAAACCCTATGTTCAAAGGTTAGATGAAAAATTGCTATAAGCGCCTCAACAAATGGTGCAGATCCTGATCAGATGGCTTCCATTGAGAGACCATGCTGATCTGGATTTACACTATTTGCTTAGGCCTTTATAAATTTGCACTAAGCAGGCTTAGAGATAATATCCATGCTATAAAGTGATTCTTGTTTTTCTCTACGTTTCCTATTGAGAAGCGTCTTTGATCTGGCCTCTAATCAATGCAGATAAAAACAACTCATCCAGACCAATATTTATATTAAGCTGTAGAGAAATATAAGATTGATTATAGTTTTATGAACCCTGATCTTTTTTACCATGTCTAGTATTTTTCCTCATTCATTGTTTGGAAGTTCCTGAGAATTGATAGTTAAGTCTGATACATTTTGCAAATTTGTTTCTCATGTCATTTATTTTTTCATTTATGTTGTCCTGCTGCTATTGTTGTTTTGTGACATTTTGCTATCATCCCTATTTTGCTAGCTATGTTTATCATTCAGAAAGTCATTCAGACTTTATTAAGGGTCCTTTTTAGCTAAGAATGTTTGTGAATTTTTGCTATTCTTATTGTTCTCTCTTCTAGGCTTAAGACTGTAAGGCACGTTTAATATGCTACACAAACTGCTAAGTAGATTTTAATGCACATTTAAGACCCTACACAAACTTCTTTGTAGATTTTAAGACACAATTAAGATCCTTTGCAAACTTTTTAGTAGAGCCACTGAGACAGAACAAGTCAACTGAAAGAGACCTTCCCACATTCAGGTTCTCACCCCAAATGGAAATCAAATGTTTAGGGTGGGCCCTGAAGAGTGTCGCACTGTGATTCCTTATGTAAGAGAGACAATACATTCATAATATTTTTCTCTCAAAAATCTTGTTTTATTCGGTTTATTGCTGTATCTTGTATCCCCAAAACTCATTCCTATCTATATACACCTCCCATATCCGAATCATACACCATCTGTGTCTTGCTTAGCTGGTGTTAACCGGTCATAAATCTTGCAGTTATCCTTAAGGATATTCAGAAAAATCATTACCATTGCTTTCTGTGGGACTAGTCTATGGACAAGAGATGGTTATACATTTATTCCCTAGACATAATAATGGGGGCTTGAACTATTCTTCATAAATCTTAGAAAGAGTCGTGACAGTTTAAGCTAAGGTCCCGCTGTAGCGGACATCTGTAACTGCCATTGTTTATCAGGTTGTCTGAAATTAAACTTCCTTCAAATGTTGTAGGTCTTGGACTGGTGTTCACCATTTCTTAGGGTAGATATCGAGCGGATCGGGAGGCCCTGGGTTCAAACCCCAGCCGGGTCAAACCAAAGACTTGAAAGTTGGTAGTAGTGGCTTTCCTCCTAATGCTCGAGGCTAAGGGGACAGCATTACGCCTGACTTGTCGTGCAGTGTCAGTATAATGGACCAGCCAGGTTCAGTCCCTGGGCACCTCATAAGTTCTCCTGTGCTATAATGATAGAAATGTTGCTACACAGTATCGACAAAAATGCCGGCAAATCCCATCCCATCCCATTTCTTAGTCATTCTGTCAGTTTTTCGTAGGTACCTGATATAGAACCATTGAATCCACACTTTAAAAACACGCATTATATACTATCAAGCGAATCAGTATATTACTAAATGTTTATTACAAATGTTTTCACATGACAGATAATTTCACATGCACAGTTCAATAGAGTTGGGCTTAACATTGCTAAAAATATTTAAAAATTGTGGCAATGCTATTCATTCTCCTATTCTTAAGAAAATAATCTTCTTAAGGACTTTGTGTCACATATAGCATAGTGTTCAAAGGTAATATTTTATTCCATTATTCATTGTGTTTCAACAACAATTTTCTTTTTTAAATGAAAAATTGAAAAAATCATATTTGACTTACTGTGGACAAGCTGTTTTAGTCAACATTTCTGCTTAACATTTTAGTACATTGTAGTTCTGTAAGGCATTTAATGGTGGTATCTGACAGTTTGTGTCTATCAAGAACATGTTGTTACTTCTTCTGTTCTGGGGAATTTGTGCATTATACTATTCCGGCATAAATGAGCTCATTTTCGGGTTTTAGTAAAGGCTGTTAATAACATTAACTTTATTGTTAGACAGTACAAATCATAAAATATATTGCTTTAAATGTCTATGGTTTCCAAGTCTATAAACAAGCATGATGGGGATTGCTGCTAAAAATAAGTATGTTGACTGCAAAACTAAATACCCAGATAATCATTTAACATGATCTCAAAAGTAAGTGGTCACATGGTTTTCTTTGTAACAATGAGCTAACTGTGCAGCAAGACTCAGATAGGAAATACTTTTTTGTAATGACAAATGGGGTGTTATTGTTCACCTATATACACATGGATGTAAAACACCAATAAACAGCATTTTGAGATTCTTTTTTTAGGTAAAATAATTTATATGGTTACATGAGAGAAACAAAAGTTGGTCCATCTGTTGGATGTCACATATAACATTTCCTTATGAAGTCATGCTTCTTGTCAGAAACTGGTATAAAAGAGTTAACTTACAGCATTTATATTTCTGACAGCATGAATTTCTATATCAGCAGCAACTTGTACATATTCAGATCAGCCCTGATTCCCAGTGGGAGTTGTCTGATCGGGATCTGCACTGTTTACTGCTGATTTAAAGAAATAAAAACCTACTTCCATTATTTTTGAAAATGTCTCTCGTCCTAATTATTAACATGTGCTACAAAATAATGATGTGCTACAATTTTCCCCTATTTTAAAAATGTGTACAGCAATGTTAATATCAATAAAACTTCCCATTACATCTAAGTGCTTTTGGCTGATGAATGGACTGATGCATATTTCCCATATTGATTGACTTGCACTGTCACAGTTAATTGCATATCATGTTTCACTTTTCTTTATATTTTGGTCATGTTTTGAAGGAACATAATGCAGAGTTTCAGAGAAAGTAATTAGTGTTGTGTATTTGTTGTTTTTTGTTTTTTTCTCATTTCCTTTCAACAGAACCTTTAATTAATACTATTCATTAGACTAATACAAAAGAAATGTTGTTCAAGCTTAATCATGTTTTCTGAAGATTATGTTACAGTACTCAATGGTATAAACAAAAAACGTCTTATTTCGTGCTTCATACAGTATACTTACTGGTATAAACAAAAAAGTCTATTTTTATGCTTAATCCTAAAAAAAATGTAATTTAACCTGGTAGTAATAAACCCTTTATTTACTTAAATGAAAAATTGTCATAAAAAAGTTCTAGTGTTACTCATTTGCTAAGTTACTCAAAATTTTAAAAGGGAAATTTTATCATGCTTAATCCCTTATTTTCTTATCTACACCACACACATATATATACAGGTACACATTAAAAGACATGTTATTGCTTATAATAAGAATGAGAGCCTTCATTTACTCTTACAGATTATTTTAGAATTGTGGGGTTGATAATTACATATAATCAAGTTTATTTTGCTTAGAAAATATAATGTCTGGGGATATAATAGTTTGTACTAAATTCAGATGCATAGATTTATTTTTGTAATCTATAATGTCAGTGTACATGAATTTTAGACAAATCAGTCATGAACTTGAAACAAGAAGAACCCCACCATTCCATAATACGGATAGAAGGAAAAGATAGTTTGGAAAACTCATTATTTCCACTGCAGGTCTTGAAATATAATATTGTGTAATGTAGATGACATTAATTACTAGGTGTATTATCACAGAATATAACACACTATTTAGAACACTGACAGGTGAGACAAAGGTTGATATTTACATGAAATTATATTGCATGGACTGGAACATTACGACCTATTTAAGTAAAAATTAAAAAATCTTATGTATATCTTATGTTAAAAAAGGTATTTGACCACCATAAAAAAATAAACACAACAGTACACGTAGTACAATGGTTAAGGGAGATTAATAAAATATATTATTTACATAAATGATAAAATCATTACTGGATTTTTAGTTCTAGAATCTTGAATGTTCATTGTGTACACAAAATACCAAAGTCGTTTTAAATGAAACTGACATATGTCCTTCGCTCAGGCCAAAGAAAAAATAAATGGTCATTCTAAAACACGTTTTCTTTGGTGTCAGAATAAAGTGTCTGTGTGTGGTTTCACATCGGTTGTTCACAACATGCCAGACACAGTGAGGGCAGCACTATATCTGATTTAAGTGGACATTGTCTTCAATTAATTTAAAGATTGTGGAGTTGGTAACTCCAATAGTCAGTAACAAACATTATACATTACACATAGTATGTAAGAAAATGTCAAGCTTGTACTTGTGTGCTCATTATGCAGACTGTTGTCTAACCATATTGAAATATAGGAGAGAGTTCCATTCACCTGGACATATATGCTTAATAAGATATTGAATACAGGCTTAATAGTTAATTTGATTTACTATGTTTGTTCACCTCAACTCCAAGCAACTGTCAAAATATAAATGGCGGTGGGTTTTGATTTACGGTTCTCAACATACATATGTATGGGGCGAGTGTTTATACTGTATTGCTTACATACATGTACCTGTTTGTTCAGACTGTTTGATGCCTGATTAACTTTTATAATACATTATGATATAAAGAAATCAAAAACACAAACTGTAAACCAGATGTGAATCAAGTGATTGGTTATCTTTGATTAAAAGAGAAAGTTTTGATTGAGGGGTGTTATTTTGCTGTAGTAACACTTTTCATAGAACAGAATATGTTAGTTCAACTTAAATGTAAATTATTTATAGTTCCTAGACTAAACCAGTCCCCCAATAAACTCAAAGTTATGTATATTTTTCTGTAAAAGATAAGGGAGATAATTGTGAATGCTGTGTAAGGACATAAAATGGCCTATGCATTAACAAATTGGTTTATTTATGTCTGTTGTTCTACTCAGAGGAGTGCTTGAGTTGTCCATTGCAATTTTTAGATGGAAGTCATTAAATGTCATTCTTTGTTGAAAAGACTTAAACTTTTAAATTATGACAATACAATTATACAATTTGACAAGAGTCTGTAACAGTGAACCACTCTGAAAATTGTTTAATCCCGCTATAAGAAAATAGGTTTTATCTGTATTTCTAGAGCAATCTAAATTTTATATATTTCTATATATAATTTTCATATTTTTCAAATTAATCATTTTTTGATTTATTTTTAATACAGATGCCTCTTTCTATAGTTCCTCAGTCTATCACTTTGTGTTAATGCTAAGGTCCCAGTCAAGACATGTAGGGAGATCTTCTATCTGACCTGTGGTGTGTCACTGGTTCTACCCAGACATTTGTATAGGGTCTAGACATTAACAGTATTACCATAATTGTGTCTCTGTAATGTATAATTAAAAACCTACTATTGTTGTGGGGGCACCCCATTGTTGTTTTGTGAGATATCTTTGGCTTAGCTGTAGAGTTGACGACTTGTAATACCAGCTTAGACAACTTAGCCTCTCGCTGCACAGACCCTTTCAGGGTGAAGGACTTAATGTAGTTCTACCCAGACTTTTATCTTACTATTTATACCAAAATAGTTGAATTCACAATGAATGACCCTAATTGGTGGCTGTGTAAATTTCAATATAAAAAACAGTTTTAGTATTCCTATATATAATAGTCCTGTATATATTTTTTAATAAACCTGTGTATATTTCAGGAGCTGTCTAAGATCACCATGCCCGTTGTGTTCAATGAGCCTCTAACCTTCCTTCAAAGAATAACAGAGTACCTGGAATACTCCACCCTCCTTGACATGGCTGTCAAACAGGAAAACCCTGCAGACAGAATGATGGTAAGTTTATTTTATATACAAGTTACAATGTCAATGTTCAGTTGTTGTGCCTGTCTTGCCCAGTATGCTGTTATACAATCAACTAGCAAATACATCAGCAGTCTCTTTCATCAATCTATTTCAATATTTCAAGAGAAGACAATGCAAACATAATTAGAGGCTAAAATATTCTATCTATAAAAAATGCAATAATAAAGCACCTATTTAACAAGGTTTGAAAAACTCCATATAACAAATGCAAATATTTATTTTATTGCACTACAAGATCAAAATAAGAATATGTTTGTTTACTACTGCAAAAACATTCCCATCTTCTTGAAAATATGAAACACAGAGTTAGAAAAGTCTTCTGTTGACTTGTTAATTTGCTGTCTATTTCATCAATCTTGCCACAGTCTATTTCAGTATGTTCCATACCTTGCTGTCTATTTTAAAAAAATTCTATTTATTTCTTTTTCCATTTCAGCCATATATCTGCTGTCTATTTGATCAATTTATCTGTCTTTTTTATCATTATGTTTCATTCCATGCTGTCTATATGATCAATCTGTCTGCTGTCTTTTTCAGTATGTGGCAGCATTTGCCGTCTCAGCCATCTCCTCTAACTGGGACAGAATAGGGAAGCCCTTCAATCCACTCCTAGGGGAAACATATCAGTTAGAAAGGTGAGCTGACTTAACAAAATAATGAACTGTTTTGTGTTTATAGCATAATAGTCTCAACTATTTACGAGGGCGCCCATGGGCGAATAGTTTAAGTTGCAGACTTGTAAATTCTTAGCCCCTGACCATGTGGGTTCAAGTTTCAGTCAGGGCGAGAACTTTCATGTCTGAAGGTTTCTTTAGCTAACTTGTGGTGTACTAACAGTTCTACCAAGTCATAGGTCTGGGTTGTTGTTTTTCCTCCAATAATTAGCTGGCTGCCACCAAGATGACCATAATTGAGTTGGTCGAAGGGGACCAAAAAACCAACAAAACATAACTGTTTAAAGATTAAAACAGACTAAAGGATTAAATATATAACCAAAAAAAACATGTACTTTTTAATATTCTATTAATATTTTCTGGTTTGAACTATGCATATTTAAATTTGATTGAACTCATCCATTAGGTATATTAGCTGAATAAATATATAGTGGGCAGGATAAATCAGAAACTATTTTGGGTTTCAGTAACAGGAATATTGCAGATACCATTAATTAACATTAAACTAGGATAAGCATCTAGTCAATTTTTTTGTTAAAACTGCAATGTTTATAGCAAGAAATAAGGGCTTCAAGAGAAAACTGAAAAATTATATTAAATTTCTTCAATTAGGCACATTCATCCATTGATACCTTTCTATTTTCACTAGATAAATAATTAAAATTGGCATTTTTTTTAAAATTCATTCATAGTTATGCCAATTTAAGTGTTTTTATCTACACTTCTCTACATAAAGTATGGATTTTTAGAGTTGACAAACTGATTTGCTCTGTCAATTAATTGTAACATTGCTTGTTACAAACACAGTGCCTTAGTCTGACCTAGAAAACATACACTCATTGATTTTTCATTGGTCTCAATGCAGACCAGTCAATAACTTGTTTTTTTTAGGATGTTCTGACAGAATTAGGAAAAGGATGTTTGTTTCTATAAATGTTGTTCTTTCCATTCTTTTAGTAAGTAACCTTTAATTTTACCACACTGTAAATGTTAAAACTAAAATTAGTTTATAATCTTTAAAAAAAGAAATAAAATACCATTTTAACCCTTTAGTTATTGAAAACACCATCTAGCCCTTATAAACATACAACATACCCCATCCTAATGGCATTCCCAGCAATTAAAGGATTAAAAGTTGTTACCTGTTAGCTGGGGACTAATAACAGTTACCATTTTCAAAAATGCACTCTTCACACATGAAATTTAAAATCAATGGACGTTTGGTAAACTAGGCTAACAAAATCTACATCACTGGACCATTTATGTAAAATTTTCTGGAATGACAGATTTTGCTGGAAAGACAGACACTTTGCTTAAAAGACAGTATTTGCTGGGGTGACAAGAGATTTTGCTGATTTGTAAAGGACTGCATGCATATGATTTTGTGTTGAACTTTAACAGAGTCTAAAATTGCTCTTAAAGATAAACTGCTGAAAATTCTTTGCATTCAAGTAATATTTAATTTGAAAAAAATGCTGGTGGATACTTGTCTATGTAGTTGTTTATTGAATTCCAAGACTAATTGAATTCAAAGACTTGAAATGTTTTAATCCTGCACACAATCTTTATGAAAACTTTTACCATGAAGGACTTGAACCCATGTTGTTATATGTTGTGAGTCAGAAACTCTTGACCTACATGTTGCCATTTGCTACTAATATCCTTAAAAATACCTGTTAGCTCAGTCAGGTATAGATAAGGATGGTCCAGGGTACAAAAAAAAGCCATGACATACCAAAGGCTTTAACAATGGTAATGGTATAGCTCCCTTGCCAATACTGAGGCAAATGTAAAGGTAGTTCAACAATTGATCAGCCCAATGTCAGGATAATGTTCCACAATTTATCAGTCCAATATCAGGATATTGTTCCACAATTGATCAGTCAGGATAATGTTCCACAATTGATCAGCCCAGTGTCAGAATAATGTTCCACAATTGATCAGTCAGAATAATGTTCCACAATTGATCAACCCAATATCAGAATAATGTTCCACAATTGATCAACCCAATATCAGGATAATGTTCCACAATTAATCAGTCAGGATAATGATCCACAATTCATCAGCCCAATGTCAGGATATTGTTCCACAATAGATCAGCCCAATGTCAGGATAATGTTCCACAATTGATCAGCCCAATATCAGGATAATGTTCCACAATTGATCAGCCCAATATCAGGATAATGTTCCACAATTGATCAACCCATTATTGGGATAATGTTCCATAATTGATCAGCCCAATATCAGGATAATGTTCCACAAATGATCAACACAGTATCAGGATAATGTTCCACAATTGATCAACCCATTATTGGGATAATGTTCCATAATTGATCAGCCCAATATCCGGATAATGTTCCACAATTGATCAGCCCAATGTCAGAAAAATGTTCCACAATTGATCTGCCCAATATCAGGATAATATTCCACACCTGATCTGCCCAATGTCAGGATAATGTTCCATAATTGATCAGTCAGGATAATGTTCCACAATTGATCAATCAGGATAATGTTCCACAATTGATCAATCTAATATCAGGATAAGGTTCTACAATTGATCGGTCAGGATAATGTTCCACAATTGATCAACCCAATGTCAGGATAATGTTCCACAATTGATCGGTCAGGATAATGTTCCACAATTGATCAATCTAATATCAGGATAATGTTCTACAATTGATCGGTCAGGATAATGTTCCACAATTGATCAATCTAATATCAGGATAATGTTCTACAATTGATCGGTCAGGATAATGTTCCACAATTGATCAATCTAATATCAGGATAATGTTCTACAATTGATCGGTCAGGATAATGTTCCACAATTTATCAACCCAATGTCAGGATAATGTTCCACAATTGATCGGTCAGGATAATGTTCCACAATTGATCAGTCAGGATAATGTTCCACAATTGATCAGCCCAATGTCAGGATAATGTTCCACAATTGATCAGCCCAATGTCAGGATAATGTTCCACAATTGATCAGCCCAATGTCAGGATAATGTTCCACAATTGATCAATCAGGATAATGTTCCACAATTGATCAGTCAGGATAATGATCCACAACTGATCAGCCGAATGTCAGGATAATGTGTTCATGTCATGCTTAATGCAGTGAAGGCAGCACTATATTTGTTTCAAGTGGACATGTGTTGTTTATTCCTCTGAGTATATTAAGCAATGATATTTTGTTTATGAGCTGGCAAAACTGGCCCATCCTATTGCATTCATAAGTAGAGTTGTAAAAGACGCCTTGCATGATTTCATCCATTAGTAGAAGATTTTCCTTTTTTATGTGTTTTTTACATGACATGGTCCAACTTTAACATTTGATATAGCCACTCATTGGGAAACCTTATGAGGAAGATGCAATGGATAAAAATATTGTTTTTTTCAGTTTTTATCAATCTGAGTATTGATTGCCTGATTTGTTGTTCTCTGTCAGTTCACTGTAGCATGTTGTTTTTTCACCACCCATTGTCTAGTGGTTAAAGTTGCTGCTTGCAAATCCTCAGACCCACATGCATGTGTTTCCATATGGTGAGAACTTTTTGTAGGGCAGGTCTGCCTGCTTAGCACTAGTGGTTCTACCAAGATAGTTTTCTGGGAGTTATCTCCATAATAATAAAAGGATATCGCCATTAACAACAGTCGTATCGGTGCACACTAAACCTAATATTAGTTGTAGACCTTTAGCAAAGGTGATGTTTTTTTAAGTATTTTGTATTGGGCTCCAAGGTTATACAACTTAAGGCATAAGTTTGAGATCATTCTTAAAATCTTATTGGCTGAATTTTAAAGGAAATTAAAAATCTGGCTAATCAGATGCTTAAGGATGATTTCACACTGGAGTCTTATAACCTCAAGTCCAGATTACAACAGGCATATTTGGACTTCTTATAGAAAAAGTCTAGATAAGAAAGACCAATCTGTATAGTCATTGTGTTTGTTCCTGTATATTTATAATATTTAGTTGTTGTTTGCCCATTACAACTATATCACTTTACAGCTGTTTAAATTACCATTCTGTCTGTAATTTTTGGGTCACTTATAAGAGTAAAGTTTTTGTATTGTTACTTGTAAGACCAGAATACATTTAAAGTAAATGTTATTTTCTAGCTGCTATGACGTCACCTGTTTGGACAAAAGATACTTGGGGGTGTTAGTTTTTGAAACACTTTGCAAGGTGTCAATCATATATTTTAATTAAACTTATATTTTAAGATAGAGTAAAGGTCAGGCTTTACATTGGAGCCAGGATAAAAAAGGTTTGATTCGAGATTAAACATGTGTCATGGAATTAAAATTGAACACGTTTGTTGTTTTAAAACAGTTTCAAAAAATAAATCTTTCACACAGCACAGGAAAGCATATTATTTCCACAAAAGAATGATGTATGTAGCTAGAAAACAGGAGCAGTTCTAACCTATTGCATTTGCTTTTGAATATATAGACTGCACTGTTACTTATGACGTTAGCTTCATTTAAGTGCTTTCATTGTAAATTACGATATTATTTTCAGTGCCATTGCACAAATGGTATCTAAAAACATACATAAATACATAAATGTTTTAAAAATAACCTGTGGATGCTACTTCTATATATATGTATGAGATGTAAACAATATTAAACAATGAATCAGTTTATGTTGAAAAGTGTGATCCAGTACAATTTAATCATTTTGGATCTTAATGATTAGTGATTTTTTTACATTAAATGAGATTAACAATCATCACCATACATGTCCTAATTCATTTTTATACATGTCATCTTTATATGTATTTTGAGAGATTTAGTGCCCCTATTTATATAAGAATAAAAAAATCATTGTTGGTATTTCAACTTAAATGACCTTACTGTTTGGCCTACCTTTGAGATTGACGGACAAGAGATACAATTTGTATATCACCTATTTTTGGCATTGAATAACAAGAAATCCTTTTCTCTCGTCAGAAGCTCTTGTTAATTCCTTGAAGTAGCCATTTGTGATAACAACTTTTCTTTGCCTAAAACATTAATAAAATTGATGCTGTTTTTTGTGAGTGCAGAGGGGTTTGTATATTTTTGTGCAGTTAAAGATTCCACAAAAGGTCTTTGAGTTTTACCGAGACTGACATTCATGATCAAACTTGCCATGATTGAAAAAATGACTGCAAGCCATGCAACTTTGTGCAAATAATTCACAAGCACCCATTCATAAATTCTTGAATTCTTCCATTACTTTAACCTAAATGATTGATTGAGACAATATGAGGGAAATTGATTTATTGATTTATGATTCTTCTTGGATTAAATTGCACAAAGTTGCCTACTATAGAGTGAATAGTTGTTTGGATTCAAAAGCTATTACCGGTTAAAGAAGGGGATAGTCCAGTGGAAGGATGCATGACTCCACATCCTAGGGTCTGTGGTTCAAATCTTGGTCAGGTGGCCATAAAAACAACAACACAGCCTTGCAAAAAAACAAAATCTGTCAAACAGAGTGGTGCCCTTGGCTAAGTGGTTAAATCTCCAAATTGTAACTCCCCAGACCCTCACTGCATAGGGTCCAGTCTTGGACTGGGGAGGTCTTCCAGCTGACCTGCAATGCACCAGTAATTCTACTCAGACTTATTTACGGGGTCTTCCACTACCAATAATTAATAGGATGTTGCCAATATGACCATAATTGAATCCCTAAAGTGATCTAATTACAGTTTTGCTTATGCACATGTCTAACAGACCAGCACAATTTGTACTTGTAGTTAAGTTATTGCATCACTATTGAACCAATTAGCAAATTGTTTGGGACAGACTTATTCTCATGACTTATTTCATTGCACAATTCAAGGATATACTTGATTGTTGACTGTAAAAAAAGTGAGAAAAACTGATTTTGATTTGTTTCCCCAATCTAGCTCTGCTTAATGATTGTCAAAACCAGACGATAGAATCTGTAGACAACATGTTTAGACATAATCTAATGATCAGATCTTATGTCTTATTTCCATTATTTAGTTTTGGTTAACAAATTAATTTATTTTTTAACATAAAAGTCTAAAAACTAAAATTTTAAATTACGTAAACTGATTTAGCTAAGTTTCACCTAGTTTTGGGATCTTAAACCTAGGCAATGTGATTCTGAAGACACAGCCTTTTCTAAGCATAAAGGCTTAAGGGCACTCACCTAGCTTTTGGGACTTCAACATGTTCAGTGTGCCGCTGAAACCACTGGTTTAATGTAAAGGCCAATTGTCACTTTTGCAGTTAAATAAAAACAAGACTAATCCAACTTAGAAACAAGTCAATGCATTTTAACAGGACAATGTAACTCTCGTTAAGCAGCTCCAGTCTGCAAACTATCCTAAGTCCCATGGTAATTAACAGACATTTCTTGTTGTTAGGAGATAGAAAAGGAGGAGAGATAAGCGTTCCATTACTGTCAGAATGTGACGGACATTTATTGGAGGGATGGGGATCTTTTGCTGTCTAATAGGTTCATGGAAATCTAATGGTTGCTCAAGAATTTTGCTACTGCTCAAATAATGTGTTATGGTCCTTGTTGTTATATTTTAACAGATAAAGTTTACATGGCTGAATACACTGTATCACCTCTCTCATTAATAAGCAACTGTTTAATAACATCAAATTCTATAAAAATAAAGTGCAAATTAAAAAAACACAAAAAAAACACACGAAATTCTCATTGTGTACATTCTCCCTGTCCATTGGTATCTTAAGACTTTCTATGTTGTAAGTAGATATAATAAGGGGAAAAGATAGTTTTCCTTTACTGTCATAATGTGATACCTTTATTGAAGGGATTGGAATCTTAACTGTCCTAGGTAAAATGAAAATCTAATATTTGCTCTTCATTGCTCAAGAATTGGATTTATATTTTTGTTAGAAATTTCAATTTTTGTTTATATATTAATTGATATTAATTATAATAATGTAATGTTATTTGATTTTTCATATTGTAGACCACTCGTGTTTTGTTTTGTTTGGAAGTTTTGCATTATCTTTGATGACTTATTTTTCTTGTTCAAAACTTCAAAGCTACCCATATCTGTATTCCCAGATTCTTAATTCATATCACATTGTTTCACATTTAATCAATCAGATGTTTGTTTCCAATTTGACCAGTTAGGTGTTTTATCGACATTAACTACTCAGATGCATGTTTAAAATTTTACAAGTCAGATGTGTCTTTCACATTTGACAAATTAGAAATGTGAGTCAATTTTTCACAATCCAAAGGTGTGTTTTAAACTTGACCAATCAGATTTGTGTTTCACCTTAGACCAATCAGAAAAGTGTTTTAAAATTAATCAGTAAGGTCTTTTTTCTTTAGACTTTACACAAAAATCAATCTCGGGCAATTTCTTTAAGTGTTTATTTCTGTATGTTAAAGCTTTATAACCTAAAACCCTGTAAATATGTTTTATTGATATAAAAAAAAAAAAGATTTTTTTTTTTTCAGACCTGACCTTGGATTTCGGCTTGTCTCAGAACAAGTATGTCATCATCCACCCATAAGTGCATTCCACATCGAATCAAAAAGCTTCAAATTCCATGGCTCAATACATCCAAAGTTGAAGTTCTGGGGAAAATCTGTCGAGATCAATCCAAAGGGAGTTCTCACACTGGAGTTGACAGAGTAAGTGGATCATAAGGAAGCATTTGGCCTTGTTACTTGAGAATTATACAGTATCATGGCATAAATGTGTCAGTTTAATGAAGTAAGCTAGTTAAAAACATGAAGTCAGTTTATAAATATTGATTTTTGCATAGCACTAGACTATACTGTGATAAACTAAGCACCATCAAATAGCTGTAATGAAGCTTTTTATAGTTATGTGTACATGGTAAGATATAAACAAGGCTAACTACACGGACAGTAATGATAAAAAGAAAAAAATATTCAGTTGAAGATAAACTGCTTGCAAGGATGCTGCCCTATTGTTCGCTATTTGTGAAAATAAGTACTGTTTAGAGGATAGAAAAGAAAAGAGAAGGCAAAGTTATGGAGATGTTGAAAACAAGACACGGCCTGGGAGAACGAAATTCTATAATACGTGTGTTTGATGTCATTGAAAAACTTGACTCATTTTTTGCAAGAATCCGTAATTGTTAGAGTTGTAGTATGGAAAGGAAATCCAGTTAAATCCAAAGAAAGTTCTACTGCTTAAATTAACTGAGTAAACAGAAAATTTTCCTTCTTTCAGAATTTTTTCTAAGAATATTCTTATGAAATGTGATTCAAAATTCAAAGCAGAGTTAACAAACATGAGACAATTTTGTAGCTGGGTGGTAAAGGTTTGTCACTAAGGTTTTATATCAGAATTGTTTTTTGGAGAATATTGATTTAAGTGTTAAGATATTTTTCTTTGTACTTTAAAAAGGATTTATCATAACTAATTAAGACATACTTTGTTGAGTTTGACATATTGATGTTGAACATTATTTAGGGAGTGGCAAAGTGATTGGGGCAAAAGTATTAAAAAAATACATATTTTTTGCTAATGAAGTTTAATTAGAATTAAATAACCCTGGCATGAATTCTAATTAAAGTGATTTTATTTAATAAATAAGTATATGTTTTTAAATCAGCATGTCTATGGTATGTTTAAAGATTTATATAGGTATTAACTTAAGCAGTATAAAAATGATTTTTCATTTTTTTGTTAATTATATAATTATTAACTTATTTTTCTATTATAATTAATTACTATTTATTAATTATAATTTCAGCCATGGGGAGACATACACTTGGCAAAATGTCAACTGCTGTGTTCACAATGTGATAGTTGGGAAGATCTGGATTGAGCATGTAAGCACTGTAAATTGCATGCATTGTGCGCACCCATACATTGTGTGCGCACCCATACATTGTGTGCGCACCCATACATTGCATGAACCCATACATTGTGCTCACCCACACATTGTGCACCCCCTATAAATTGTGTGCACCCATACATTGTGTGCACCCATACATTGTGTGCGCACCCATATATTGCATGAACCCATACATTGTGCTCACCCATACATTGTGCACCCCCTATAAATTGTGCGCACCCATACATTGTGCGCACCCATACATTGTGCAGTCCCATACATTGTGCACCCCCATACATTTTGTGCACCCATACGTTGCATGAACCCATACATTGTGCACCCCCATACATTGTGCGCACCCATACCATGTGTGAACCCATACATTGTGCGCACCCATACATTGTGCGCACCCATACATTGTGCACCCCCATACATTGTGCACTCCAAAACATTGTGCACCCCCATACATTTTGTGCACCCATACATTGCATGAACCCATACATTGTGCACCCCCATACATTGTGTGCACCCATACATTGTGCATCCCCATACATTGTGCGCACCCATACCATGTGTGAACCCATACATTGTGCGCACCCATACATTGTGCATCCCCATACATTGTGCGCACCCATTCCGTGTGTGAAACCCATACATTGTGCACCCCCATACATTGTGCGCACCCTTACTGTGTGTGAACCCATACATTGTGTGAACCCATACATTGTGCACCCCCATACATTGTGCGCACCCATACCATGTGTGAACCCATACATTGTGTGAACCCATACATTGTGCACTCCCAAACATTGTGCGCACCCATACCTTGTGTGAACCCATACATTGTGTGAACCCATACATTGTGTATACCCATACATTGTGCAGTCCAATACATTGTGCACCCTAATAGATTGTGCACACCCATACATGTGCGCTTCCCCACTTTGGGCTTCGAATCTTGAGTAAAAATCAATACCAAATTAAATTTGCACATCTTTACTTTAGGATTTTTTTTTACATGACTTATTAGGTTTAAAACACTATAAGGTTTGAAACAGATTTAAATATTTGTCAAGCATTATTGCTCTTGTCATTGCAAACAGGGATTTCATATCTGAGCCATGCTGCAGAGATAGCTGTTTTTAAACTAAGGAAACCATGTGACAACTTACTTCTGAGATCACGTATATTATTTCATGTATTCCACTCTGTTGTTCAGACTAATAACAGTGTAGACGACATTAACTTGTTACAATATAAAGTAAGATTCTGTTCAGAACTATCAATAGTTAAACAGTGTCTTGCAACTTTGTCAACATCTTTACTTTTATTTTATTACAACTTGAGAGACACAGTTACTTTTATTTCAATATGCCTTTTTTAAAACTTTTACCACTTCTACTTTACTAAAATTTCTTTTCTTGATATAATTAACATAAAGGACCACATATATTAATAATATTTTATTTTTATACTCATTTTTTAAATTTCAGACTGGTGTTATGGAAGTGGTGAACCATAAAACGAAACACAAAGCTGTGTTGAACTTCAAGCAAGGTGGCTGGTTTGGAAAAGATCTTCATAGAGTGGAGGGACACATATTAGATCCAAAGTAAGTGGGCTGTGTATAGATTTGATTGGTTGACATATAGTGTACACTGACCAATTAGATTGCTTGGTTTAAACATGAGTTAAATTTTAGCATGGAGGCTGGTTTGGGAAGAATCTACATAGATAGGAGGAACATATCTTAATCTTAAGTTAGTGGTCCATTGTTAGACTTTCTTGGTCAGTCAGGTTGCTTGAATATCCTTAATAAAAAGTGGGGTGCATAATTTGGGAATGATTTTAGGGTGGGAATTCTTTGAGTTGTGATTTGTTAACATGTATTTACCCTTGACCAATCAGATCACATGGTTATAATGTGTGTTAAGTAGTGGTGGGGGTCTGGTAAAGGATCTTTATAATAATTTAGGGACACATTTTAAATTTAAAGTGGGGCTTCAACATTTTATGGTTATCTTATGTCTGCTGTTCAGTTTGCCTCTTTTGATGGGTGTTGAACTTCAAGCAGGGTGAGGGAGGGGTTGGAGTTCTATATAGAGTGGAAGGACACATCTAAGATCCAATCTAATTGGAGCTTTTGTGACATGTTCTTTGTATATGTTTAAATCATAACTAGTTTAAAATAAGTATTCTCTAGGTTTGTATTGAAGAAATGCTTTGTTTACTTATCTTTTTAATCTTGAGATTTATGTAAGTATATTAAGTGGATGCAAAACTGCATGCTTTTACTCTGTATTAGTTAGAAAGTCTTTTATTACATTGTTTTAGGTGTGTTTGGACATTTTTAACCCGTTCAATGGTATTGCTTATATTTGTAATTGTTAATCTGATAATATTGCTAACTTTAAGTACAGTGTAAAAAGAAGATATTTTTAAGACTTTTTTTACAAAAAATAATTGCCATTGTCATGTAAATAGCTTATATTGTTTTGTTTTTATAAAATGTAGGTTTGAAGGTAAGAATTAGTTGAGTTAATATATTTAAAAAAAATCCTTCTCCAGCAAGAGGAAGGTGAAGGCATTGTATGGCAGTTGGGTCTACAACCTGTTTGGTGTGGATCAGGACAAGTATGAGGACTACTTGAAGACTAAACAGGAGAGTCCAAAACACACTGTCTCAGTAAGTCACTATTTTGGGAGTTTGCTTTTATATGTCGTAAATATGATCATATTGGGGACATCCAGCGATCATAGATAAATGAAGACCACAGACAGATGTCTTTTAAGAACCACAATGGCACCACAGGTCAGCTTGAAGACCTTCCCATATGAAAGTTCTCGCCTTGATTAGGACTCAAACCCAAAATGTGAGGAAGACTGAGGAGTTACAAGTTGGTTACAAAGCCTCTATCCTCTGTGCCTCAGTCACCACTTTCATCATATACATTCATCCATGATTTTCATTAGATAAATTGGATGCGCAAATGGCTGAGCCGACTTGTAACTCCTCAGCCCCTCTACGTGTGAGCTAAATCCCAGTCAGAACAGAAACGTTCATGTTGGTAGGTTTTTGAGCTGACCTGCATTGCACTGGTGGTTTTACCCACACAAATCTCTGGGATCTTCTTATAACAAAAATTATCTGAACCTTCCCAATCTAACCTTAATGGTGCCAATGAGATGTAACAAACAAATTTGTAAATTAGAAGAGGGATGGGAAGCCTGTGCTGATGAATGTCAGATTAAGAAACTTACATCTGCCATGCTTTTTGTTTGAAAGGTTTTTCGATGTATAATTTACAAATACAATTGAATTTTCATGACTTTAATAGTCAAATTATTTAATACATTCTTATGGTATGCAAGATGTCACCTCTTTAGCATGAATTGATTAGGCTGAGGTAAAAAGTGTAGATCTTAATCAGCCGACTCCTGCTGGGATATATCTGATCAGGATCTGCACTACTTTCTGCTTAGTTTCTTGCATTATATCTTATTAGCAAGTAAGTTAGACTGAAAATTACTGTATCATCGTGATTGTTAAAATTAAATTTTTACCCAATATGGTGGGATTTAGTCATTGTTCAAATATAGAGAGTTCTCAGATCAAATCCAAGACAGAATAATGTCATTCTAATATGTTGGAAGAGTGGATCTCTCTTGGAAACATTTTTGGGAGTAGCCACAGGCTGTTTTTTTTGCGCATGATTCGTTTGGCATTTAGCACATATTTTTCGAGTTATGCTCTTTTTCATTAGGAGGAATATTCATGTCAAGAGAATAACATGTTAAGTTATGGGAGAATTCTGAGGAAGCAACATTATGATTTTTATAATTTAAAAATCAACAACGCACACACAAAAACTAGCATAATATTTTGCCAATGATATGATACTCACCATTAAGGATTTGAACCATTTCTTACTGTGTTTTCAGCTAGACAAAAGAAACAGGTTTTTCTGAAGACCAAATTTTTGCTATAATTCAGAAAATATGAAAATTTATTTAAGCCCAAAGGGAAAGGTGTGGTAAGGAAATGAATTTGTGGCCATGGTATTGCATCTTTTAAACATGTCAGCATGCACATTTACCTTTTTTATATTCATATCATACCTTGGTGATAAGACCATATACTTGAAATAGTAGAAATAAGGCTGGGCACAAACAAGCATGGGAATCCATACTTTTTAACATAAATAAATTATTATACCCTTTAGTGCATATGTTCCAAATTTGTAAATGTTCTCTATTTAAAGTTTATGTAGAATATGTCTAAGTTAATGTTTATCTTGAATTGTTTATTCTATATATTTCAGGAGAATGGAAGCAACACTGAGATGGATGATAACATTCCTACACACCATTTCTCCACCTTTAACCTCCAGATCCCAGATCAAGTGATGCTCTGGCATACCACTCCACGACCCGACGGATCTGAAAAGGTAAACTTGTTGGTCCTGGCTTCTAATGATAAGCCTCGCCAACTTATCGCCTAGAGTCCCCTCTCTTCCTTGTATCAGTTAGTAATAAACAAGACACTATATATACCTGACCTGGTAGCGCAATCAGTAGAGCATTGGCTCCAGGTACGGGAGGCCCCGGGTTCGAACCCAGGCCACGACACACCAAAGGCGTTAAAAATGGTAGTGGCATAGCTCCCTTGCTAATGCTCAAGCAATATAAGGGTAGTTCCACAACTGGTTCCCCCGGTTGCAGGATAATGTGACTAAGTGTGGTATCATGCCAGGTATTCACGGCATGCTTCGCAAAGTGAAGGCAGCACTATATCTGCTTCAAGTGGACACTGTCTCCAAATAACTGAAATACTGTTGGTGGGATGATAAAGCCAATAAACAAACAAGCCACTATACAGACATGTTGTACCTATACTTTCCTATGTAACAAAATTAATCAGTACACTTCTAGAAAAAACATATATTTAAAAAAAAGTATTATTTGACATACAGCTTGAAACATAAACCTTATGAACAGCCAATATTTTGGTTGTTAATGTAATACTAATTTGGCCAGCAAATAATTGATTTAAGAGAACATAAATTAATTTAACTAGATACCTAGGTACAACTCAGATTTCAGAACTACTTCATTACTTTTCAACCACCCAAATGAATAGTTTATTTTTATTGCACTCTTGACTCTTATTTACAATAGTCCATCTATACAATGTATTTGCTTCATTTTTATACTCATTTAATAAATTTTAATCCACATTAGACAGATAGTAAATAGAGTGTGAAACCTTAAGTTGAGCCATATTTTTTCAAATTATTACTAATATATACTGACCGAAATGAGAGTAACAGATTCAAATGCTTACAATTTACAATACATTCTGGTGTTTTTTGTTATTTGTAGTACTTCAGTTTCACCTTATTTGCGATGGGCCTCAACGAATTAAAGGCAGGTATGCTGCTTACACTTCCCCCAACAGATTCTAGACTGCGGCCAGATGTGAGGATATTGGAGGAGGGAAATATAGGTAAGAATAATTATTACATGAACTATAAATAGATGCAACATGATTGGTCACCCCTCCAAAACATTCGAGTCAATAAATATAGATATTGACCCACTTTTGCTGATATTAACCGGTCTATTAATAGAAGGCAAAATTTCCATCTATATTATGCACGCGCATCTACAAACTTCCATAGAATTGTACGCATTGTGGGATACTCATCTCAGACGTACAATATTCACGAAGGTAAAAAAGGTAAACTATTTTCTTGCATTTAAGTTTAGATAATTATCAAAGAAATAAAAACTATTTATTATTAACTATTTATAGTTCATGTAATAAAACAGTATTGGTCAATATCATAGCATATTTCCCAGGTAATAAGAAAATAATTGTATAATATTACATATTAATTGCCTCATTGAATAAAATAAAATGGCAGATTGTCAGTACAAAACTGTATTAGGAGATAGGCTATACCAGACAGTTATTGAGAATAAAAAGTACCATTTAGATAGATATATGGAAATGTGGTATTTCACCAAGCAAGATTTTAATTCCCGCATTAGGTAGCATAAAGCAATTTCACTATCTGTATGGCGATCCTTCTGTCTATTCATCCCATTTTTGTATCTCATTCATATCTATATTATTTATAGTACTTTAATCAAACTTCATGTAATAGACACATTTGAATGTGTGGTGCTCTTAACATATTTGAGTGCAACTATTAGGGTGAAAGTAGTAATTAACTTGATTGGCAGATACATTACTTCTCATGCTATATGTTTGTGCATCTGCCATAAATTGTCTTTGAAGGTACTCAATCAAACTTCACTTTCTTACTCACATACCCATGAAGGTGTGTCCCACAGACCATTTGCTAATGCAACCTTCAAGGTCATATTTCAGGTTATTACATTTGGAGGCATTAACAATTTTTGTCCACCTTATGTTGATGCAGAAAATAGTTCTTTCTTATAAGTGTTTCTGTCCAGTGAAAGTTGTTACCAGTTTAACACTTTAGTACGTACATTATAATTTTATAAATGACTTAATAATGAAAATCAATGTTAAGTCCAATAATCTGCACATAATCAAGATAAGGGCAGTTGAATTGTAAACTAAGAAATGTGGGCAAACCATGGACATCAAAAGCCATGCTACATCCTTTTCACGACCTCCATATGGATCTAGTTCTGAACTTAAGTCAAGCACCTAAGACAAATTCTGTAGGCATGGTTTGGTTTGGCCTAAAGTTAACTTCTACATGTATTCAGACTTGGCCGGAGAAGAGAAGAATCGCCTTGAAGAAAAACAACGAATGGCACGGAAAGAAAGAAAAAAACACAGAGATGAATGGGTTCCTCTGTAAGTTCTTTTTTTTTTCTTTTATTAATATTTAAGCCACAATCAAAACAAAAAATAAGCTAAGGGAGATAACTAGAGATTAAGCGTCTTCATTTTTTCATAACTGATAGAATAGTCTCCCTTGATTACTTACATTAAAATTATCACATGATTATAATGGTATAAAACTGTTTTTTGGCTCCACCGTACAAAGCTTTTTAAGCTTTTAATGTAAACCTTTATCAGCATCTTTGTCGGCATTGATAAACTATTTTGTTGCAGTCAAGCAATAATTAGGTTGCCGGGGTGGCGCCTGTGGCTTAGCAGTTAACCCACTATGTACTCCTCTGACTGCTCAGACCATGTGGGTTTGAGTCCCATTTGGGGCGAAAGACTTAATGTTTGAATGTCTTCCAGCTGACCTGCTATGCCCTGGTGTCTTTACCCAGACATTTGTATGGAGCTGGATGTCACTCTTGAATCATAATTGGTTGCAGCAGTTTATTTAAAAAACAAAACAATAAATATGGTGGAGCAGGCTGTCTCTTGATAGCTCTTGTTAAAAAATAGAAGTTATGTTAAGAAAGTTCAATGTTTTAAACTTACTCCCTTTTGCTTAGTTGAAGGGTCAATATATTTTAATGAGTTCTGTTGTTCATATCATCAGTTATTCTTTAACAATTACTCAAACTGCAGGTATTTTAATAGATCACATATCCTTTGACACAGACAACGTGTATCATATCCCATGCAGCCCAATAGTGCTCAGCCCCAGTATTCATAGTTATAACTACAGCATACATTGAAGTTGTTGAACACTTGTATTATTTCATTTTTAACACAAGGCAGTCCTTTTATTTTTGTCCATTCCTTTTCTATTGACAATTGGATTTCACATTATAAATCATTGTTTTTAACACATGTTTTGACAATTCATAGTTATCATGTCATCACTGGTTGACTTATTTTCTGTTAGTTTGTTACAAAGCAGTCCCTTTTAAGTCATTTTACACAGCACAAAATATCTAATTGTTTGCCTAGCGGTCTCAACAGCTGTCATGCCAAGTTGTCCAATGGCTGTGTAGCAAACTCATGCATCAAGTGTAACATTCAGTACACACACTAATTGAGTAATGGCCCTTCCGACTGTGATTTTCCAGTATGGTAGTATTCCCTTTTGGTTGGGAGTGCTACAGAAGGCCATTTTAAAGGCCTTTATTGGTTCCCTTTTTCTTCATAAGATTGTAGTATTTCTTACCTGAATGATTATTAAGATTATACTCTTTATTTTAATGATTTTCCTAATGTGTTATTTTTTCTAGATGGTTCAGACTCGGCACAAACCCAGTTACTGACAAGGAAGACTGGTTGTTCACAGGGAAATACTGGGACAAAGACTGGTCCAAGTGCCCAGATATATTTTGACCCAAGCTATATGACAGTTAGTGCAGCCATGTAACATTACATGTGATTTAACACAGCATCCATTTGGCATTATTGCATGGAGTTTCATGATTTAACAAGACCTTTGTAAGATATTGGTGAATTAATGTGACATTGTGTCAGCATCCATGTGATGTTAGATTACGAAGTGATGTGTTTGAGCCTGTACTGTTGCATTAAGGAAATGAAATTATGTGATTATTTAAGAGTGTATTTGACATGAAATCTAATCAAGTTATGTGATTAAACCAAGTCAGTTGATTTTGTATAGTTTGTGTGACATAGGCATTAGTGTGACAAAACCATTGTAAAGGTATGTGATCTGACAGAAATGCCACATCCAGACCTAATGAATATAAGTCATTAAAGAAGGCATTTTGTATTGAGGTCATTATGCAGGTAATAATATTAAGTACTGGAACAAGCTGTGTGATATTAAAAGTTTAAAAAGGTGGTTTTGGGGGCATCTTTGTGTAAATTATTATGACAAAAATATGTTAAATACAGTTAGGTGTTTAGGGCATTAATGTGATATTAATGTACCCATTTGTTTATTTTATTTTAGTAATTCAATTATAAGACAAGATTAAGGAGGCTAGCTGTCATTTTGGTCATAATTGTGTACTTAAAGCTAATTATGATAAACTGGCATGATTTTTATGAAGTTCTGGGACATCGTGGTCACTCCTGTGGCATTAATACATGAAACCATGATAGTAAGTTATACAATAAGATAGGTTTTTACTTATCTGTAATATATTTTCATTTCATTGCACACACCTTTCATCTGTATGCGGTATATTAATTTATTTTGTTTGAATTGTGTACATATTAGATGACAAGAAAATCCTTTATTCCATTAAAACACAATATAGTGATATAATTTATGAAGGTTATGTGACATTCTGTGGTACATGTATTTGTTTTGCACAAACACAGATGTATGATTTAAAAATGATCAGGTTAAAAACATGTGCATACAATTGTTTGATAATCCTGTAAGTGTTAATTGTAATAAAGTCATTGCAAGAGTGTGTGACAATTGAAAGCCAGTCATAAAATAATGCATGCTATGTATAAATTATCCTTTAGAATGAACCACTTATGACTTGTTAGTGTTTTATTATGAGTTATTTGATAAATTTATAAATTTTATTAGCTTACATGACATATGTAATATGCAAGGGAGGTTAGTTTTTAAATAAATCCGAATGATCTGTTATGATCATTAAAGCAAAGTCTAGCTATTTTTGATGGAGGAAGTTCCCAGACAAATGTCTGGGTAGAACCATCAGCACACCACGGTTCATCTGGAAGATCTTTCCACTTTAAGTCCTTTACACTAAATTGGACTCGAACCCATGTCGAGAGGCAAGGAATGCGTACCTGTTACAAGTTTTCTTGGCCTTATTTATCATAATGGACGAGTATTGGCTTTAATTGGTCTTTTTACTGTTTCGACTGTGACAAAAACTAGGTTTTTAATGAAGCTGATGTCATGCTTTAACAAGAACATGCAACCGAATGGTCTTTTATTATTCTCTTTGTATCGGCACTTTTTTTAAATCAATTTTAAGAAAAAGATTAATACCTGCTCAATAACTATTCTTTTTTTTTTGCCCAACCATTTTGGTAACTTATTGTTAAGTTTTATATCAAGGTTAACATACAATCACATTTTTCTATCTTGTTTATTAATCTATTTTGTTATTTGCTCCAAGTTTTCCTATTGTTGGTGTAGTATTCTTAGAACTTTGAATAAATGTTATATTCCCACATTTTGAACAGTGTACCAGTTTACTAAAGTATGATAAGCATAATTTATCAAAATAAATTCACCATATTCAGTATTACTATGGATAAAGCTTGTGTATAGGCAAGTATAGTTCAAAATTAGTTTTGAAGATGATAAATAAATTAGTGGTGTCAATAGTATCATTATATTATGTTTTATTTATAAAGGAATATTACATAATCATTAAAATCCATTTGTGTTATCTCCCTTTTGTTTAGCTATTTGGCAGAAATAACTGACTTTAGAAAAAAATGTTTTTTTGTTGTTTTTTTACTTTATAAACTTTTTTAAATGCTTAACTGCAACAGGCACTTAAATTAATAATTTTGTTAAATAAGATAAAATGTGCATGAGCATTTTATTGAAACTAAAGCAAAATATTAAGCATATGGGGGACATTTCTTAAAAACTTCTTATATAAAAAGTAAAGAAGAGAATCTACCCACTGAGAAGATAACTAATATATTGATTTAATTATAAAGAAAATAGTAACATAAGATTTCTATCAATTGTTCTTCTCTAAGCAATACATACTGTCTTGTATGATGAAATTGGTATTCAGTTCATGGTACATAATATTTGGATTATTTCTTCTTAACATCAAGTGTCATTATAAATAGGTTAATAAAATGTAGGTGTTTGCAATTCCTGACCTTAATTTCATTTTCTGTAAGCTGGGTAAGGCATTATATATCAAAGCTACATTACAGTGAATAATTTATTTAGAGCAACATGTGTAAAAGTTACTGAACCATTTGTTTATACGAATATACTTTATATAGTAATATCATAATATTGCTTGAATTACATTTGTCTAATCCTAGCATTTGTTCATAGGGATGTAAATAAAATATATTAAAAATAAAATATTGCTTAAATTACCATAGATTTAATATACCATGTGGATGCCTGTGTTTATACATATGTGTAAAATTATGATGCAAGTTACATTATAAATGGTTCTGTGTGAATAACCTGTTCACTCATTTACATTTGAATGCATTATTGTTAGAACATTTTAATGCAAAATGATAAAGGTACATTAGAAAGGACATCATAAACTCCATGAAATACCTAATGTTTCAGTACATTTGTGAGCAAGTGTTAAGTTCATTTCTGAAAGTTATTGACAAATACATTTTATTATGGTGTATAAAATATGTCTTATAGTGTATAAAATATGTCTGATAATGTATAAAATTTTATGATAGTGTACAAAAATGTGTATAAATACCTTTTGTATTTATAACTCATGCCTGGAAGTATATAGTATATTGGTGAGTGTTAACAATATAAATACAACAAATTGTATATTATACAAGAGTGATAGGGCTCATGTATTAGGTTGACTAATTAATTTTCACAAGACCATACGTTCATTGTCCCAACTTACTGTATCATTGACTGGTAGAAAAAGTTATTAAATTGTAACAATTGTTTGTGAATATTTGTTTGTTTATAAATATGATGCAATCACCCAGTTCATTCTTGTAATTGCATTTGTAATTGTATAATAGTTTTATATTTTATAATGTCCATGATAAAACATACCCTGAATTGTTCCAAGTGTTCTTATTCCATTAATAGTTATGCATTTAATGGCCCAGCACATAATTTGAATGTGAGTTTATTATATATTATTTTATTATTTAAGTATTTTTAACATTTGCTGAATGGATCCACCACCAATCACTTATTAATCATACAGACAAGGTGTCAATCTGATGCAGATATAGTGCTGCCTGCACTGTGAAACTATACTGTGAGACCATAACATGTCCATATTTATGATCATTCATGATAATGTCAGAATCATGTATATTTAAAGTGGAATTTTTTATTGGGTTTCTCATTCCACGAATTGTATTTCAATTGTCTAGAGACATTGTGCACTTGCAGCAGATATAGTGCTGCCTTCATTGTATATAGCATGCAATGAACACCTGGCATGATACCACTCCCAGTCGCATTATCCTGACAGCGGCCAGCCCGTCAAGGAACTACCAGAATATTTGCTGAAGCATTAGCATGTGACCCATAGCACATATATATTGTATGCCTGGGTTAAAACCTGTTACCTCCCAAAACCTGCAGCTGATAAGCTTGTTACCCTCATATAGGGCCAGGGGTTTAATGCATAAAGAATTATAGTTATAGCTAATATTTTTTTACTTTTACTTAGAATACTTTTTTTATATTTCCATAAAATTTTCTTACATTTTATTCACCTAACCTCTGAAACTAAAACAGTTCTTTGGGTATTTTTCAAAAAGAATTTGTTTTGTTTAAGAAGAAAAAAATATTAAGATTCTTATTCAATATGAAATCTGATCAGAATTGTAAATTAATCCGCAGAGATAATGAAAAATAATAAGCATCAAACACCACATACATTGTATGCTTGTTTATACACATAAGGTCTCATGAACAGGGCCATCTATATGTCCCATTTAGAAATGAAAGAAGTTTATTAAGTGACTTCCTTGTTGGCTCATATTCATTTTTATTTGCTTGTTTTTAAGATTGTGATCAAGCACTTTAACTCATTATCATCTCGATAAGATCCAATTTTGTGTGCCTGTTGCAGTCTCAGTTGTTCTCAGAAGTGGAGAATTGTATTTGTTCTACATTATGCATCACATACCTACGGTACCCAAAGGGGGGTAATTAAAAGTAACGTCCCTTCTTAACAAAAAAAAAATAATAATAAAAGAGAAGTTTTAATGTGATTATTCCATTTTACATATAATAATCGGTAATAGTCTTATATCACAAATAAAGTTAACATTAAAAGGACAAAATAGCAACATTTTGTATTTATTTTCAACTAAATTCAGTGTCTTATTACTGGGTAAAATAAAAGTGATTTACACATATACATAAATTATTGTAAGTTTGTATTAGTAAGCCTGTATTAACTAAGAAAAGCTACTCCTAGTTTGTTCCCTTGTATGAGGACAGATTCTAAAACCTATTGACACATATTTTTACTTAACTCACCAAACCTATCATACCTACATTTTTCTTGATTGTATAAATGTTAAATTAAATGCTAATTAATAGGTAAATATTATACAATATTTCAGAAAAATGAAAAAAAATGATGAGTAACATTAAAAAAACAATGTCACAATTGTTTCAATTTCGTTGTTGTTTGGAATTGAAACATATTCCAGTGTGTATTATGATGTGTGAATTACTTAAGCATAATAGATGTATTCTGTATCTCATAATGGATAACTTAAAGTTATATATGGATTGGATATTTATTCTCGAAATCAGTGCAAATGACATTTTTATTACAATAAAGGACATAATATTATGGCTACTGTCAAAAGTCTTTATAATAGTTCTAAATGAGTCAATAAAAATTAGCATAAATATAAAAATATACATTCCGAGTCAATTTATAAAAGATTTCAGAGGAATCCGAAATGTTCCACATCAGTTAGGAAGGCGATCCTATGATTCTATGTATAATGTTTTTGAGATAACTCCTGAATGAATATTAGAAAATGACAGACCACGAAGATTTTATTAAAGTATGATTTTATTTTGCCTGACTGTTTTTCAGCTGACAGTACAGAATAAACATTTTAACATTCAACCTAAACAGTCCAATAGGTTAATCTGCAACATTGAACTATGGGGGTTATATCTAAGCCCATATTGACTTTATTATCCTGTTTCAATTTGTTTATTAGTTTTCTACATTTCATTGATGTATTCACTCATAATTATACCTCATCCCTTTTATAGAATTTTGAGTTTTGTTTCTGCCGATTAAAGCAACTTGGTCACAGTTTCAGCACAGGTAAAAAATCATGGCATAGAACATCAACAAGTACTTTAAATGCTGTTAAAATGCACGCACATTTTAGAATGGGATATGTTGTATGTAATGGGATGGATAGTCTTTCCAGCCACTAAAATATTGAAGCATTATGTCATTTTGGAGCCAAACAAAAAATGGTCTGTTTAAAATTGAGTAAACACAAAATAGAATATTGGCATAAGCAATAGAAGTGTACTTTTTTGATCTGTTAATGGTAGTTTAACATTATTGAAGTATGTCGCAACACCTTTGATTCTCCCCACCTTAATTAAACAATTTCTTTTGAAAAACAGCTTGTTCACATAATATTAATTGATCATGTTCACGTATTATATATTGATCATGTTCACGTATTATATATTGAACAGTGGTGACATGGTACCAAGATTAGCTTTTTATACAAAATTTTAAAGTATGCACATTTGGCATACATCGACCAAGTTGCTTTAATCTTCGAATGTGAAGTAGATGTTAATGTGTGATTACTGTTTTGCCACTTTGCAACTAATTGTAACAGTGATTATTATTATTAATTATGTCATAATTAGGCCTTTATTGTTGTTCGTTACTTTTCCTGGGCTGTATTTTATGCAATGCAGAAATATAATTGTCACATAGTCATATTTTGCTCAGTTATTAGTGACATAACTTGGATAGTGTGATATTGTGATATTTCTGTTCAGTGTTTGTGTATGCATTTCATCTCATTTTAGCAGTGTGGTAAAGTTTCACTAAAAAGGAAAAATGAAACTACATGTAATTGCTGGTACTTCATTAAATTGTAGATATTTTGGGTTGAAAAAATTACAGTTTTCTTTACATTTAAGACAACTGAGTGCATATGTAATTAACTACTGGTAACTTTTGAAGAAGTAAAGATTTGACTTTAAAATATTCAAATTCACTGACAATATAACTTTGAAACTTTGATGTGCAGTTTCTTAAGAAATTAAAGATGTAGATATGTGCTCTGACTTACGACAATATTTACTTATTAAACTGCTTAATCAGATGTTATTAAGTTTATAGTTTTAAATGGAAGAACAGGAAAGCTGCATAACAGAAAATGTAGCAATAATAGTATTCAACAAAAACTTATGGCAGGATGTACTCTAAGACAGAGACAAAATACCCAAAAGTTTCGTTTTTCCTTTTTAGTATCTGGAAGTTTGCAATGGCATCGGCTTATTTCAATACTATGTTCGTTCATTAAACGCAACGTAGTTTGTAACACAGAAAGGTCAGTAAATATTATCTTCCGGATATTTCCTCTCCCGCCTCGAGCGGTCATCTCCTATTCCTCCACAAGCGGTCGAGATAGCACCAAGAAATGTTCAATGTATATGTATAATGTCTAGTATAAAATATCCACTTCATCTAAAATGAGCGGGAATGGAAATAAGCTTATTAAGCGAGAGGAATTATTACCGCTTAACCCTATTGGGCGGGAGGTGAGCGGTGGATGACATACTCGAGAGCGGGAAAGTCCGGAAAGAAATATGCTTGTGATTAATTAAACAGGGCTGGGTCTCATGTTCAGTAGACTGATTTATTTAGACTATAAATTCATTGTCAATATTTATTGTATCATTGATTGTTACAAATGTAATAGATACATTACAAAACGAGTTATTTTCTTTGTCTTGTATGTAAAACCCATGGGGTTTATTGGTTATAACATTAATATACTTGAGATTGCTGAAATATAAATGACACTAATTTGTGAGGTGATAGTTCTTGGTCTCGTGAGTTTGGAGTTGGATGGGAGAGTTCGAACTCAACCCCGAAACCGACCAGAGATGTTAGTTCTTAAGTTGTACGATTTCATGCACTATGCTCCAGGTACTCAGTACTTGCATGTAATCAGTATCTGAGAACTACTAGTAGTTCTATACAGTAAGTAGGCAGTAAAGTGGGATAAATATCTGTTAAAATAACAACAGTCCCAATCGATGAATAAATTAATTTCTTTTCTGACTGCTCAGTTTCTCCCCGCGTTGGTTCTAGTTCCGGCCATTGCAAAGGACTTAATGTAGAAATGTCAGCGTTGCGCATGTGGTTCTATCCCGTCATTTTCTGGAGTCTTTGTAAGTCAAACTATCTGGACGTCGCTGTTATGATCTTTATTGGTCTCTGCGATGTATTTAAAAAAGTTTAATGTAATAACGTCTACCCACATCAGCATTAAATTTGTACTAACCATATAAATTCGTGTGACTGTCTACATGCATTTAAAATAAGTGGGCCCCGGCGTACGACCGAACGGGATATCAAAGCAACGAACATAGGAAATATTTTAGCATCTTTCCGTCAGGACTTTGGCTCTTAAATTAATATGCCTTCAACGTTTGAAGGTGCTGCATACTTTCTGTGTTTCTAAAGTATAAATGCAAGTCTGAGTTTTCTTTTAGTATTTTAGCAATCATTTCAACTTAATTCATGTTTAAAAGGCGACACTGTCGGATTTTAAGGTAAAATCATTACACTGTCCGTTTGCCATTACTTATGACTCTTAATGAAGAAAAGAACCAGTCAAATTGTGGAGAATGCTCTTAACGCTTTAATTTTCAACGAAATTGAACTTTGTATTATTTATACGTTATATGAATATTGCATTTGTTACCTTTTAACACGATATCTTTGCATACTTTCGGCACAATACAAAGTAGGTTAATCTAAAACCTTTAAAATGCACTTCAAGCCAAACTGTATTTGATTGTATTGATTCTTGCATTTTACCTTATACCAAAATCGATTGAGTTGTATGTTGTTGTTTTTTAATGACGCCATTTTGGAAAAAAAGGCAGATCAGAGGCTTGCAATATCACAATATGCGCGACATCCACTGGGCCTCAGACAGCAAGCGCTTTATACATGTAAAGGACTGGCAAGCATTTACAGTTACTAATATTGACATAACATGTAACTTATTTCATAAAGTGTATATACTTTACATTGTCGATGGATACTTTAATGTTCATTATTGTGTATAATTTTCTAAAAAAAAATCGTTTTCCCCTGCTACTGTGCTTTCTTTGTTGTTGCCTGTTGCATTGATATTTGTCTAATTGCAAGCGGCATATTTACCAATGTAACGCTATGTTACAGGTTCACATTTTAAATAAAAAAGAGCACACTTGTCAAACTGCAGGGAATCCTGTTAATGTCGGCTACTGTGCTTTAACGTTATTGTCGTCTGTATTGATATGTTTTGTAAATGCAAGCTGTAATAAAACCCTCGGAATATAGGTTTTTTTCCCCATAGAAAACTATACTAAGACATTGCCAAACAGGAGCGAGTTCGTGATATTGCCACCTACATGGTTACCCCCATTCCCAGAACAAGACCCGACAGTCTCGCACCGCTCTCAAACTGGTCAATCTGGTTGAAATACCAGCTTCACGTTTATCCGTACAAATAGCTTGGTAAGCTGAAGCCAGCCGATTGTTAGTAAAAAAGATCATATTTCATACACAAGTTTATTTAAACAACACGTTACTACAACACACCATATTGTCAATAAATACTAACATGTACACACAAAACAGTCGTATCATTGAAACGCATGTTGCGTCGAATAATTGAAAATATGTTCAATGTGAACTTGAACTACACAAAGGAGAAGCGATGTCTTGGTTCCAGGTGGCCTACGAGAAAGCCTGGAATAGGCGTCGTAAAGTGCTCAAATATATACCCATGGCATAAGGTTTATTTTTCACGAAAATGGACATGATTTCCTAATTAGAAAGCAAATGTATATCACGGAGAAAGGAAGAGTGTGTTTTTGATAAGAAAACGTAATTATAACGAATCTAGAATGTTGAAACTACAAGTAAGAAATATATATGAATTATGTAACAGTTTATACAATATATAATATGCGATATGGTGTTAATATAACTGAATCAACTGCTTTCATTCTGTTAGGATTTTGTCATCATCAATTGCATGAATTCTGAAATAGAAAAATATAGTATTTAAGAAGAAAATGAAATTGAAGGCAAATATTTTTTTGTACAATTTTACTGTTTCTATTAATTGTCATCATTATTAGAAAAATGAAACAGCAAAAAAAGTAAGGACAATTTGTTCACTTAGCCATTTATAAATTGACAAAAACATAAGTGAATGTAAAAATACAAAATGTTAACTCTTTGAGGTACATATTTACTTTCAGAAACATATTTACTTTCTTATCGTTAGACTACCATTGAAAACTATGTATGAGAAAAAAAATTGAGAACAAAATTATATTTATCCTGCATAGTTTCGACAACAACAAAAATCATGGGTATTTTTAGATTATAAGAAAAAATATAAATGCCTGTGTAAAATTATTTATCAGTGCTAATTTGTTTAACTGGCATATGACCATAATGGACAATCTAGAACCTTTAATTCGATACCAGTTGTATACTTCACAGTTTTTGGAACAGTTATAAGCATTTTTCTAAGCATATCCTCATATCAAAATTGTATGCTGGTTGCCATGGAAACCATTTGATTAAATTTAGCACAAATGAATTTATTTTTAGTACACTGGAGACAATGGTTTAGACACTCCAACGAACATTAGGTACCAATGAAAGGAAAAGTGTGTGTGTCGGGTGGGGGTGGGCGGATGGTAACCATACATAGCTGCCGGACTATATGCTTATTAAAATTCCTAACACCATCTTTTTACAAAATCTCTATAACTGCTAGTACATAACAAAATAATGTTCGAGTATTACAGTTTTTTGTTTCACTGCATGATTCACGGGAGGATCATAATTATGTAGTTGCAATTTAATCAAAACAAAAACAAGTAAAAACGTCAATCATTCACACACTCATATACATACTTCACTTCATTTATTATTAATCACCAGTAAATGTACTTTGGACAGTTTAATTAGTATATCTTTTACTACCCACCTTCCTTGCTTAATTTCCCATTGCGATCGAGGTCAGCTTTTGCAAACCGTTTCTCCACACATGTCCGGTCATACGTCTTCCCACGGGCCAGGTAGATTCGTCGAAGCTCCGTTATATCGATGTATCCACTGCGATCTCGGTCATAGAATCTGGACGGTCATTTAAAAGACGTCTATTTAATTAAGTGCTGCATTTTTAATCACATATTCATCTAGTTTTAACAGGTGGGATATACTAGTTAAATGTTAACATTTCATGACTCTGCTACGGGAGGTAAACTCTGCGACACTTTCATTACTCACTCCCATCATGGAAATACGTACAACTACTTTAACGTGAAGCAGTAATACTGTGTTCACTGCCATGGCAACGTTAATAATACTTTACTTATTACGTGAAAAAAAACGTACGTCCTGTTGTTTATAGCTGAAATAATGGCGGTGGTTATGATTATTCAGCTACTGTCGTCTCAATATCTGAATGGTCTCAAAAGAGAGGTTTTAGACAAAATGAGCGACAAGATACGGTAACAGAACTATAAAATCTGAGGTCTATGTCATTGATAGCTGATAGGAAATAGTGCGGCAGCTAGGTATGGTTACCCACTAAAATGTTCGTTAGGGTGTCTAGAAACAGAATGTCCAATATACTTAAAAATAAACTCATTTTGGGTATATGAAAACTAATGGTTCCATGGCAAACATCATTAAAATTTGATAGGTGGGTATGTTAAGAAAAATGCTTATAACTTTTCCAAAAATGGTGATAGAATTATAAAACTGGTTATACACTCACCGTTATGATCATATGTCAATTATGAAAATTAGCACTTATGAATATTTATAAATTTTAATGAGAATCTAAAAATATACTTTATTTTTTAAAAGATGATTAGATTCTTTTATATTCAAATAAACTCAACAGTACCTAAAGATATATACATACCCCTACTTGTCTCACACATGTTGATCTAAGTTTAGTATGAAATTGTTAATTTTATGATTTTTTATGTTTTTTTTTAATAATTTTTATCCAAATTTTGCTCATTAAATCTTAATTTGGCTAGAAGTCTGCTTATAACTAACTTTAAGAAAGAATACATTTTATATGGTTCCTTAATTGCAGGCTATCACTTAACTTAGGTTTGAAATAATGAATTATGCAAATTTAAGTTAAATGAACGGTGATGATTGTGATGGTGGTTACGATGTTAATGATGACGATTATGATTATAAAGTTATGGTGATGATGAGAAGGGGGAGAATGATGTGGATTACTTAGATAATTACGGTGATGATAATGATGATGATGATGATGATGATGTAAATCATAATGGCGATAATGACGATGAGGAGGAGGAGGAAGAAGGGAATGTAAATAACAAGAAGGGTAAGAAATTAAAGAACCAACCTGAATTCTTCCTCGAGTTCTAGCTTAATGTCGTCAGTCGATTTCAGACATTTGTTGAGCAACTTAAGATACTCTTCTTTACCCACTAGGCCATTTTCTGGAGAAAAAAAAATATGTGTGTTACAACCCGTTTTGAAACAAAATCCCTTTTGAAACAAAATCCCGTTTTGAAAAAAAAACCTTTCTGGTAATAAACTTTCTTAAAATTGGTAAAGTCACCTTTGATGCATTTGTTGGTGTTGTGGATCATTATAAATATGATTTTAGCCAAAACTAATGTAACGCAGGCCGGCGCTCCCCAACGGTCACCCATCCGTACACCGGCCACGGTAACCGTTGCTTAACCGCGCAAATCGGGAAGCCGCTGAAACTGCGTCGCTAAAGAGTTAACCCAGCAGCGAGGCTGGTTTGAAGCGCTTATATTTCTACCCCTGCGGTCGTTACATTACTCCCCCTTCCGAGAAGTCTCGTCCCGAGACTTGGCCTGGGAAGTTCCGTGGGCACGCAACTGCAGTCCGGCAGTTGACTATCCCACCGCTGCCACCAATGTAACGCATGCCGGCGCTCCCCAACGGTCACCCATCCGTACACCGGCCACGGTAACCGTTGCTTAACCGCGCAAATCGGGAAGCCGCTGAAACCGCGTCGCTAAAGAGTTAACCCAGCAGCGAGGCTGGTTTGAAGCGCTTATATTTCTACCCCTGCGGTCGTTACATTAACTAGACATATATGCCGAAAGGGGCTTATGAACAAATTACAAAATCGACAGATAGTATGTTTCGTTATTTACATGTCGGAAAACAGATACATACGTCAAAATGGCCCACAGAAGATATATTTGAAAACCTAAAATTTGGCTTATCAGCAAATAACAAAATGGACTAAAACAACAATTTTCCACATTTTAAGATCATTAAACTGACATAAATGATTAACTTAACTGACACTATGCGAAAAAGTAAACATTTCAGTCTTTTATTACTTCAAAACTGGTTTTTGTTTCAAATTGCATACGTAACGGTTATGTAATGGATTGCAACGTTTCGTTAAAACACATGTTTTTCGGTCATATCAAAAATACCTATGGGAAAGCGGTTATCATGGGGTTTTATCTCTAGCAGATTATAATTATAATTATAAGAAAATCGGCAAAATGTCAAAATAATAAGTCATAGTAAGGTATAATAAGAATAATAAGATAAACATATTGATAAACGATAATAATGATGTTGTAATTATATTTCATAAAAATAATTATTACTAACCTGTACAATGATAATAATTTCTGAAAGTTGCTATGATTACCAGACTTATTTTATTACTTTAGTTAACGGTTTCCTTAAACACAAAAAGAATAATATTGTATTCTGAATATATATAAGTATTTTACCTGTATTATCCCCCAAAACACCATATATTTTTACTCGCCAAACCTCAAAATGCATCTTTTCTCACACTTTAGACACTGATTTGCGCTCTCGCCTAACCCGCACTTACCTTTATTTTCATTCTTATTCCTCACAACCGCATGAGGCTTTTATTATCATAATTATTCCTCAAAATCAAACCTACTTTTATCATAATTATTACGTCTCAAACCATGCATACCTTTATCATCGCTTTTATTCCAAAAACAAACACACAAAAAACACGCTTACCTTTATCATCACTATTATTCCTTAAAATCACATTTGCCTTTACCATTATTTCTCCTAAAAAAAGACGCCTACCTTTATCGTCATTATTATTCTTTAAACCACACCTACCTTTATCATCATTATTGTTCCTCAAAACCTGACCTACCTTTATCGTCATTATTAATCTTCAAACCACACCTACCTTTATCATCATTATTGTTCCTTAAAACCATGCTTTCTTTATCATCATCACTATAACTCGTCAAAATCGCGCCTACCTTTATCGTCATCATTATACTTTAATAAGAATATATGACAAGTCCTATGAGTATTGCAACATATACCAAACTCCGAAAAGGCACAGAACAAAGGTTTTTCACATGCAAGCCAAGCGGAAAGTAAGAACAAATTTGTGATGAGTCATTTAAGGAAAAGAGCAAATCCGACAGTTTGGGTGCTTTAACCGGTTTTACAGAGCTCTAACCTCGCACTTCCTGACGAGTTTCTCAAATGCAAGTAACGAAAAGAAAAACGATCTATTTGAAAACAAACCACACCTACCTTTATTTTTAATCTCGTCAAACACCTTATCCATCTCTTCTTCCGTGATTTCCCAACCTATTGCCTTCATCACCTTCCGGAACATCGGCTTGTCAAACATTTCTGGATTCTCCTTGCTTTTCTTAAAGTGCTCGAAACACTCCGTGTACTCTGTAACAATGATAAACATCGCAATATAGTAAGACATTTGTTTAGACAACTGTTTAATTGGCAATATACATGTATGGACGTTGTTTTTTGTTATAGAACGTTTCGTCTTACCAACATGAAAACAAATAATTCTATTCTTATTTTCTCTGGTTACCCCCTTTTTGTTGCGTGAAGTTAAGAATCGAAATTAGATATTTACAAGCGTCATTCTTACTTGCTTACTCGCGCGCACACACACTCGCGCGCGAGCACTCTCGCACGCACGCACACACATACAAGGAAGGACACGCGCAGGCACACGCATACACACGCATGCATGACCCAGTAGTGAAATCGGTACTTCGTTGGTACTTCGTCTTCATGTAAGGGAGACCCCGGGCTCACATATTCGTGAAATATAGTAACGGTTTAGCTTCCTTGCACACGTTCAATCAAGTAAAGGAGAAGTTGAAAGACTGATTGGATTTGTGTCCGGACAATTTCACTGGATGTGGTATCATGCCAGGTATACGACATACTCTACTCATTAGGCAATGTTGTATTTGTTAAAAGCAGGCGCCATCTCCAGATAACTGAATACTGTTGCGCCAACGCACACATGTAGGCACACAACATACAGCGCACCCCTCCTCCCGCCCCCTACCCCCCCCCCCCCCCACTCTCTCTCTCTCTCTCTCTCTCTCTTACTTCATCTCACCCTCTTTATCTGTCTAAATATTGCTCTCTCTTTCTCTATACCTTATCTCTATCTCCCTATCGCTCTCTTTTTCTCTGGTTCTACCTACATATTTGTCTTCCGCCAACAAAACAGCTGGGAGTCGCTATAGCCTACTGATTATATTTGGTCGCTGCGATGCATAAAAAACAAAGCCATTGTTCATACCTTCTACTTCCTCGCAGGTAAAGTAGTGGCTTTGTATGATTTGATGGCCCGATCTCGGTGGTGGCGGCGATGCCAGAGGTTCGACCGTATCGCTCTGCTTCCGTCCATTGCTTGCCATAGTGACCTTATTGCAGAAGAAAAGAAACAGAACAGAATATACGACGTTTACTTAACTTCTTGTGAATAACAAACGGCCTATGCTGCAGTCACAAATAAGGATTTTCTGCGGAACGGCGTCTGTTTTATCCTTAATCGAGCAAAACGACGACGCCTGTCAGTTGTAGTCGCGAAGCTGAAAACTTTGCTATCCGGACGACACCCGTTGAGATTTAGAACAACTTGAAAGCTAACGCGTCATTCGATGTACAGTTATCATCAGGATATCGGATAGTGCATGGACAGGTACCGGTTGGTCCTTTTTTGTCGGATAGCAGCCAGCCGGCTGGTAAGTGTTGTTTAAATCAATTTCGGTTGAAACCATGTACATTTTTCAAGCGGTAATCGCCCGGACCGTAATCGCGTGACGACAGTCCTGTTTAAATTGTACAGCATGTGCATGTGTATGATTACACGGTACCTTTATCTGCTTGTTCCCAATGTCACTCAACAATAACCGTCAGGCGCCAGCTTTATTCGTGACCACGAGGGGAGAACAATATATCAAATGCGCGGCGATCGTCATAATCTCAAGTTCTCCGATGATTGGCCGTTGGATAAAATCAGATGGCATCCGATTGGCTTATGCACAATATCCTTGTCACACCTAAATTGATACTGGGTGGACCTGTGATCGAACCTAATCGCATGTTAAATCGTAGAATTAGTACAAAAGCCGCACGACTTTTCCAGTGCTTGTTAATCAGTCGACGTTTAAATCACCTCGGCTTCTTAATGTTCAGAAATAGACATCAGAGGTAATATAAGGGAAAGTAAGCCCGGAAAGATTGCAAACAAACCCAAAGACCTTGGTACAGTCTGTAATTAAATGACGCATATATAGCAATCTAATGAAAAGAAACAATGAACGGAAAGGAAACGATTGAGAGAAACAAAGCGACATATTCTTATTAAGCTATGCCTTTTCTTCGCTAAGATCTCTGTCAACAACCACACAATATATGAAATACTGCAACTATATAATTTTTTGTCACATAAACTGACACGATTCGTGTATTATATCCCTGGTTTGAGCAGAAAACTTAAAGGTTAAATGTGTATATTCAAAACACTCTTCAAAATGAGGAAAATTAGATACCTGATGGTGATATTTCTAATTGGCAGCATAACTTTCTGCAACAAGTGCATGTGCCACTTGATGTTTTATGAAGACCGAAGAACGTACCAAGAATCTAGGTGTAGTCATACTATTACTTTCGAGAAAATCTTCCGAACGTATACGGAAAGGACCGACGAAGACGCGAATGAGCAGTCGAGTGAATTAATGATTGCTAAAAGTATATACATACATAAACTGTCAATATTTAATAGCAAATATTAGATAATGGAAATATTGGCCACTTATATTAGTGTTTACACTCCTCATTATAATAATGCATTTGGTTCAATATTTAGTGAACTTGAGTCACTGAAAATGTTTCCTTGGCTCTTGGTGGACGGTTAAATAAACAGAGTAACCACAATGAGGCCAGTTTGTTTGGCTCTTGGTGGACGGTTAAATAAACAGAGTAACCACAATGAGGTCAGTTTGTTTACCTTTTGAAGAAATTAATCTTAAGCTAAACTGATTTTTAAGTTTTTCAACATTGTGAAGTTACACAATATAGCATGTTCCAGAGCGAGAACACCTCAACTAAGCTTTCTGTAAACGTGTCAAGCTTAACTTTCTTTTTCAAAAATAACAGCAGAAAAGCACGGCACTTGAGCATTCATTGTTATTATTTTATCATGAATGTGAATCGTAAAATCCTGGTCAGTGTGACACGTGGAACTTTAACAAGTCAATTTTGATGAACTTATTTAGAGCCTTGTATATGACATATTAGAGAATTACTGTTTTACACTTATATCATGCATTATAACCATGAATCAGATCATGCGTATTATGCCAGGACAGAGTGTGTATATATGATTTTCCATTTTTTCTTTTCAAATGTGATACTTGTTTGGTTGATACAATGTTACAGACTCATGTACCATTTAAATATCCGAAAGCATTGGTTTATAAGCATCACATAAACCTACACAAGACAGTAATGTGTCCTTTCCACAAGTACTTCCACTGCTTTCTACTCATTCAAAAGCGCCATGCTTTTCCTATAACATACCGTTTACCGCTTATATTATTCTCTTCCTTTTCTTTTTAATGATCTTAGTACGAGAAACAAGCTTAAGATTCTCATTTCTTCAAACATGTAACGATTGTTATAATGACATTATTACTATAAGATGACGATATACACCCTAACCCAGGCTCTGGGACTTCTTCTGTAGATGCATCTTTATCTTCCGCAATCTCTTTAGGACATTCTTTCATTGATTTTACAATTTACTTTTTTCCACTATATTGTTTGTTTGTTGTTGGGTTTATCGTCCCACAGTATTTCAGTTCTCATGAGACGGCATCAACTTGAAGCAGATATAGTATTGCCTTCGCTTTGTATAGCATGTCGTGAACGCCTGTCGTGATATCACACTCAGTCACAATATCCTGACACCGGGCCAACTAGTCTTGAAACTACCCTTTTATTTACTTGAGCGTTAGCAAGGGAGCTATATCACTACCACTTTTTATCATTTTGATATGTCGCGGCCCGGGATCGAACCCGGGGCCTCTCGTACCTGGAGCCGACGCTTTACCGATTTCGCTTCCAGGTCCTCCTGTCTACTATAATATACAAAGTATACTACCTAAGTTTGATATTTGCTGTCTTACGAACTAAAGGATTTATATATTTTGGCATTTACTAAAACATGGGCTTCATCCAAATATCCATTCTGATATTTACATATTCACACATTTGCACCACCTGAAAAGAAAGATCGCAGTACAGATTGTCATGATTTACGTTAAGAACAATGTTTCTACATTTGATCTATAACATACTGGTATTGAATGCATTTGGAGAGAACTTTAAACTTAAATGTAAAAGAATATTATTTGGACTATATTACAGACCTCCTGATATTGACATTTCCAAGTATAAACTCATTGAAGAATCGATCAGTATTGCATGTGATGCACTTGTTGATACCGTCGTGGTTACTGGTGATTTCAATCTAAACATAAAATATCGTTGTCAAAAAACAGAATTGATTCACTGTGTAAATTCTTTAAGTCAATGCATTTAAGAGGACGCTCATTTCACCGAAAGTACCTTTAGTTTACTTGATATTACACTTGTAAAGAATCAAGAACAAATAGTACTGGCTCGTATTGGTGAGCCTTTCATGGGACAGAATATGAAATCATTGTCATATTTATTGTGAACTGAAATTAAACAAAATGTATCTAAGTCAACTCATCGGCATGTTTGGTACTATGAAAAAGGAAACTATGCGATTTTAAAGCATTTTGCAAAAGATACCGTTTGGAATTCATTCATTAACAGCGATATTAATATTTGCACAGGAACGTAATTGAACATATTCATAAAATTACTAGATTATGTATTCCAAATAAAATTGTTTAAGTTATTCCAAATGAACGTCCGTGGATTAGAAGCAAAATTAAATTATTAATAAGAAAACGGAAAAGAGCATACCATTAGACCTAATAAAAAGTACACGCCAGATAATACCTACGTTTTAGGCAGTTAAGAAACATGGTAGGTTTACTCATCAGAAATAGTAAGAATGAATATATTTCTAAAATGGCAGAAAAACTGAAGTGTTCCAATACTTCTCAGGATTGGTGGTCAACTTTAAAATTTCCATCAAGAACGAACAATCACATGATACAAACAAGGCAAATGCTTTAAACAGTTATTTCAGAGATCAAACACTAATTGATGATTCATCGTCAGACATCCCTGCACTACATTAGTCTAGTACACTCTTAGTTCGTTTATACTGGATGCAAAAGAGGTTGAAGACATGCTAACAAAAGTAAAACTTGGCATGGTTGTTGGTCCGGTCTTAATAAATATTATGCGAACTTGCAAATGGGTTATCACTTCCCTTATGTAATCTTTTCAATGTGCCATAATCAATGGTCAACGAATTCGCGGGAAGAAGCAAATGTGTGTGCTAAATTTAAATCAAATTATAGACCAGTCTTTCTTCTTAGCTCGATCGAAAAGGTTTTTGAAAATGTGAAAAATGTGTGTAAAAACACGTGCGTAACTTTTTTTATGGATAACAATACAATTACTCGTCAGTCTGGTATTTGACTGCCGGCGAATCTACTATTAACCAATTAACCTGCCTATATCATCTTATTTCTGAAAGTGTTGATAGTGGTAACGATGTTAGTGCAGTGTTCTGTGATTTCTGCAAAGCTTTTGATCGAGTTTTGCATAAAGGTCTCTTAATCAACCTTAAGGCAGCGGGTATTACAGGAGACTTACTTACTTGGTTGCAAGATTATTTAAAAATAAATAAAGCGTAATTTTAAGATGTTAAGTTAGCTCCTGTTCGAAATAAGGCTGGCGTACCCCAAGGCTCTGTGTTAAGTCCATTATTGTTTTACTATATATCAACAATATTGGCGATGACATTAGGACATATATTAGACTATTCACTGACGATTCAGCTTTATTTGTCGAAGTTGTTGAGCTCCTTATTGCTGCGCAATCCCTAAATATAAGAAATAATAATAAATATTAATAAATAATGATAACTACATATTTTTATTGCGCAGAAAAGTGATTAGTAAAGTTTAATCATCAAAAACAAAAGCCTTGTCATCCCCAAACTATAATGAACAATGAAAAAACACTTAGGAATTCTCTTAACAAATAATCTTACCTGGCATAACCATATTGAAAATATAAACAATAAAAAGCCTGGAAACGAATTAATGTCATGAAAAACTCATATACACTTGATAGATCGTCTTTGGAAACTATTAATATATCGTTTATTAGACGTTTACCCGACTTTGGTGACAACTGCACAAATTATGAGACGTTAGAAATAGATAAGATCGAACCTGAAGCAGCTTGAATTACTACATATGTTACAAAACTCGCATTTGCGAATAATTTGCGTAAAGAGACTATATGGGAATCTTTGAATAGCTGTAGAACAAAACTAAAACTCATACTTTTTTATAGAATGATTCACGGCCTTACTCATTGATACTTTCAAAACATTTTCCTACAAGAGTAGGCGTTGTATCCAATTATAACCTTCGAAATGCTAACGACATAAATAAAACTTGCAGTATAACTCGTTTTTACCAATTGTGATAAGAGACTGGAATAACTTACCACAAGAGAGCAGGAATTCTTATATACTTAGAGGATTAGATTGAAAAGATGATTATATGTCGAACGTCCACCAATTCCTTCACTTAACTATTACGGTGACAGAAAAATATAAGTCAATCTTGCACAGTCTCGCACAAATTGCTTAACGTTAAATTACTTGTTTTGGTTTTATTGGCTAATATCTCCAAATTACACATGTGGTGCAAAATGAAAATGTATCGCATTATCTTTTTGCCTATACGACTATAATGCTAGACGTTCCTTATATAGTGAATTGTCATTCTTACCAAGACAACCTATTAAACTACTGACTTTTGGCGACTTACATGTAACTCAACCTACGAATACAAACATTTTTTAAAGTAGTTCATAGGTTAATCGAATCTTCCAAACGTTTCAACGACGAGTAAATGGAAATCACAACGTATTCTATAACCATTGAACTCATTTTTGTTTCTATGTAGCCTATACTTTCCTTCTTATCTTTATGGTTGTTTATCAACTAGACTATCATACAAAAACGGTATTGTCACTTGCTAATATTTTGTTCTTTAACAATCAATATATTGTATACCATAATTTTGATTATTTTAATACAAATTTAACAATACTGTCATATCATTATAGAATACATCATTTTCGAGAAACGAACACAATATGAATTTTCTTCTTTCGTTCTGATCCCTTTGTCTTTGTATACAGTGGCCACGTTAATATGTTTCTTGAGTAACATTTTGAAAATAATAATATATACATCAGGGCAAATAGTGAATACATTCTTTATACAATATAAATGATTTAAATGCGAATAGTATGTGCATGTACATAGTGATATGATTTGGTGCAAAACGTGTATGCATGCATAGAGTATACATGATTCAATTGCGAATAAATATGTATATAGCTTAAATAGCTAGCACCGTAATTCACTCAAATCGTAGAATAACTTAAAATAAATACCCCAATTGTTAAACTGATTGGTTAATAAACTTTACACACATGAACGTGCGCAAGACTTAAAAAAAAGCTAACAGGCTGTCGAACTTATCTTCTTTAATCATGCCAATGTAAGCATTGTCTTTAAGAAAGATCAATAATTGACAATGTTAGACACATGTTGATTGTCATGATACCGTTCATTGAATAGAACGTTTCTTTTGTACAAATCAACATGCGACAAAAATACGACAATCATAGTTTATATGTTATATTAATCAAATCAAATTACAACGACGAACTTTGTCGCTGCCAAAAGATTTATGTATATTTAGGAAGGTCGAGATATCATTGTTCAATTTTAAGCCTTCTACGAATTACAAAACAAGTTTGCATTTAAGTGTTTTGTTTTTGTTCATTTAGGTGTTTTGTTGTTCATCGAACAGCGTGATAAAATCTTTTTGGCAAACAAAAGGAATTTCGGTTGTCTTTTTATGAATGAAAGATAGCATGTGGTACTGCAACTCAAAAAAACAAACATTTCATGACAAACAAAAGAAATGCTATATATGTTGACATCTAGAAAGATCCAAGTTAAGGAGGCGATCAAATAAGCATAAGTTATATGCCATAAATACACCATGCATGTGCTTTTAGAGTGGTCGAATAATTAATATGTTATGAAGAAAATAGTAAATTAAAACAATATATTTAACATAAGAATAAGGGCTGCTTTTTCCATCGCCATGAACTCCTTCCTATATACGTAGGATCAGAAAGTTATAAAATGCAATATACAAACTGATAATATGGTTTGGTTAGTTCTTCAAAGATGGATAGTCCAGCGGTGGGACGCAGGACTCCGGATCAAGGACGTCCCCCAAGTGAGCGTTCGTGATCCAGTGATTAAGACATTGGACGGATCGGAGGGTCCCGGGTTCGAACCCCGAAACTGACCACGTGATGTTAGTCCTTGAGCAAAACTATTTACTGCCCATTGCTCCAGGTATTTAGTACCTGAGTACTGGTTCTACCCAGGAAGTGGACAGTCGAGAGAGATTAATATAAGTTAAAAGAACTTGTTTCCCAATAGACTATAAATAAATAGGTTTAAACTAAGGACGTCCTTGGTCCCAACCTTGATCGGGTCGTCGCTAATATCGTTGAGCAAGAAATTAACCACGAATTGTTCCACTCCACCCATGCGCATAAATGGGTACGTGGGAGGGTTATTCGGGCCATGCACTCGACTTCCTATCACCATATGTCTCGGCTGGTGATACTGGATTTACGAATAAAACCAATGACTAAGTGGGTGTTGTGAAATCGGCTTTACATGTATATTCACTGGTACAGTAGACGACTATAAACAAGAAATTTATCTTTACTTTGTCGTAGCATGTCTTTATTCCAAGCATGTAAAGTGTTGTCGTCACTGAGATAGAAGCTATGATCTTTTGTTATACCTTATCGTATTCGGCACTGTTTGGCCAATCAAGTGTCGGTGTGCGATAAAATCAAATATACACAATACAGAAGCTATGAACACATGCCATGCCACGCCATTAAAATTTCATAAGCGAGTTGGTTTGGTTAGTATTCAACATACTTTATCAGCTTTATTGCTAATTACAAGTCAAGAGGTGCCATGCCTGGTAGCGCAATCAGTAATGGTAGTGGTAAGGGTAAAGAGACAGGGTGTGGTATCATGCACGGTGTTCACGCCATGCTATACACAGTAGGGGCAGCACTATATCTGATGTATTAGATAAAGCTGACGCTTTCAATCGAAATGAAACTACAGCGTTAGACTGGCTTATCTGAAAAAATATTAGTTTATGACCGAGCCGTTGTGTTAAGGTGGTATACGAAAGTATGAACCAATATTGTTGTTTTCTCTCATGCAACGAAATAAAATATGTTACCTAAACAGATCCCACGAAATGCATTTTATTGGTGCCATTTGACAAGTGAAGCATACCACCCACTTCAATACAAAAATGTTTTTCCTATTCGAGTCACGCTGCACAGTGAGCTATTTTAAAACTAAAAATAAACATGTGACCACTTTTGAGATGACTTTACATGATCACCAGCGTAATCAACTCTGACATCGATATCTATTCTTAGCTTAAATCCATATCGTGCTTATTTATAGATTTAAAATACTGACCATTTAAAGCGCTTTATTTCACGACTTTATTGTCTTACAATTTATGTATTGGCAATCAACGGCCTTTACCGAAACTCGAGTATAAGTTTATGTAGCATTTATGGATAAATTCCCGTTTACAGGGATAAGATGTTTAGATAAAGATAAACTGTCGGATACCACCTTTGTGTGATAAACTCATCAATATGCCGTGTACATAAAAACATTAATTAAATAAAGCTTATACATGTACTAGGAATACATGTTTGAATAAAATATTTTAATCAATGATATCCGGTTG